>CM037031.1:45497350-46122350 GCA_020882235.1 Schizaphis graminum
CCCGCACGATGACGACGACTCACGATACAATTCATCATATTCATCCGTTTATACAGTTCCCGCTGTAAATAATAATAATAATGTTGTTAATACACTAGAAATAATACGAAGAACACACGAAAGGTCTTAGTACAAAAAATAATCAGATAAATTAAATGAAGCCAACACGTTTAAACTCTATTTAAATAATCAATTGGTGACATACTGGCATTTGACTTGTTATCATTATTCATTGACTTGGTTGTTGTATTGGTGTATAAAGAATAATATATTGTAGATAATTTTCACAAAAGCTACACATTTGGTTTAAAAATATAACCCAATAACGGAACCTACACAATTTTATAGAACATTATCAACACCTTAATACCTACATATTTATTAAATTATAAAACTTTGGTTCAATGAATATTCTTATTTTTATGCATTTATATTAACTACATACCATGATTAGGTATATTAAATATCTCGTAGCTATTGCGTTTACACTACATCACTTACACGAATCGCGCACAGTCAATCCTAATTTGACATTGCTATAAGTACACAAATTTATCCTTGATTTAAATAAAAAAAATAATCACTCCGACTCATCTAGCCGTCAAATGTTGAACTATTATAATATTGTATTGTTATTATTATAGTTATACCTAATTATAAATAATAATAACAGACATAGATGTATGTGGACATGCGAAAACCATTATAGCTTTTTTTTTAACATTTAATAGCAATTGTACGATAATAATTTTGTTTTACGACATAATATATCATAGTGTGTGTTGTGTTGTGACGTATGCGTATAAACTCCTACGTAATTTTATACGACGAAGAAATCGTGTGAAATCCGTGTCCGAGTCCGGTGTGACCCGCAGGGGAGGACATCCGAAATCCATTAGCGGCACAACAACGGCGACGGATACAAATCGCCCAGAGGCGAACACCGGACCGAATATCTCCCCCCTTCTCACTCTTTCGCGCGACCTATCTATCTGTCTATCTATCCGATGGCTCTATCCCGCTAATTTGCTATCACGATTCGAGAGCCTTTACACGTAGTACGCACACCTGCTGTAGGCTTTTTGCGGGGTCGTATAACGTAAAAACATTCGGACCTACCCGAAAACCCATCCGCGTAGGACGTCAATATTATAAATTTATAATATAATGAGCGTTGTGCGTTGAAGAAATATTATTATTATATATTATATATTATATGTTAACGAGTATATCAATATATGCATGTAGGTACATAAATAAGTTAGTAAAATGTATTCTCAAGCCGTTACTCGTTGTTTTAAAATACTGCAAACCAAGTGACAGTTAACACTAATAGTAATAATGCGCAGTACATTCTGCATCGCTGTAGCAAACATTATAATAATTATAATATAAATTAAGTAATTTAATAATCTATTATATATCTGAAACTCATTTATAAGTATTAAGTATACTAATGAAAACTATGTAAATGTTACTTAAGAGGTTAATTTATACTTTATACTAATAGTATTAGTACAACATTATATACTTACGTTCTACGTAAAGACAAAGGCGTATTTAGGGGTGTCGAAGGCGGCAATAACCCCGGGCATCGAATTGTATAAGTATTTTAAAAGGACGCTGTGCTAAAAGTAAAATTTTTTTAAAGTTGAAGTTTACATTTTTTAGGGGGCAAAAAGGGCGTCAATATATTTTTGTACCTAGGGCGCCAAAATCGTAAATACGCTTCTGCGTAAAGGAGCCCGCTATACCATAGGACAAATTTTTCGAAAAGGTTATAATACATTATGTTAACACTTACAAACGATTTATTGTTTTGAAGTTAAAATTTATCATACATTCATACAAAAGCTAAAATTAAATATCAATTATATTACTTATACTTACATAATGCCTCGCGGTGTTATACAAATAATATGATTATGTACTCGCCTACAAGTTATGCAAAAATATATTGGAATAGGCATACTTTTTATTCTAACCGTACGTTTTCTATAATGGGAAACACCTTAGTATGGGATTATAGTCTTTGATCGTCAAACAAGTTCAATTAAAAAGTGCTTTAGAGTTTAAACCAATATGTTATCGGGTGCAAGGTTTCGGCAGATTGAAAATAAAAGAATACGAAAACTTGTAAGTTGTCCGAAAGGCGTCAGCCAGCTCAAAGTTTAGAACAATAATCAATTTGTAGTTTGCTACATTCGAACGGGCGGTCTAGCTATAAGATAGCATGAGCGCAAAAGAGAGAGAGATATGAAGTGAGCGGCAGCAAGCTAGGGGTGGGTTGGCATTATTATGGAATTAGCGACCCTCGTGTAGCTGTCGTGTCTTCGGTTTAACGCCACTACCCCTCCAAAGATATCCTTATACGCTCGCAGAGTTATATGGCGTATATGTATTCGGGCTTAACATACACACATACACACACAAACGTATGTAACAGCTGCGCCAGCTGCCAACCCTCTGTTTAGAAAATAATACATTTAATTCTACGACTAAAAAAAAAAAAACATATATGTAGTAAAATAATTTAAAAAATATGAATTGATATTTTTCGACGACTTTCAATTAAACACGACTCTTAAAAGTATGTGGATATATCTAAAATATTGCACACCTACCTCTAAAGCATACGTGATATAATATTATGTAACAATTTTGATATAATAAATAGGTAATAAAACAACAAGAGAGCTGTAGGCTTATTTTTATCTATAGTTCTATAAAATATCAAACGATCACTAATTCTTACATGCATACTAATAATAACTTAAAATTTCTTTTAAATATTTCATTAGTATCGAGTGATTTATTAAAATAGCAATGCATTGTAGGTTATAGGTTTTTATAATGATTATATGTCTAAATACAAAGTATAACAGAAATAATTGAAAAACGTTATTAAATAACTTGTAAAACCGTTTGTTCTTATAACATTTCATTATAATAATAATTATTTATTCTTTTATTGAATAATATACAATTAATTGCAATCATAATAATTTTTAATCATCATTACTTTATTTGAGTTTCATCGTGTGATTTTGCTTAAAACAAAATATTTATCACAACACTTATTGAGTACAAGTAAAAGAACAGAGAACAGATAAAAATAAAAATAATCAAAAATCACGATAATTAAATTGAAAAAACTAAAAAAAATATCGATTTGAATAAAAATTATGTAATATTTAATTATTTTTTTAGACTTTGTCTACAAATATAACAGTAAATTAACAATAAGTAATTATAGCATTACTGTATAATATTCAGTATAGATCCAGCCCAATTCAATAATATCCATGCATTTTTATCTGACTATAAGACATTGACATGACAAAATCTCCGAACCAAAATTAATTAGATCAGTTTTCTTTAAATCTAAAAACTATGAGGTACGTGGACGAAATATATAATAATAAAATAAATAATAATAATATAATAATTATAATAATATATACACATCTACATATTGAACAAACACGAGTACTATAGATATATATTTTAGTTTTTTTTTTTTTTTTTTTTTAATAATTTTTAATTTAATCAAATCATATTTTGTAATTGATTTATATTTTTATAAATTTACATCAATGGAGTATAAAAGATATACAAATATTTGAAATATTGAAGTATATAAAATATATAACTTACTACTATTATAGTACTATTATAGTCGTTATAGTTGTTACAAAAAAATATATATTATAATTAGGGTTGTAAATTTGAAATATTTCACTTGAAATATTTCAATTGAAATATTTCAAAATTGAAAATTTCACTCTTCTTGAAATATTTCAATGAAATTATGAAAAATATTTTTTTTTCTTTTAAACGTGTTTATAGACGATTAGAAATAATATATTGATAAAACAAAGAAAATATTGATTATGAATAACTTATCAGTTTGGTATCATTTATCAACCAAGGTTAGAAATGTAAAACAATTAACTAGATAGCGGATTTGCATATTCCCATAGGAACATTGAAGTATAGTGGCCATTTGTCAACAGGGAAATGTTTAAAAAATAACTCAATAGATAAGATTATAATAATTAATAATATAAGATACCTATACATATTTATATAATTATATGACATAATAATATAATATATATTACAAATATATACAATATAAATATTTGATATTATCAATCATGTAATTTTTCCCTGTTGGCATATGGCTGAGTTTAATATTGTCTTATAGTCGGTTATCTAGTTTTTGTATATGTCTATGGTATGTAACTATGTAAACTATGTTACATATTTTCTTTATTTCATACAATAAACCAACTTTTAAAAATTTTCACTTGGAAATAAAAAAAAATATTTTTCATGGAAATGAAATATTTCATGAATTTTTCATGAAATATTTCATGAAATATTTCAAGAAAATAAATTTCATGAAATTTTACAACCCTAATTATAATGTTATAGTACAATAAGGGTAATACAGTGCCATCTCACGGTAAAATATTTCAAATTTCTCGTGAACATCGATAATCTAGATGACGCTTCACTATACAATACCATACAAACAGTGGTGTAATAACGGGCTACCACCCTCAGAGATCCACTTTAACTTTGGATCTTTAAATAAATACCACTAGATAGCGCTAAAATTACCAAATATATGAATTATAGTATGCTTGCTCTATTGTTACTAAAATAGTGTACCGGATAATAATTTATTTAAGTGAAACCAAAACTACAACTTTGGTATTCGTTTAGTATGTGACCTACCTAACGCGTGACCTACCGTAGGGTATTCGTTTAGTATGCATGACCTACTGGACCGATAATTAAATAATAAATAATTGAAAAACAGTCATATTAAAAATCATATTTTATTATTACAGATTACAGATTACACTCAATATCAAAAAATGTGTAAAAAAAAGTGTAAAAAAATATCATAAAATTATTTTATTATAAATATTACATTTTTTTTGGCAATACACTTTTTGTACATCACTTAAAAATTTAAAAAAAAATTGTATCTTGCCTGTTAATAGATCGGTATCATGTCTCAATTAAATGATTTTTCGAATTTCACCCGTAGCTAATCGTTTTTTTCTAATGTAAATCTTTGTTTCACTGTGACATTTATGGCATAAATTAATTTCGTCATTCTGTGGTAATAGTTTATTTTTTTGTAAAAATTCTAACACGGTTTTTTCAGAAGAAATAATCGCATACAATTCGACTGCTAATATTTTAAAATTTTAAACACACGCGATTTAAGATTAACGCCTGAACATATACTGACAATATTGTTGATAAAATGAAAAATCTATTGGTAAAAACCACTTAAATAGTTATATTATATAATATTAATATAATAAAATTATACAGATAACCAAGCATGCATAGGTTGTCCGTCATCAATTGTCCGTACGTAGAATAATAGTATAAATAATCGTTTTGGTAGGTCACATACTAAACGAATACCTAAATTTTTTTTATTTAGTGCATAGTGCATAGAATATTATTTTTAATAATATTCTAGAATAAAATCGAGTTCGCTGTATAAGGTATAACGTACACATTTAATGTATAGTATGTACATAGCGAATTTTATTTTAATGTACGAGGGAAAGAAATCGAATTAAAACATTTAATTAAACTTCACCGATTTAAAAAAGAAAACAAATTTATGTTAAAACAGTGACAAAAAAAACAAAGTTGTTATATTACCTATCTGACCTGCAATAGGTTTAGGGTATAAAATAATAATATTATGATTATGAATCATAATATGTCCAATCATAAATCATAATTCATAATTATTGAATATAAAATAAAACAGTGGAAGCTAGACTGAATAATATAGGGTAATCATAGATGGTAAAATTTAGACATATCGTCAACACTAAAAAAAAAATTGCTTTATCGAGATTTGATAGTCACCTTTGTTGCAAAGCCTTATACATAGGTACATATATGCATACATATTGTTTAGTTTTATCTTCGTAAATTACTTTTCATCATACCTATGTATAGGTATACATACCTAATTATATTTTATCGATAACACCGTAGATACTTATTATCATTTTTAAGCATGGCATAGGTAAATAGATAATATATTATTATTATATTATGTTGATAACTTACCATTAGACTGTGTTAATATTAGCTGTTAATCATCGTTGCAATAATATATTATGATGATGTGTTTGTTCCCATGTTAAAAAAATGGAAAGTAAATAATTCAAAATTACATACATTTGTTGATTGTCAGTCAACAATTATTAAACATTTGTGGTAATCAAACAAATTTCCTTAAAAATAATACAAATAATACAATATAATATGAGATTTTTATAATTTTAATATTACCTAATTCAAAATAATTATATTTAAAAATTATTGTATGTATAATATGATAAAATAAGATAGGTATTAAACATTAGTTGGAAAGTTGAAATACATTTACATTTTAGTGTTTTCAAATATTTTTTTAAATTAATTGCTAATGATTATATGATTTTGATAAGATATGATTACTGATGTACGATTTACAAACTATAATGTGATTTCAGATATATTCGTGCATTATTAAAAATATCGATGTGTACTTACTGAACAGTTTGATTTTGGGAAAACTGTGTGGAATTTACGATATGTATTAAAATGTGTGATTATGACGAGCGTTATTTTTACTGTATACATTTTTTAGATTTAAAAACTGTTTTTATATTTCGTAAAACTCGTCTGCACTCAGCTAAATTTTTAAACTTTATTTTACTAGATAGATAGTGCTACTGGTATGTTTTTATTTTTGTATTTTAGTATTTTACTTATATAGTTATATGCGAAAAATAAATCATTCTGCATACCTCAAATTATAAACTTTAATTAGCTTAATTATTTAAAATCTCATACATTTCTGTATGAACAATATTCTTAAATAAGGGTACACAGTTTCTTCTCCTGTTTTGATATTTAAATAAGTATTATGCAAAATATTCGTTACGATAATAAGAATTTAATTTAATAATTATTTAATGCAAAGTTTTTAACAAAAATAAGTTTTAAAATATTTTTAAAAATAATACAAACATTACACATTAACAATATCATAAAAAGTGGATGCTCAGCACATTAATCGTTTTTAGTAGTTATCCAATGATTTATCATTAAACTAAAATTCAACACATCTATTGCACTATTACAGTGACCTACTCAGAATAAACTAATAAACTATCAACAGATATTAGATTTTGAAGAAAACTAATAAAAATTCTACTCTACAAACCCTATAATTAGCAAAAAATATATTATAATTATATTTAAGAATACTATAAAATGCATAATTAATAATAAAATAACATATATACGTAGTACGTACCTTTTTTCTGGATGGATATTTCCTTAGACTACAGTCATTATATAGCTTATATTATACTTATTAAAAAAAAACTTATTCGTAGATTGCTTATTTAAAAGAAAAAGTTACTAATCCAGATGGTACAAATATAATTTTTAATTAATTTATTTATACCCAGTGTATTCCCAACTTTGTTTTAATTTAATTTATGTTTGTATATATTTTCAGTTGGCCAAAAATGTATTACCGATTATATAAATCATTTAATTAAAATACGCGTATTTTGTTTTCCATATAATACGAGTATTAATGTTTTAAATAAATTGTTTTTTTATGTATTCATTAATCATAATTAATAGTTGATTAAACATTTTTAAGATTTGTTTTAGATTCTGAAAACGGAGTGATGAATGTATTGATTTTACAATGATGTGTGTTTTTTTTTTTTTTTGTTTTTGTGTCTGTCGACAACATTTGGGACAGTAAAAATGCTTCGATTTTTGACTTCAGCCCCTCTTTGAAAAGAAAATCGAATCTAGTTGATACTTTGGGGGGTCAAAAGTTAAAAATTTTCAATATTTTTTAAATGAGTCGGGATAAACCCTAAAAAAATGACGGAAAAAACGGGATTTTTTATGCAAAACCAGTTTTCGACAACATCGAATTTTTTATTTTGCTATAACTCAAAAAATAATAGATGTAAATACTTGAAATTTTCACCAAATGTTTATATTAGAGTTCTCCATACATAGTTAAATTTTCAAAGAATTTTGACTTTTTTTGAGCTATTTATAGACCACTGAAATTTTCGATTTTTATGAGAATTTTTTTTTTAAATAACGATAAAATTATTTTGAACGGCCAGAAGATCATGAAAATCTAAGTTGTTCTTAAAGTGATAAAAAAAAATCCGAAATCTTTAGTCACAATTTTTTTTTTATAAGTGCTTAAAGTTCGGATTTATACGAAATATGTCAAAATTGCGAAAATTTGCAAGTAATTTTGTGGTTGAAAAATCGTAACAATTTTTTCTTTTATAACTAAGTTTTGAAAATTTGGTACAAGGTTCTCCATAAATTTTTCTTCAAATAACTGTAAAAAAAACTCTACCGGATTCAGACAAAAAATTTTTAGGAGTATTTGAAATTTAAATTTTTACAAAACCACGTTAAATAACGGTTTAGCTTCAAACGATTTTTGATATTTGTTGTTATTCAAATAGTATAAGTTATAAATACATGAAAATTTTACTAGTTATTTAGATTTCCATTTTCTTTAAGTGATTTAATTTTCAAAATATTTTGACTTTTTTTGAGCTATTTATAGACATTTGAAATAATCAATTTTTTTATAATTTTTTTTTTATGATTGTTGATAAAAAAAATTTAGCTGGGACAAATTACTTGAAAATTTAATAGAAGGGTCCACATAACTTGTTCTAACTCTCATTCAAAAATAATAAAAATACATAGGCACAATTTTTTTTTATTAGCATTTGAAGTTTAAATATTAACAAAAATTCGTCAAAATCATGAATATTTTTCACTATTTGGTAGTTAAAAATTTATAAATATTTTACTATCAAAAGCTAAGAATTGAAAATCTAATACTATGCTGTCCATAAGTTAAGCTTAGAATAATTATATAAAAGTTTGAGGATTATTCATTTTAAAAAATTTTACGAGTGTTTAAAGTTTTAATTTTAATTTAAAATCAAAAATACATGTGTAAAATAACGTTTTACTAATAAATAATTTTCGATTTTTGTTATTTTTAAAAAATTACTAAACGTATGATCTTGAAACTTTTACTTTTTTTTTTCATATTGCGTTATAAAAAAATAGTGTTTTGTGAGGTATGTATGGATAAATTATCATATTTTTTTTATCTATGATATAATAATATTATATAATTAAAGTAAACTCAGTGGTTGAAGCCATGTCTCTCGCCTTCGGGTTACAATGCACTATATCATCTTTTTAGATAAAAAAAGTATGGAAGGTACTTATAGTGACCGTTTCTGAAATCGTGGTTCCCACTTTCGGGTTACCAGGCTCGTCATCTTTATACTATATTATTATGTAGTACGGCCAGGCACTGCCCACACAGTAACTACATCGGCAGTAGCAACGTTCCGCAAGACCGAAACATACAATGGTCGGGGTTACCTTGCACTTGGACGAGGAATGAGGAGTGAGTGAGTGACAAAGGAAAAAATAATATAAGCACTATCACTGCTACATGAAAACTAAATATTTATTATTAATTATTATTATTATTATTTATTAATTATGCATCCATTAAACCATGATAAATAATAATACTAAAAAAAAAAAGTTGTATAGATCTAAATAATTACAAACTCACAATGAAATAGATCGAAGTATACAACGAAGAGGTGTATGATTTACTTCCATTAACAAATAAAAAATATGTACTGCTTAAGAGGACGCCATACCCGCATGTGTTGTCTCTGTCTTATACACGCGTTACATAGTTAAAAACTGTTTTGCGCGGGACAATTTTACTCCCTCAATATTTATATCAAAATTACCAAAATTTCAAATCAAATTGAAAAGAACTTTACCTATGACGTAGCGTTTTTTTTTTTTTTGATAGTGGTAACCAATAATTTTTAATAATTAAATGAAAAAAACCTAAAGTTCTCAAACCGATAACTTTAATTGCATTCATGTTATTAAAAAAATTAAAACGCTACGTCACAGGTAAAGTTCTTCTCAATGTGATTTGAAATTTTGGTAATTTTGATATAAATATTGAGGGAGTAAAATTGTCCCGCGCAAAACAGTTTTTAACTATGTTACGCGTGTATAAGACAGAGACAACACATGCGGGTATGGCGTCCTCTTAATAAATTAAATGTGATAAATAAAAACATAAAATTTTAATAAGCTAATTAATTAATCATTAATATAAAAAAAAATTACCATAAAATAATTAATTTAGATAAAACAAATAAAAATGTGATGTAATGTATTTATATAATTTATAGTAACAAAATGAAGTTTAGTACAAAACAAAATGGAGAAATCAATTTTAAAAATATTAATTCTAATAAAATTATTAATGCTTCTGACGCCTTAGAAAAAATCGAATTGGGAACGCGAATAAGAATATTTTATCAACATGTATGGATATATAGAATCCAGTCGATGACATTGCATATGTATTAATGTATTATAACCCAGCTGTCAAAAGAGAAAAATGGCCTTACTATAAAACTTAATGTGGTGGATCTAGCAGGGTAAGTATATATTTTAGATTCTAAATTTAGCGATAAAGGTACTGATTTTGTATAAGTATGTATGTTTCTGATAACAAATTTATTCTAGTTTGTACTTTAGAGATCAAAACTAAACAATTCGTAGTATTTTTCAAAACAATCGGGATGATTTGTATAAGAATATTTAGCTATGTTTTTTCTACTGATGAACTGGTGTTATTTTGTAAGATATATAATGAAAAGGTTACTACTGAAAAACAGTTTACATACAACAACATTTATCAACAGATATATAATTATAATATGACGGGGCGAATTACTAAACGAAGTATTAGAAAATTCTCAAAGTTTTATTACACACATTTAGCGCATAAAATAGATCAGAATACTATTTAGATTTAACGCGAACATTTTTATCTTGTAATATTCTGTTAAATAAACTCGAAATTCTTAAGTTTTGTAATTTATTGGTAATACATACCAAACATACCAACAAACAAACACTTGATTGATCTACATTACGGACAATTTATGTTAGTATTTGTTTCGATGGACTTATACAAAAAATAATAAGGGTGTGTCATATGTATATAGAATACAAAAACATAAACGAATATGGGTTTCAGACGGAGTGAACATTTGAATTTTAAAGTTATTAGTAGAGAATTATATTAATAAAAATAAAATTAAGCTCTTACTTAATGAGGTAAAAATTGTTTAATTGTTTTTAGTTTGTTATGAGTTCAATTTAAATACTAAGTATGATACTATATGATGCTTTATTATTATTATAGTAGGTACTAATTTTTCGGAAGCACTAGTTTATTGAGGTATAGGTACCAATTACAACACTGTTGCATAATATTAGAAAAGAAACTGAATTAATAAGTAGTCAAATTACTGAAGGTAATACATTTATTTTTTAATTAATTTACTTGATTTAGTATAATAGTAGTACAGTACAGTTCAATAAATAAATTTATTATAATATAAACCTAGAAAAAATACTAATAATGTACGTATGAAAATAATAATTTTTCCAGTTTTTAAAAATCTAAAACGATCAATGCTGCATATAATACCTTCATTATAATTAATATTATTATTTATATAGGCATGTGTTAAAAATGAAAAATAAATTTATTGCATTATTTAAGAAATTTAGGAAATAAAATAATTTTTTAGAGAATTGTCAGGTTATTTTAGGAAATTAAAATTCCAACTTTAATTATAAAACAAATATTAAAGTAACTATATAATGCAAATTATAAAAATATAATTATTTACAAATATAAAGTGTAAACATAAAACTGCAGTATGTACACGGAAAAGTTAAATGTTACACAGAAATATTAATGTATAAAACTCGTGTCATTGGAGAGACCAGAAATAAAACGACTGAAAATAAGAAGAGTCTGGAGAGTAAATACTAAATATTGAAAAATATGAATAAATATGCAATAATAAATAACAATAAACACTGAATCTAGTTTCTACGTTATTTTTATTTATTACAAATAAACAATACGATCACGCGACAGTCGACTCTGGTTATAAAATGGCATGGCAACGACGGCAACGCGAATTAGAAAATCCAGGGATTCTCCGTTTATCGATGTTATACTATAGAGAAATGAAAGTACGCGAACACTATTTTGGCGTAACTGAATAAATATTCACGTGTATTTTATACTTCTTATATATCACAGTGGTCTATGAACAGTAATAGTGTCATAGTCAACTGCCATCTTTCAACTTTTATATATTTATTATAATAAAATGTCCGGTGCGGCGCGACAATAACGCACATTGCGGCTATATCATAGTTTGGGATACATTTACTGATGGCGCCGTCGCGCCAATTCATCTGGTGTCGACTGTAATTAATGTATCCTTCCTCTTCTTAATCTCTCGCAGTATCACAGACTTCTATACCGTAAATACGGTTCTCACGTTATCAGATGAATCATTAGGTACACAACGCTCGCCACTCGGGCACCATTTCCTTAGTTGACAAAACATACGTATAATAGCATAATGCATAATATACCTATACTGTGTAAAATTGTAAAACTTATCAAGTTATTTTTTATTTTAAACAGAAGAAATATTGATTATAAAATTCAATTTCATTGGTATTTTATTGAAGTAAACTTGTAAAAAAAAAAAAATCCCTGAATTGCATAATTTAACATAATTATTACAATCTTTATTTGCATTATAAACTGTAATAACTATAGGTATAATAAATATTATGTTTATATGTAATAATTTAAACGTTACATATCGTGTAGGTATATTGCGATATATTGCGTAATTTAAAACTAATTTACAAGAATTATCTAAATGTTAAAGCGTGCTGATTTACCTATGTGTCTTACATATTATTATATAGTTATTAAAAATTATACCAAATTCTTGCTTCATGTTCGAAGACAAAATTGATAATTTAATAACGTTTGACAGAGCAGCCCAGGGCCCAGGCCAACAGACATTTTTTGTATATTATAAAATTATATACAATATAATTATATATTATTAATTAATATAATATTTAGTGTAGGTATACAGCAAATCTGTAATAATAATATTATTATAAAAGGTGGGTGGCTATATTATATTATTATTATTGTTATTATATTATAGCTGCAACAGCTGGCCGCTCATAATGTGACATGGTCCAACGAGTGACGATGTTAGGGGAGGAACTGGTCGTATAATGGTATAAAGGCTTTTGCACAGATGATACATGTATTTATATACGAATATTATACAACTACACAAAAAATAATAACAAAATAAAACTAAAACCACTGCTGTGGGTTTACGCTTGCAGTCAGATTTCGCGGGGGTCGTCGCCTTGGTCCCAGGGGAAATATGCGCGTCCGCGATGCTACACAATATCTCCCCCCTCTCTGTCATCTTGGAGGTAAACCACAGCGGGGGATAAGCGATTTTCTGGCGAACTTATTTCCTCGACACGACAATATACGCGTTTATATACATACCTAGCTACCCGTGTATATGCGACGAGGTTTCCGCACTATCGCCGGCCGTCCGAGACGAGCGTTGTCTAAGCGCATAACGATGACTTGCCAAGAAAAGCAACATTATATATAGAGGCAGTATAATAGGTATATAATACGTACATACAATGAATGTAAAAAGAAAATTATACAAAAATCCGATAGCTATTACAGATATAATCTATATAATAGTATATGCTTATCTACCGCAGTGGTTTATAATGGAAAATTAAAAAAACTCATCCCTTAACAAAAAAAGGATATATTATACTGAATGGGTGACACTTTTTTTTGTATTGCTCTTGTACCTTCTGGGTTAAAAAAAATATACTCTACCTTTGACATCTTAGGAATTGTATTATCATGCCGATGAAATAAATGTTTCGATGGATCTATATATATTATTATTATTATCGCACTTACGCGTTTAGTCGTTATCCGTTGGTTAAGTTATATTATATTATGTACTACATGTACCATTATTCCAGGAGATCGATTAATTATTTTTCATATAAATTGAAAAATTATAATTATCTCCTTAAATAATTATATTTGACCTGCAATTTGGTATTATGTTATGCTTGTATGGTTAAAACCACTATTACCCACTTCAATTTTATTGTCAATACATAAACTGTGAACGCAATATAAATATTGATTTATCAGCTTATCTATAAGGCTATAAACCAGGGGTTGCCACAACGATGAGGCTCGCGAGCCGCATGCGGCTCTTGAACCAAACTTAGACTAAAATTAAATGTAAATAAATGTTCCTTCATTTGATTTAAAATGAAAAATGTATCTCCATTTTATAAACATTGCTTTACAATGTGGCTCACCTCGAATCAACTTTATAAATTTGTGGCTCCCAAAGTCAAGGTTAGTGGCCACCCCTACTATAAACATATAAAATAGGTATATGGACATCTATAGTACCTACATAATACTCTTATACCTATCTACTTATAATTGTAAATTCTAATCAAAATGCAATAATTGCAGTAATTTGAAATAGTATTCATGTGAACCTGTATAGCGTTGAATTAAATCCTTGTACCTACGTTCTAACCTGCCAAGATAAATATGTAATTATTGATTTTCATGGCAAATAAAAAAAATGTGGAGTATAAAAGACTAATAAAGGATAATTATTGTTCGTTTAACGCTAACAATCGGTATATTGTTTATATTTACGAAATAGTTTAGATAATAGATCCACACGAGTGATTTAAACATTTTAATAATTAAAATTAATTTATCAACATTTACAATATCGATAAAAATGATCCAAGTATAATAAATACTAAATCCAAATTACATCGAATTCATATTTTTTTTTTAAACCATTTTTAATAAGAGGACTGTATTATTATCCTAATTATATACATTTTAATAATTCAAAAACCACATGTTTGTGTCTGTAGGCTATATAGATAGATCAATATTATGTAATTAATACTATAAGCCGTTATAAAATATATAATAATATGTTATATAATAATAATTAATTCAGTGTAAAATGAACATTTTTTTGATAAATATTAAATTTAAGCAAAGAATGTGAATGCTATCGTTTTAAAAGTATCAGCCTCCATCTTATTGTATACTCGGTTTTCCAATATGTGTATTCGCCATTCGGTATGTCATACACATACCTATTATAGTTAGGCACTTAAAAGTCATATATGTATATGACACGGTAGTTGTATACACGCGGTTGACGGTTGTATTGTATTATATGCGTTTACTTAGTGAACAACACATGTAGACATGTACCTATATATAATGAAGGTGTATTATATGAGCGTAAGTAACCCTTTTAACCGGTCGGATATACTGCGCATATTATATAGAATGATAATAATAATAATTACAATGGAGACACGGCATGGTATAAATGTTGCTGGTGTAGGTATATATATATGTATTATACGCGTATATAATATTATATATAGCGAAGAAAAGAATCGGCAGTGGCGGTCGGTAGTTAGTGGAAACCGGACACTACATAAAACGCGTCGTAGGCCTTTACCGGCCTTTGGGTGGTGTGGCTGCTGCTCTCCACCCGCCGCCGCCGCTGTCGGCATAGCAGTATTCCGAAAGCTTATATCGATCTATTAAAAGCCATAATCAAACTCCCCCGGTGTGTGTCTCTTTTATCTCTTATAATATTATCTGTCGTCACACGGCGGAGGGCATCTCACTCGGTCTTAAAACCGTGTCCATTGGTCGCCGCCGACCGACGGTGATGACGACCAACTCTGCGTTGTATTCGGTTACACGCACACGCACACCCGTCCAGGGGTCGACGTCAAATTAATGCCTCTGCCTTTGTGACCGCATCAAAGTCTCCCGTTTAATATTATATTTCTCTACGCACGTATATATATGTGTACACGACAACTGTATAATATGTCCTACCGGTTATCCCTTTTTTTCCCCCGACACACCCTCGCCGGACTCGTGCAAGTACATAAGCTTTAAAATCATGTCCTTGATTAATTTTCTTTCTTTTTTTTTTTTCATTATTACTGCCGCCACCGGGCACGCGCACGAGTTTATTATGATTATTGTGCCGCGTATAGTATACATACAATAATTAACGTTTGCGGATCGCGATAACCGTTCACCGTTGGCCTAAGCCCATATATACAATGGTTTTTGAGGATCGCATTTGCGTAATTGTTACGATTATGATAATATTATAATGAATTTAAATTATATATGATATTGTTTAGGTACCTACTGTCATACCGTGTAGACAATATTTGTCCTTGAGCTCTAAAGCATCAAGCGAACAAAAATTTGACGTTGAACTATATATGCATAAATAAATCGACGTAATTTCTGTATCAGAGAGACATTTACAATAATGATCGTTAATGAAAAATGGTCCTATTAATGTGGATTATGATAAACCGCCTTGGGTCGACTGCGGTCAAGTATCACCCAGGGCATGGACCAATTGCGCCTAAAACAAAATTTTTATACTAGGGTCAATATACTAATTGCGCTGCATATATTTTAGGGTCAGTGTACCAATTGCGCCTCTTATATTTTTTGGTTATTGTACCAATTGCACTATTTATATATTACGGTCAGTATACCAATTTCGCTTGTATTCAAATTATATTATTCTGATTGCCATGCTCAAATTATTATTTAAAAAATTATGATTATTCTTAAAACATGCAAAATATAAACATCATGATTATTTTAAACTCAAAATCGTATTATTATTATTATATCTTTGTGATTTAACCATCTATTCTCTTATTATTATTAGTATTATTTTATTTTCATTTTCATTAACTAAATTGTATAAAGCCTATACGTTTCACCGACTTGGAAGACTTTTACTTTTAACTCGCAAAAAATCGGTTATTATAATAAGTTTTCCTTAAGTAATGTAAAATGTATTGAGCGCAATTGGTATATGAAAAGGTAATTTTAAACGCAATTGGTAAACTCCCATCACCCATACTCATCATATATTGGTGTTCGTTAGTCGTCCGCGATAACTGAAAATCGATCGTGTCAATATTTTGGGAATTATTTCATGAGCAATATATTTGAAAACATTTTTTATTCAAATTTAAGAAATACATAATATTATTAACAACTGTGTATCTTTTATAAAATCCATAAAACTATTTCTTTTTTCCAGAGCGTTTCATATAGACGAAATTCTTATTTTATCTACTGCAAGTGTGCTACATAGTATATATACTGAGTGAATACACACCCATATTTCATTGAATTCCGAAATATACGAAAAACATACTACCTATTGTTATTTATACGAATTTTGATCGACAAGACATGTGGTATATAATATAATGTATTGTTGATTCGAAAATCGAAATCGATATAAATCTTAAGTTTACAGAAAATATCACAAAATATTTAAACCCCAATTAATGACAATAATTTGCTAATTTTTATATTGGGATTTGATAAAACATTTTAATGACGGTTTAGTTTAGATTTTATGTATGATAAAATTATTATTGTATCTATTAAAATCTTTGTTAAACGGCAAACTATTATTATAACTATTACATGTTGTTTTATATTTTATTATTCTTTATGCAACTTATCTATACATAAGTAGTACTGCGCATATAAAATACTAGAAATCAATCAATTTTATTAATGTCACAACATAATTTCATAAGTAACTACTAACTATACATGTGTATAGTTATAGACTGGTTAGATTGAACTATAAGAATTTTAATAAATAATATTCAGTGGAATGCGTTAAAAATAGCATTTATTTTAAAGCTTATTTGCACTAGTTTAGCCCGTATAGCCAAAACCCGAAAAAATGATCAAAACCGTAAACCCATATAACCCGATTGATCTTGATGGTATATTATAACCGGATACACCCAAAACGGATATTAATTTCGGGTTTCAACCCATATATATACCATATAAAAAAATATTACATTTTCGAGTGACATGCGGAATTTTGTATGTCTATTATAACATTTTGATTATAATAAGGAATAATAAATAATTTATAAAATATGTATTCCTATTCAAAATAAAATTTTAATATTTTATTTTATTAGTATACATAATATTTTGTTGTTAAATCATAAAAGTATTATAAAATATAAAATGTGTATTAAATTAAATTATATTTTGTGTGTCACTACTTTATGTCTTTATCAGTATTGACAGATTGATTGTATAACTTAATACTTTGCTTAATCAAATTTTTCACCTTACTCACAACCATAGATAATAAAAGAATGGATAGGCCATTCCTATATTAACAACATAGGGGTTTGCGGGCCGGAATGTGGATGAGAGACAGACTGCTTTTATATAGTGCTCTCACTTTAGCAATGGGTATTATCCATAGATAATAAAGAAATGGATAGGACAAGCATATGTTAAATATATTTGAGGCCGCGTTCCTGGAGGGGAAGTCAATTGAGGCCTCTTTTGTAATGATAGTCGATACTCGATATAGGTATACTTATTTGGCCTCAATCGTTCCCCTTCAAGATCGCTGATAAGACCGTTTGGCCTATCCATATCTTTATTATCTATGGTATTATCATTTATTTATATAGCAATTTTGATATTTTGATAATAGATAAAACCCCTTGTAACCTCAAAGTAAAATAATGTTCTTGCCCATGCGATAAGGCCTGATGGCCTATCCATTCTTTTATTATCTATGCTCACAACACAATTGATTTATCACTCGATTTTAAATAACCCATAGTCGAATAAATATATTGAAACCCATATATTCTTTAAAATGAGAAAAACCTGAAACTACAACTTCTACATTTCTTTGAAGCACTCAAAAACATAACCCGAATAAATTGTTTGGGTGCAAAGCCATTAAATTTATTGAATTCTTTGGAATCATTTTAAAAGATTCTAAAAAAAATTTCAAACACGTATTCTAATTAAATCCGTTTCAAGTTTAACATTATTTAACACCCCTGACTAATATTTCAACAGTCGCGCCAACGACGACACCCCTGCAGTGGCCAGTATCTGCAGTGAACCCTGATTCGTATATACGACACATACTTCAATACCTGTACTTTATATTATTATAGAAGCTCGAGAGTCACATGCACACCATAATAATATACGACGTACCTATAATACACGTCAATATTATTATATCGTTATAATACTATTATTGTGTGGTCAGACGAAACATATTATAACTCGTTGCGCTCAATAATAATAAAATATAATATTATAAAGCAAAGTGAAATATTCGTCCGATCGGGTACTGAGCGTGGGTTAATTCCAGAAACATCGATGAGTAATGTCTGGTCGGTCGCCAGCTATAATACAACAGTGTACCGGGTATATATATATATATATAACGATAATAGTGTTTTCATGCTTCAAGTTGTACATAATACGTCTGCTGCAGTGCGCGGCGCGCCGTTTGATTGACACGGGGCGGCGGCGGCGAGCAGGTAGTTTATGATTGTGGCACACAATCCGTTCTACGAAAGCGGGTTGGGAACGTATCTGTGTGTGTGTGTGTGTGTGTGTGTGTGTGTGTGTGTGTGTGTGTGTGTGCGCGCATGTTTTAGAAGAAGAAAAAATGATAAAGATAATAATACAATAATATAGGATTTGTACGGCGTGTACCTTAAGTACATAATGCGCGCGGGTACAATATAATATAATATAATATCGTAAATATGTACGATACACATAGCAGTTGTTTTGTTCGGCCGTGTGCTCGTCGGACCGTGTGCCGAGTGTCGTTTTCGCTTGACAGTTTTATCGGTCAAGGCGCCATATCAATACAGGCGTACGAAAGCCCGGTAGTCCTCTTCTAAAACGTTATTCATGTGCGCGCAGACGGACACTGCGGGTCCGACGATATTATTATTATTATTATTATTATAACCCACCCTACCGTATCATCGCGCGCGCGCTCGCAGATACTATGTGTGTATATATATCGACCGTCCGGGTCGTCTGTCGCTGGAAATATTTCTGAAAAATACGTAGAACACCAGAAATGATATTGTTCATTGCAGATGAATTGGTCGGCGGGGAGCGACGGAGGGAGGGAAATCCATTAGGCCGTACACACACAAGAGATCCACAGTAGAGTACCTATTATGTTCTGCATTTGAAGCGCACTATACGCACATATCTTAAAAACCACCGACACTGAAGTGTTCACCAGAACGAGGTGTTTTCGAGTGCAGTACAATATTATGTTATATCGTTTACAATAAATTTAGTTTATTTCGAGTTTTTCGATATGATGTATACACATGAACGTATCAGTATTATATTAAAATACTCTGTAAATGGGTTCGCATCGAATGCAGTGAACAGTGGCGATGAAAACTATTAAGACTTTCTATGTTAAAAACTAAACGACGCTGTCATTGTCTTGAATTATACGATTGAAACACTATGTTATAAGAAAAACCTAGGACTAACTTTAGCTATTTGATCATAGGTACTTTGAGTGCAAAATGTGCAGTTTGATTACCTAATGATTTTCGCTCATATAATAACCCGAGTAACAATTTTAACGTTATTCAATGACGGCGCCTGAAAACCGTTTTCCAATACGGCTCTTAGAACCGTATTGGAAAACCGCCATAGTTCACTCTAAATGTTTTAGTGCAACTTTTAATTGGAAATAATTATAACCGGTTTTTCTAACACAGAATAGTGTCGAGAGCCTGAGCTACGCTAACGCACTTACGAAAACTTAACTGTTCAGAAATATAATGTTCCTGCACCTTCAGAGACCGTGATTGTTAACCATAACTGGTTAATGGTTTTAAGTATACGCCATACACTAAACTTTATATTATATTATTTCAGTTTTTGGGGTTAGCAAAAGATTTTGGATAAGTGAAAATCCAGAAGAATATTATTAATGGAAAGTTAAATTCACTTACAGCATTCTATGGAGACATAAATTTGAGTACCTAACTGACAGTTGTCAGCGACTATTGAAAATATTGTTTACATTTAATAATTAAAAATAAAGTTATTTCGATTTTTTTTCATTATTTTAACTTGTATTTTATTGTAACAAATTAATAATATAATTTTATATTTATTAATTTAATTATTTTAATATATAAATATAAAATGTATACATATTTAGCTAATATATCTAAATTCCATGTTAAAAAAGTTATAGAAAATTAAAAATGATACCAAAGGTAAACATTATGTAAATCAATTTGACATATTGTAATTTTTGTCTTTCAGTATGTAAATATTGAAAATTTAATATTTAAATAGTATAATAATATACTAAATCATATTATATAGGTCATACATTAATGTCATTACTTCAATTATTTTGTCTTCTTTAATAATTAAAAAAAAAAAAAATGATAAATGAAAAATAGAACATTGGAGAGAAGCTTAATTTAAAAAACTATAAAATGTTAACTATATTATAGTTATCGGCCAAATGTTGGTGACTCTAAAGTCGGCCTTACATCCAAAATATAAGGTACCAAAATAAATAAGTATTGGTAAAAATTATGCGTAATGTTTAGTTCTTTGAAAATGAATTTTTTTAATCTCTTTGAAAAAAATGAAAGTTAAAATTGAGTCCTAGTTCTTCAGTTTTTCAATTGTACGTGTTATTCGAGAATCGCTTATTATTGGAATGTGTGTATATTATGTGAGTAGAAGAGACGATGTGAAATTGAGTGTCCAATAAATCGCTACAAGCACGTTGCAACAAATAATAACAAAAACTAAAAAGCAGCCAATGACTGTAATAGTGCAAAGTCACGAGACGAACGAAAACGAAGGTTTTAAGAGAGGAAATATTATAATTTGATGACAATCTACGCGGCAACGGTGGAGTTACGAGTACCTAAGTTATATGAAGAAAAAGTGATGATCCGGTATAATATTATATTTTATATACTGCCGTAGGTATACCATCATAATATTATTATTAAACAACTAGGGGAAAGTGCACGGTGTTTTGAAAGCGTAAAAATTTTATACTCGCCAAACGGTTATAAAATCGTTTTTATGACGTCACGATCTAACACGCAAATGTGTATATATTTATATACCATATATTGTATATACCTACGTGTAGTCTGATCCCAAAGCGCCTATACTCGCGCCGTCGTGTCAAGGTACCCCCACCCGCTCCCCCCTCTGTGCTTGTTCCTCTTAGTCTGTCCCTAATGGAATGTGTGTACTGCCTGCAGTTGCGGGCAAGTCCCGGGTCCCGAAGCCGTAATGAGTCCCATGCGACCCGACTGCCGCCACCACCGTTGGTCGGGGAACGAGGAAACTTTATTATATATACGTATATTATTATCATCATTATTGTTATTATTGTTATTATTATTATTATTGCTATTATCGTATAACACGCGGCATATGGGTACGGAGGCGGAGGCGGTGTAGCGCGACCGATCCCGAAAGCCGATCGCAAAATCGGTTTACAAAACGCGGTCGGCGGCGGTGGCTCTGCGGTTTAAAATTTACCCCCGTCTCCGCCACAACCGCCGCCGCCGACGCCGCCGTGGGGGTTAAATGGAGCGCGAAACTACGGTTATCTGCGTCGCGGAGACCGACGACAACAAACGGTCATCCATCAGCAGAGCAACTCATACAAAGGTATACACTGTGCACGTATATAATACATGTATATATTGTATTTATATATATACATAATATATACTACTCTCTATATGTATATGCGACCAAATTTAGAACGGTCGAGGGGAAGATAATAATATATTATTCTTGTATTATTATTATTATTATTATTATTATTATTTTGCGCGCGAGCCGACAACGAAAACGTTCTCTATTGTGAACGTTAAGTGCTGTGCATTCTGTAGCAGTGTTATCGTACAACGTATAATATTATGTATGTTGTGCGTGCAAATACGCTAGGGACCTGAACTGCTACGCCAGTAGCAAATTTAAACACACTTTGTGTACCTACCTATATAATGTTGTGTAATTTCTTCAATTTCGGTGTCGTATAATTTTTTAGTAGGTAAACATCTGCACAACGCACATCTTTAGTGATATTATCACATTTTTCTTTAAAATTTTTCCTCGTTCGACCATATACTTATGTCTCGTTTTATCCATTATAATAACGTCTTTTATCGCGCATATCGTTTGGACAATAACTTTTCATTTTGTATTATTTGTTTAGCTAATGCAACTTTTGTACTGATCTCTCACTATTACTTTAAAAAAAAAAAACACCTCTGAAAGGTACGCTCTGCATGGCTAGTTACGAGTAGACGGTTGAACAAAAAAAAAAATTTGTTTGTGTACGAAAGCTGTAAGGTATGTGGTTATTTAAATTTAGTACATTTATGCATAGAGATATTAATAGTTGAAGTTAAGCTGAAAATAGACTTATTATGTACGACAATATTATATTATTATTGTGTACATGAGCGACAATCTATGCTGTAAAAGTCTATGATTTGGGATGTCAAACTAAATACTTATACAATATTTATAACTAGCCACGTATTATATATATATATATACACAGAGTCTCGCCTAGCTCTACACGGTAAGAAAAGAAGTTGACTGTAATAAAAGAAGCCTCGTCATGGTATAATAATACGTAATAATAATATGTGTATAAAAACAATTTTAGAAAAAGTACCTACAAGTAAAATAAATGTAGGAATTCGGTATTTTTTTTCTATGAAACAATGATATATGAAAAAATTGATTAATAAATATATTTAATAAAATAATTTTTATGAATATAAACATTGAATACTATTTATATTTTAACTGTATACCTATACTATTTAAGCACATTGGGTTATTTTCAAAATTTATATTTTTTCTTGCAACTCACACGTAGGTATTTTATATAATTTTCTACAAAAGTTTGTTCAAAAATACCGTGGAAAAGTTTCGTTTAAAATTACCTTTTTCTTTACCACTTATCACTCACCTCTTACCCTTTGTTAAATTCCCTTTTTTCGTTCTTTGAGCCTCTAAAAAAAAGTATCATCTTACATTTCACGACTTTGCGTACAAATAGCAGATATTGCAATGATGTTCCCGTGAGAATACACAAACGTGGAATCTATTAATACAACGTTGTTGACGAAATATTTACACTTTTACCTTTTGTATTCATTTTTGGAAAATACGATAACGTCGATTTTGTGAAAAACCCGAGACCATATTAATAGTACCAGGTAACCGGGTTTGTATAGCTGAAAATTCTTTTGTACATAATTTTTTTTTATTTCAAACAAGTATCAAGAGATTGAATCAAACTACACGGTGATATATTATCTAAAGTCATAAATACATAATATTACTTATCGCGTCTGTAAAAGGACCAAAAAGAAACTACAATATATAATAACATTAGATCTTATATATACACTATACAGTGTATGGGCACCTCCTTTTTAAGGAACTTCTTTCATCCAAAAATGACTTTCCACGAATTTTCACCCCAATATGATAAAGTAGTTTGCTCTTTTAACCTAATGATAATTTCATTCTTTTCGTGCACAGTTTTGTGATGATCATTTTGACAACATTGTCTCAAAATAAGTTTAATAAAGCCATTTAAAATTACTCTTCAGAGAGCGCACCATTACAGATATAGCTTCTATATTTACTCTCCAAAAAGTTAATATGTTTGTGTAAATCAAAAAAAAATAATAAATTATATTATATTACTATATTGATTAATATGATTATTAAAAATAATTTCAATCATTTATAAGGATTCCAATATTATATATTATAATATACCGATAAGATTGTCACAATCCACTGACATTAATCGAATACGATTATTATTGTTATTATTTATTAATTATAACTTAATCATAATACCGGGCATGTACCTATAATATTTAAATAATATTCCTTAAAGTTTTGAACACGAATCCATGAGTGAAAATAATGTAAATATTATTTAGAAAAAACGGGAAAGTACTTTATCATAATATATGTATGTCAAAAAAGAATATTCATTATTGAGAAAAAATAATGTACATTATACACCATAATATCAATAAGTAGTGCTTGGATTTTATTGAATATGTTGTTTATTATAAACAGATAAAAACAAAGTATGTAAGTAAATACGCTGTAAATTTGTTTTATGCATCATTTGGATCCCAAACGTAAAATTGTATGCTATATATTTTTGCATATTTTTTGTATTTTAAATATTAAATAAAAAAATACATTTACATTCTTACAACAATGAACAATTGATAAATTTATTAATTAATAATCTTAAGTTGAAATGTTCTTCAATGTAAAAATATAGTACTAATCAAAATTATCTAACCAACAAAATAAAAAATTATCCGTGTTTAATTATTTTCTACGTAAATTATGTTTTAACTGCATTTTGTGAAAAACATACAATAAACTTGCCTTTACATACAAATTAGAAAAATAGCACTTAATTTAATAATAATTAATTGTTTCAACATACTAAATATATAAATATTATAGGTATACAAAGTTTTAAATTTACAATAAACAATAAGTATACATGAATCAACAAAGAAATATATCAATGTGTTAGTCATTGTTATGTTCTGGTTGGTCTTCTAGAAATATGTCTCGTTGTAGATATAACTTCAATCTCAGTTTAGAAATATAAATTTAAAATGTCACACAACTGTATTAATATATAAAAAAAAATAGATATTAAATTAAATAAAAACTTAGATAAGGTTTCATCGCTATTTTCTGATTTTAGGACATATAATATTAAAGATCCTATTTCAATATTTATAAAATTAAAGTATTATAATTCTTATTATATTAGCATTATTATAAATTTACTAAGTCTTTCTAATAAGCTACCAAAATTATAGATACATTAATCATTTTTTTAAATGGTTAATTTATAAATGTTTTTAAAAATAAAATTTCTATTCAAGAATGAATTATACAATTTAATACACTATAATTATATTATATAATATTCACAGTTGTTTGTACAAAAAACAAATAAAGTGTGTGATACTAATAATAATTATTTTTAACTATTATAAATTACAATGTAGTTTTATAAAATTATATAAGCTGTTGTTGTTTTATTATTTTGGACACATAATAGTGTGTGTTATACGTGAGCCCCACTGCCCTTGGCAAGCTTATTCATTAAATTACATTATTATCATCATAATAATTTTATTATACTTGTTTATATTATCGTTGTTTGGTGGCCTAATAACTTATGGACACAATAATAAAAAGTCATCCGGCGCAAGTTGCATTACAACATTGGTGCTTCTACGATTTTATTTTCTAGAATATTTTTCGATTTTCCGGATGGCGATTGTATATAATATACTTCTCTCTCTCCTGCGGTATATAGGTATTCTAAACTATATAGCGGATACCTGTTTTGGCACAACGGCATTCGACTGTATCTATACATATACATGTATAAAAATTATAATACGAATAAACGAAAACGACGACGACAACGATGACAACGTCGACCATACAGTAATAATATACGCATCGCACGACCATTACTCCGAAAGTCGTTGATGGCTAAAGGGAAGAGAGGTGTGAAAACATTTCCAATTATATACTTTCCGATTGTGTTACCGAAAAGTTCTCGTATTATTCGCACGCACACACACACACACACACACACACACACACACATATAATAATAATACGTCCAGTGGCAGCAGCAGGTGATGATGGCATCAGAAGCAATTTTTCGGATCGCTGAACCGCAAAACGGCATTGTGTGTGTATATATTTTAGCAAGTGCGTCGGCGGTGACGGGGAAAACAAACGAGGCGACACGAACCGTAATCAGCGCGCGCGCGCACGCCGTACCCCGCGCCAGAGGACCGTTCTCCAGGGACAATTAGCAATTCGCAGTTCGTACATGCTCGTGGTTCGCTCACCGCGAGTTTCCCCCCTTTTCGTATGCACCGGGAGACGTTTCTTCTCCGTATAATAATATGATATATATATATATATATATATAAATGTTATATCCTACCCGGAAAACGGTCATTGTTATTCAAACGCCGACACCGCCAACACATTCACAATAAGTATATATTATTATTATACAACACACACACACACATATATATATATATATATATATATGACGGGCGCGCGTGCGTTATTTGCGGAGAAAAGCCACGAGAAGAACCCATTCGATTTGAAAAATAATGGCATTTTTTTTCCACTGTTCTTCTTCTCTTTATTCTCGCGTGCATGTCTCTCGCCTATATGTATACTCCTCTCGTATTCAATTCCGCGACGGCGAAAACAGACATCACAATATAATCATAAACTTTTGCCGTTTTGCCGCCCGCCGGATGAACCGAATACAATACGTATATATATTGTGCGTATCATCTGTATTATTTTATTGTGTCACCGAGTTTTGATGGTTTTTATCCTTTGATTTATTTCGAGAGTTTTCGCGTTCCCGAATAAGGGCGTGGTGACTGCCGCGGTATAGCAGTGCAGTTCAATATAGCACGAGCGTATTCATTCAAACATATCTTGCGTTTATATAGGGGATGACCTTTGTCAATGTACTGTGAAATAAATAGAATCAACAATTTTAATAAAAAAAAAAAAGTTTTTCTGGACGTCGAGTGCGTGACAACGTGCAGGTTCTTCTATTATATTACACTTGATTTCGTGACAAACGATATTGAAACGTCGAATAACAAAAATTACGAAACGAATGATATATTATGACAACTCCTATAATAATAATACGACACAAATATATTATATCATTTGAAACCGAATTAGACAAAATCAAAAATGATTATTTTTATAGTGCTCACTAGTTTGGAAAAGTAATGTTGATAAATAGACAGACTTCAGTCGCTTTTAAACGATTTCTTGTATAGTAATATAATGTAATATTATAAGTACAAAAAAAAATTATTAAGTGCAATATTAAATTATAGCTGATTTAAATTACACAATAGATTTATCTCTTAAGAAATCCATTACTGATTTTCCAAACGTTTACCAATTTTATAAATTTCCAAAATTGTATTTGATATATTTTAGTATTGTCACGCCTTAATTTAAAACACTTAACATAAACTTCCCAATACCTAGGTTTTGGTGAACGGGGTTTTCATCATATGGTGTATTAAAATTAACAAATATGATTTCATATGCTGAAAAAACTCTTATGCCACGTAGAATATTATCGGATTTTAATGACTGTTTTATTCGAAAGAAGATTTTTTATAGCTTATATTGATTTTTTTATTTTATTTAAAATAATGATATAAAATAATTTGTAAAAACAGCTTAAAATTATTTTATTGTTTTGAAAACATTATATTACAGAGTTGTAAATTAAAATATTGAAAAACAGAATTCAACACAGGCTGTAGAATATTTACTTCTTTTAATTCGAAAATAAAATCAAATTTGTTTATTATATTATATAGGACAGCATCATTATTATCTCATATAGTGCATTATTTTAATATATTATTTTTTTATCTATTGAAAATAATACGCACAGTGGTCGATAATTATACAATTTTAAAAAGTAGGTACATACATTTTATTACCAATCACTGCAATAGTCGGCAACCAGAAAGTATACTACTATTATTTTGATTATTATTTATGACGATTGAATCGTCCCCTTATATTTAACCATATTTTACTTATAAAAATGTAATAGGCTTCAAGAAAAGATACTTTTGTTCTGTTCTTATTTTGTATTTGAACGGCAAAAGGGAGAAATGAAAAAAAAAAGGTAATTTCAACTATGAATAGAATATATATATTATGCTCAACAAAGCAGCGTTGTACCAACTGCAGTGAGGTCGAGATATTGGTGAACCCGCAGGTCCGCTTAATAGCCATCTGTTGCATTTAAAACCTATTATGCATAGATTAATATCGATTGAGACATAAAAAATAAATCTCTATATAGTTACATTGAATAACGCCATTATCAGGCTATTATATTGAATTTAATATATAATATTGTTCAGTTTTATCAATTTTTATTTGTCTAATTAATAGAATTTATTATAGTTTATACTTCCTACTAATAGATATGTTTCGGGTTTGGAAAACTCAATTTATCCAAGTAAAGCCTTGGTAAAATACTAAAATAGGTATGTGATTTTATAAAATATAATGCGCAGTTTTACAATTGTCATAAGTATAGATATTATTATCGTGCATCATCGTCACTCCTTATAATTGAGAAATTTTAGATTCAGAGTGGCATAGAGATTAGTGTCTGTATATTAATCGCGAGTCATGTAAATTATTTAAACTTTACAATTCTACAAGGACTGTATAAAAAATAAAATAGTATTGCACAAAAACATTTTATTTTATTGATTAATGCAATAATTATCAAATAAACATACAGGCAATACAAATGAAAAAATAAATTGAATTTTTCTTATCGTAATTTTATTAAACTATGTGTAAAAGTCACCGGCCGAAAATCATGGACCTGCATGTACGAGATGTAGATTTAATAATAATCAATAATTTACAAAACCGATAACGTTTTCGCTTATTCGGTCAAGCAGCGCCAAATTTTATTTAGGGTTAGTATAATATTATGTTACACGTTCTGTAAGTAATCATAGGACGTTTATGCAATCGGGATTAAGTTATAAAAATCCTTTATATTACGTATCATATTAATAGATCTATAGCTCTATTTTATTATTGTGACCGACAACGCCACAATGGTATACTATTATTATAACATATTGGTTAGGGAGTGAATTTGACGGGGTGAAAGACAAAAGCGTCGCGATTATAGAACGTTTTGGTCTCTGAGTAACGAAGCATGTCAGTTTGCCCCTAACATTTGACAACATAAAACTGATAAAGATATGAATATGGCTTTTAATATTATAAAAATTCGTTTAAATACTGCTTAACAATAATATTTGATAATAAGGATTAAATATAAAAAATATTAACTACTTTATTATGGTAATTTCTAATATCAAAATTATTTCAATTTTTAAGTATTATTCATGATACCTAGTTAAATATTCAAATAATATAAAATATTATGGATTATAATCAAATTTGTAAGTTTAGTACAAACATAATAAAGTTAGGTACAGGTATAAATAATAATTATAATATTTATCAAATCATTCAATTTTATTATATTGTTAAATATAATTAAAATGACCTCTTTCATTATTTTTTTTTGTATGGAATAATTGAATAAATTATAAAGTGAATTTACTTGTTTGTATACACAGTTTAATTATTTAAGAAATATATTATTTTTTAGTTTTCAAAGAATACAACTTTTAAGATTATTTTTTTATTTTAAATTTAAACTTTAAAACTAAATTATATAATGCAATACGACCTACATAACATATAATAAACTAATTCATCTTAAATTGAGGTATGTGCAGTTTCGTGTATAATCGAATGTTTTAATATTATATATCAACTATATATATACTATATACTGTATTTATACTTTATACTTGTATTTATTAATATTAATTAATACGTTTTTTTTATAGAAAATGTTACAATAACATTTAATACTATAATTTATAATCAAATATTTTATTATTAACGATTAAATTAATTAAATACAAATATAATATTTTTATCTGTTATCACACAACAACACAAAATTATATATTTTGTTCGTTATTTTTGATATTTCGTATTTGCTTGTATTATTTTATAATATGGTTAAATGGTAAGTAAATATACAAAGTAATATATGTGTTATTATGGTAATCGTATTACAATCGCACAACATAGCAATTTTTACGTTCAAACTAATCCATTTAACTATGTTATTAGAGCGAATCGGTCTGTTATAAAATTTAAAAGCACGGATATTATCTATTGAGTTCACATTGGTTTTTGATATTTTAATCTTGAAGTAAATTATTACAAGCATTTTAAAATGTACAATATATTTACAATTTCTAATTTAAAAATAATTTTGCTTTTAAATTAGATTAGAGATCAATTCACTTTAATATTAAAAATAATAACATAGTTGAATGGTTTATTCTTATTATATTTATTGTTTACTGCTATGATTTGTTTGAATAAACGGCACGTTCAGTGTCCACGGGCCACGATTTCTAGCTCTAGCAATCTAGTTTGATGAATAAACACTGTTTGACATTAAACATTATCTTTAACTGATCAATTATTTTAACCCTTGTCAGGTTGAGGTTGAAAATTACCGAGAAAGTCGTATTATGAAAATATATTAGTGCGTTATTATTGGGTGGTAAGTATAGTGCATAATATATTGTTTTATAATTATACTATTGATATTGTCGTATACTCGTATAAGTGTACCAATTGATTATGAACATATAACACATTTTATTTCTTGACAAACGCAGTCAATAACATTTATGAACTAAAATGTTGCTATATTAAAAAATTGTACAGTTTGTAATACTATTTGTATTTTATATATGTATTATATTAGTTATATTTAAATAAAAATATAAATTTGGTTAAAAGAAAAATAGAGTTTAAGTCACAACATAATATATATATATAGATAAACCACTAAATATTTATATTGATAAGTAGGTATAATACTACGTAACTCTATATATGTATGCTAAAACTCTTGTTCGATTTAATTCAATAAATAATAAATTAGATTCCGTTATAAGGTTTCGTTGTAGTGTAGTATAGCATGTTAATTGGGGCTTCTTTTATCTCGTGAACACAAATCATTGTTAATAACAAATTAACAATACATTTTAGAATTTTAAGCCGGGATAAAACATTAACGTAACTTATAAAATTTAGCTTACACAGAAGAAGCTTTACACGGAACTATCATAACCTTTCCTACCCTATAGTGGTAATACGATTTAATCGTTTTATGACGATTGCTATATTATTTCGACCGACGATGTTTAAAACAATATTAAATTAACTAAATTAAGAGTTCACTATTTTTTTCTCTACTCTAAAGAAATCGTTTACTCGGTGTTTGGACCTTATAACAAAATAAGTAATATTTATTAGAATGACGTTGAATCGTGCGTAAAACTTTTAATGTTACACAATATGCATTTGTATGCGTGCGTATAGGTATACTGTATATATTACAGGTTATAATATATAGGTATAGATAAAGAACCGTTATAAAGTTATTCTGGTACCATTGAATACACAATAGGAACAAGGGTAATAATTGATAGAAATTAAGAGCAAATCATTTAAATACCCTGATTAGTCGTTTAATACAATAATGAGCATAGAAAATGTTTAAGAATTTAACAAATAATATTTAAATTATTGAATTCAATAACTATGGGTACAACTGTATTACAACTTCCTTTTTATTTTTTACCGACTGCAATGGTGGCTATATTAAATTATTATTACTTCTCCACAATATTATATACCTAGTTGTAGACTATATTATTGTGATAATTTGATATATATATATAGGTATATATATATTATATTTTTATTGTTCTTTAAAAAGCCAATAATAGTTGTTGTCGGGAGTGGCTTGAATCAATAATATTATATTAATATACAAAAATATTTTTTTGATTGCGTATTGTAAACGTTTACATACTTTTAAGGACGTATAGGTAAATAATTGCAAACACAATAATATTTAAGTACCTAAACGGCGTGGTATGAACCTACAACGTCAGACCTATTTATTGTGACGGAAAAATCGTTTCCGCGTGTTACATGATTATATCATGTTCCATAATATGGTACATATTATGTGTACATCATATAAGTCGGATAGCGTGCATGTGTGTGTGTGCGTGCGTGGAAAGGTAGTTTACGTATGTATACGAGAGTGTGTGTGCACGCGGACACTCTTAAAAACGATCCTCGTGCGTCGGCCATGTTTGTTCGGTAACCAATCACGATAGGGTCCTCTACGGGCTCTCGTCGTAGCGCGCGCGTGGCACGGCGTTTTATATCGCTCGTCTTGACAACTGACCGCCGCCGCCACAGCATCAGTATTCAGTGCATCACGGTGTATTGCCGTCGACTGCGCGCAATATTATAATATATATGTATTACACGAATGAATCGCTTATATAACTGCGGAAAGGGGACACGAGTACATTCTATTATTTTTATTACTTTTACATGAAATATAATTAGAGATATATCATACATGCGCCCGGAAAAAAAGAGGCATGCACGATGAGCATCCTGGAATTGTAAAAATTAGACGCACGAGATATAAAGAATTATTTTAAATTTAAAACATCACTGTACGCACAACTTAAAGAAAATCATATTTTTCGAATGATTTTTATTCACGATTTTCCCTTCTATTCATTATTAACACACGCATTTGTATACCTATGTGATGTTCGCAGATCATATTTTGTATATATAGGCAATGAACACATTGTTTACATTGGAATGGAGATGAATCAAGTGTTATAAACATAAAAACAAAAAGCCAATAGGCAGAGCGTAGTATATATAATAAGTATATTATATTGCATAACGTATTAAAAATTATATTTAATGAGTTATTTAGTTTTATGCCTCGTCCTATGAAAACTTTGTAAAGTGAACTTGTACTTTTTAATAGCGGCTGGCACGCTAATATCGCCGTGTGGCCGGCCGGATATTGTAGGAGCCCGCGGTACGCCCACATATTTATAAGTGTCTTAAAAGTGAGTAAAAATGTTTGGGTATACCTATATTATATAAAGTACGTTTGTTATAGTATTTATTTATACTGTTTAAGATATACAATAAAAATGTTGTACGGAATACAATAATACGAATGATTCGGTGCTGTACTGAACGCCCATTTCAAAGATATTGTCATATTGAGGAGCTCGTATATACAGTACCTAAGCCACACGGCTATACTTACCATCTACTATAGTGCTATAAATTATCACGAATCGTTCAAAGTTCGGACGTTTATGTATAGGAACTGATTTCCATATATCACACTACTCCACTGTGACAAATATCGATATAGTTATACTGTTATTATAGATTTGAAGACAATAATAATATATTTTATTTTATAATCAATTTCAATTTTATTTCATTTTACTTTTTTGTATTTTGTTTAGGTCCAATAAGTACTGTCAACATTTTAAGAATACCTTTTAACACTATGTATTTATAGGTAAACAATATATTACAAACTTATTTTTTTTACAACTAATAAATGCTTAATTAAAACATAGTGCACGTTATTCTTATGCAAATTGGATTTCCTAATTATTTAAAACATCTCTACGGCTTACACTGGTGTGAAATATAAAAATTTCATAGTTAAAAACAGATGAGAAACAATTAATAACCCATTGCCTTAATAACTTTTATAATATCAATATATATTAACGCCCCCAATGGAAATAAAAGTCAATTATATACCTGCTATAAGTGTAACGCGTGAATAAATACGTAATATAATACTATACATCACCACCGCATTAGGTTTTAAAACTATTAATTACTCCCTATATTAAATTACCTTTTTATAGCCTTGTCAGCAATAAATTATTATGTAATTGCTATTTATACCTACCTATATATACTTATAAGCTATAATAATTTTTAAGGAAAAAAATGCTGCTGAATAATGAAAAAATAGTGCAGGTATTTGAATCTGGCGGATTTCTACAGTATAGAGGCGCAAGAGCAGATGAGTTTAAATATATAATTTAAATTTAAATAATTTAACTTGAAAAATGTTTTCGAACAAAGACACAAAAGTGTAAATCAAGGTTTTTTAGTTAAAATCTTTTTTTTTACTTAATCAATCACTAGTATATTAAAATTAGTGTTCTATTTCTAATTTTTAAAAATTCCCTAAAGTATAATATGAAATTGTAAAGTGGCCAAAATAAAATGATGTTTGTGAAAAAATTCAATTTAATATTATCGATGTGAACCAAAAAAATCATACACAACTTATTATAATATCTAAAATATTCAAGTAAGTCTTATTTAATTTAATAAAATAAGTTCTATAATTTTTTGGTGTTATTAAAAAAATATGTTATACCTAACCATATATTTAAGTTAAGGTATATTACCAATGATAATTATCTCTTTTTGTGAATCATTTATATTAGTATGGGTAATCAATTTGTTTATAACTTTATGAATTTATAGTGTATGATTTTATAATACCTAAAGGCTAAAAGCCCTATATCCATTGTTAATACCATGTAAGAATTTTTTTATACTGCATAATATTTTAGGATTCTATGATGTGTGTGTAAAATTAATAAACTGCAAAAAACATTTTGTCAATAAATAGAGTAGATTTAAAAAGATATTTCTAAGGTTAACTCATAATAAACCTATACGTGTACTTGACTAATAACAATAATAATTATTTCTTAAAGTTTATAATTCTACGTATTATATTTCAATATGGGGGAAAAGGTGCACGTAAATAAAATGTATACATACCCTAAACAGCATTTATTGCAGTCTTTGTTTCGTGAACATCTGTAGATCTACGTACATTTTTATCAACTTTATTACTGTAAGTAATAACCTTTTCGCAGTTCCCGTTGAACTAATTATATAGTATTTGCGGGTAAAACAATACATGTCATTACTCGTTAAATTATTGTTCAGCCTAACCGAGTATACCGACGTACAATAATAACTATTAAAAATGGTGTACCTACTTCTCCGTATAGTATTATATGGTGCGCAGGTGAAACATTATGGTCGAATAAATCGTCTTCCTAATTTGTTGACATTAAAAACGAAAACGACAACATAACAACAACTCCAGAAAACCTACATGGATATATTATGTGTATACATTACAGTATCCGCGGGGGCCTTTGGTTCTCGTTAGCCGTTCGAGCATTATTTGCGGTATTTACTCGAGGGCATAGGGTGAAATGCGCACGCTGGTGCCTTAACTGAAGAGCCTCTTAAACACAATTATTATTATTATTATTATTACTATTACTATATTACTGTATACGCGTAACGCGTGCCACTCGTTTTGTAACATTCAATAATAATAATAATAAAAAAACATATTTTCCACTTATCAGACCTCGTTCGATACTCTTAGCCATTTATCCCTGAGTAGGGGGTGTCAGTATATCGTTAGCCGCAAATTGGATTAAGCCCTTGAGTTTTCTATATTGTGTACGCAGCCGCTGTAATATACTGTAAATACAATAATATATTATTTTCACCCGTTATTATGTTATTAGTCAAAAGGTACTTTGTTACGGATCGAAAGGCTTCGTACCCCGCAGCTAAATGATTCTCACGCTTATTTGTTGTTATTATTTTTTTTTTTTGTGGGGGGTGGAGGATTTTTTGTGTTTGTTTCGAGTATACCTTCCACTCAAAACGGTTTGGTTCGTAAAGCTGGAAAACTAAATCCCAACCATGTACCGCTATTATTGTGTCGTTCGTTTTTTTCAGGAACAAAAAAATAAAAAAATACTATATAGCTGGTACTTTCAACGCCGAGTGTAACGTCGCGTTATGGTTTTGGGTGTATAGTATAATATAATATACTATTTTGTGAGTACCTGCACATAATAATATATTTTAATATAACACGAATTCCGGTAAATGGAAATGTTGACAAAATGACTGTCGGGATTCGCGGAGCAAAGTTATTTCCGCGTTATACATACTCACATATTATTATATAATGTACCTACTTGTATAGTTGTATGTTATACGTGAATATATATTATGTATTATATATGAACGTATACGTATATAAATATAATAATATATATAAATCGTGCGGCTGTAAATAGTGTGGAGTGTGGATGTACATAAGCTATCGAAATGATCAATCCACGCGTGATCCGTTAGGTATGAGATGGTTTCGTGGGGTGCGAAAGAGGGATGAAATACACATAATAATATACGAATGATAATAATATTACGCCTGCACACTCCACGCGCCACCACATCATGTAAATATGTAATGTACGGGTGTAAATATTATATACATATATATATATGGATAGTATTATATTAATATGATGGTGCTGTAGGTATATAATATTATAGGGAAATGTGACGCGTCGCAGTGTTCATTGCACTGCGGTTGTATATTTTATCGGCGGGTCTCGTATCATTATGGTATGCGGGGTAAATTTCAGATGGGGTGGTGGTCGTTTGGACGAGTGTAATGATTTTTATCATCAACAAATTATTAGTTCGTTTGGGCAACTATATTATCATTTACACTGTTTGGATGGAGTGAAATTATTTTTACCCGCGTGAGCGATTATGCACTTTGACGAGCGTGCGATTTTATTTAATCTGTATAAACCTATTCATACAACTATTTAACCTAACAGACCAATTAATTTTGAATGGTTTTTCCCAAAAAGTCTACGCCCATAAATGCGTGACATGCTTCGGTAAAGCTAAATTATACATTAAAGATTTTACATAGTCAATTTTACTTTGGGATTGAGATGACTTCATTGAAAAATGGGTTAAAATAAATATTTCTCATCAGCTAGGTTATATTTTTATCGAGATATAAGCAAAATATATTTAACGTAATAGTGCATATATTTAATTAAAGTTATTTAAGTTGACGATTGTTCTCGTGTCATTTGTTTTCAATAACTATATTAATATTATTAGTTTTTTAGATTCTGAACGGAGTGATGAATGTATTGATTTTACAATGATGTGTGTTTTTTTTTTTTTTTTTTTTTTTTTTTTGTGTCTGTCGACAACATTTGGGGCAGTAAAAATGCTTCGATTTTTGACTTCAGCCCCTCTTTGAAAAGGAAATCGGATCTAGTTGGTACTTTGGGGGGTCAAAAGTTAAAAATTTTCAATATTTTTTAAGTGAGTCGGGAAAAACCTTAAAAAAATGACGGAAAAACGGGAATTTTTACGCAAAACCAGTTTTCGCCCAAATCGAATTTTTTATTTTGCTATAACTCAAAAACTAATAGATGTAAATACTTGAAATTTTCACCAAATGTTTATATTAGCGTTCTCCATACACAGTTAAATTTTCAAAGAATTTTGATTTTTTTTGAGTTATTTATAGACAATTGAAATTTTTAATTTTTTTTAGTATTTTTTTTTAAAATAACGATAAAAATTTTTTGGCCGGCCAGAAAATCTTGAAAATTTAATACAAGGTTTCTCATAAGTTGTTCTTAAAGTGATAAAAAAAAATCCGAAATCGTTAGTCACCATTTTTTTTTATAAGTGCTTAAAGTTCGAATTTATACGAAATATGTCAAAATTGCGAAAATTGGCAAGTAATTTTGTGGTTGAAAAATCGTAAAAATTTTTTCTTTTATAACTAAGATTTGAAAATTTGGTACAAGGTTCTCCATAAAATTTTCTTCAACTATCTGGAAAAAAAACTCTACCGGACTAAGACAAAAAAATTTTATGAGTGATTGAAATTTAAATTTTTACAAAACCGCGTTAAATAACGGTTTAGCCTCAAACGATTTTTGATATTTGTAGTTATTCAAACAGTATAAGTCGTAAATACTTGAAAATTTTACCAGTTATTTAGACTGCCATTTTCTTTACGTGATTTGATTTTCAAAATATTTTGACTTTTTTTGAGCTATTTATAGACAATTGAAATTTTCATTTTGTTTTTATTTTTTTTTTATAAATGTTGATAAAAAAAAATTAGCTGGGACAAATTACTTGAAAATTTAATTGAAGGGTCCACATAACTTGTTCTAACTCTCATTCAAAAATTATAAAAATACATAGGCACAATTTTTTTTTATTAGCATTTGAAGTTCAAATATTGACAAAAATTCGTCAAAATCATGAATATTTTCACTATTTGGTAATTAAAAATTTATAAATATTTTTCTATCAAAAGCTAAGAATTGAAAATTTAATACTAAGCTGTCCATAAGTTAAGCTTAGAATAATTATAAAAAAGTTTGAGGATTATTCAGTTCAAACAATTTTACGAGTTTTTAAAGTTTAATTTTAATTTGAAATCAAAAATACACGTGTAAAATAACGTTATACTAATAAATAATTTTCGATTTTTTTATAATATATCCTAGACTGACAAATCATCTCCGTTCAGAATCGTTTTTCGTATACAATGATACCTATCATTGCATTCAAATTTAACCTACCCTAGTCCGAGGTCCATCCCACCCCCTAATGTACAGCAGAGCGATACTCACTTACCCGCTTTTTTAAACTCGTACTTAGGTAGATACATATTATTTAAAAATTTGTTGTAATACGTTAGATTGGATATTACGAATTTATTTAATATCAGCTATAATATATTCATAAAGAAATAGTAATATTATATTATATTATAATTAATTAAATGTAATTACGTACAATTACAGTAGAGTCACGCTAATCAGGACTAGATAGGACCGGGAATCTCTCCGGATTATCGAAAATCCGGATTAAACGAAATGACGTTTTTTTTTAACTTACTAATTAATAAACACTATAAATAATAACACAATAAATATACTGTTAAAAAACACCTCGTGTATATTTATACGAATTCAAAATTTACTGATTTACAATTTTACATTAGGTACACATTATTATTTTTATTCCCGAATATATATATATATATTATACATGAGTACATACTAGATACGAAAAGCAAATTGTCCGGATTAGCGATGACCGGATTAGCGGGACTCTACTGTATTATAATATTAAGTGTCTAAAAAGTAAAAAGACAATTTATTGTAAGTTAACTGGCAAATAAAAAGGTATATAACATGCGTATTATTCCTTTACCACTATAATTTTTTATTAAAATTAGACATCTTTGTAGGAAATATATCGTTTTCCGCCATTAAATTCTAACTATAGATTATTTTGACTATGTACATTCAGACACGGCTGAGCTGAACGAGCTGATAAATCAGAAAAATAAACAGTACGTGAACATATCGTACGTGTGATGTTATAACTCGAATCGTGTCGGTTATAATTTAATATAATTGATGATGCTTCGATTATGCAGCGCGGCAGCGATATTCACCTAATTATCTTAATTCTAAATGTATGTTATTATATAATATGGCTGTATGAAGTGCGCCGACCAATTTGGTTACAATAAAACGGTTGCGTGGTAAAAATTAAAAAATAAAAATACTTAATTTCGGTCCTGTTAAACGGAACACGCGTCCAAAAGAGGAAATCCTCTCGGGCCCGGCGCACCGCGCAATGCACCGATACAATATGGTACACAATGTGTGCCTCACACACAACAGCGTAACCCAAGGGTCACTTCAGCGTTTTTTTCCGGCCCTCCGTCCCTATTGTTTTGCTCGTCGTAGTCGTCGATCATTACAAAGGCCACCCCGGGAGCCTCTCGCAACTACACACACTTTGTATCCTATACACGTATATATCCATAACAACAACAATTATTATTATTATTACGATACATTAAAGTCCAGCCAAGCATGTTTTTTGTCCGAGAGAGAAAGAGACGAGAGTGAGAGAGAGAGAGAGAGAGAGGGTGCTGGCGTGCCTTGTGTGTATGTTTTTTTCTTTTTTTTTTGGCTGCCCGTTAGCGAATAATAATATCTCATGTATGGGTGTAGGTATATACGTATATATATATAATATTTTATTTATTTTTTATTATTATTTTATTTACATTATATTTTTTTTGTGTTCCGTACCGTTTTCCGCCCCGCCGTGATCCGATTATGGATACGAGTTTTTCCGACTAGCGGTATAGGTATACCTATATAACGTCGTAATATATAGGTACCTATACCTATTTACGCGTCCGCGATAGGACCCGCCGCGCGTTCGAAATACACACTATATAATTTTATATTAATATTATATTATATTCCATGTTATAATATATGTACATGCATTGCCGGTCGGTGATTTATTTGGGTATTGTAACGTGCCCGGAACAATGCGGCGCGGCTTCCCGCGGCGAATCGGTTGCATTCGGCCGGATTTATGACGGATTATCTTCATTTTATTTTGATGTTTCAATGGGTTTCGCGTGTATATAATAATAACAACAACAATAAGCCTATAATACACGTTAGTATACGTATGTACAGAATAGTGCTCTGGTGCGTGTGAAGATCACGGACATATACGTAGACAACGACGACTAGTACCTAAATAATAAATAGATGCCTAATTAACGACTAAGGGGTGAAACATGGGTAATATATTAATTATTATTGTAATAATTACGGAAATACTATGTGTTTTATTCATGCGTACAGGTACCTACACTAATAGTTGTTACTATATCGTCTATTTATATATGATAAAAACTATAGAATTTTAAGTATCGACGAGTGCAAGTATGTTGTGAAATATTATAAATCTAATTATTATTTAAAACATGACGTGAAAATTATTGAGAAAGAATAATATTACGTACTCTCTATCTGATTATTTCCGTCAGTCGGCCGATATCAGTTTTCCAAGTATTTTACGTTTTTCTAAATAGAGTTGTAGATTTTCAATACTTATATAATACTGTAATACTGTAATGTGTATTGTAATAAGTATTTAAACGTTGTTATATCTTACACTTTCTCACAAGTAGCTTGTGTTGAATTTTAATTTAATATATATATACATATAAAACATTCAACTACTTAAAATACAGAAAGTTTCAAAAATATGTGTCATATCAGTGTTTTTATAGTGACATATAATATAAATCGATATGATTTATAGGGTGATGAGTTATGAATGTTATTTGAGAGGGTGGCAATGTGACCACCTGATAGATTATTATGTCTGATAAAATCTTGTGACTTATATAATATCATGTCACTGTTCTTAATAAATTCCCTACGAATACTAAAAACTAACTAACTATATGAAACAGTAGGTACCTATATTCTAATAATCTATACTCTATACCTAACCGTTTGTTTTAAGTTAATTTGCGAATGTACAATCCAAAATGTTTTGTCTACGATAATTTTTATTATATAACTTTATAATATAGTAAATAATATATATCTCGATGTTTGTAATAATTGTATTATATATATATACACCTGTTTAGTAGATATTTTGTACATGTTGAACGATGTAATTGGTTATATTATTTACTGAAATTATTGTAGTAGTAAAGATCGCGGGCACTCGTGAAATATATATATGTACCTAATGTAGTACTTAAAAATACTTATTACATTATTCTTTATTACTCAGTTGTACGTTTTATATATTATAAAAATAATTAGATTATTACAAATTATGTACGTTGAATTTGCATGAGTATTTTCAATTTCAATCTACCAACTAAAACATTGGTCATTTTATAATATTAATAATAAAAAAGTAAAATACGACTAAAAATTATTTTATATTTCTATGTACATATTATATATATATGTAAATTTTATAAACATTGCCAATTTCTTTGTATTAAAAAATATATAAATAATTATACTAGTATACTACATGTACACACATTCCAGCTAATTCACAGTAACGGTACCTGCTGTATAAATGTATAATGTGATCACTTATCAGATAAAAAACATTTTTAATGCTTAAATCGTGTGTTCATATTATATTATCTATATACGTATAGTTTTCGAAAATTATTTCACTGTAAACAAAAAATTCCCATAAAAAAATGAATGTCGACTTCATTTTGGATGAAAAGTATATTACATAGCCGATGGACAGTTTTTTTATGGTTTTTGTTTTTTCCAGATCACTTTTATCGGTGGAAAGTTACACACTGTATTCACGTCTTACATTCTTATTGTGTTTACCGTTCAGGCTGTGAACGGACGTCGATGCGATCTCGCTCGATCAGTGTGTACTGTGTAGTAACATATATATATCGTGCTTTTGATGTGCACCGCCGATGTAAATTTCCAGTAAACCGTGGGGATTATATGCGCAAATTTTTATGCGTTTCGGATGAATTTATTGAATAAAAAGTATACACAATGTATACGCGGTGCTCACACGCTGTGCGGTATTTTGAAGAGGGATTTCGCTTTGCCCCAAACGCTACCGCCGCAACAGCCGCCGCTGCCCCGTCGTATATTTATATTATTTCCAAAACAATCGCATTACAGGAGCGGCTTTTGACCGGCTTAAGGTGTTTGCGGACATTTGTCGCATGGCACACTCAATATTAGAATATTCATGCTCAAAAAGGTAAACCGATTACTTTTGTGTAAGTGCATTTCTATAATAATGGTCTTATAATATACTTGGTCGATGAGTACCTATACCTATAATGTTTAGCTGGGATCAGTCATCGTAGCGTCTGCAGTTGTTCCCATGCGGTTACCATCACATTATATATTGTTATTGATGTTATTATATGCATGTTGAGGTTTATTTATTTACGCGTCTATTGCTGTCGTCGTTCGAGGCGATTTCAGCGTTCAGATGCAAAATATATTTTTTCTCGAACTTTACTAAACCGAGTGGAAAGTTCATTATCGACCTTTAAACATAGTACAAGCTGCTTTCACATGTTTCAAATTTTATTAATTAATTTTTTTTTCAGTTTACTTTAACACAATATCCGAGTTTTTTCTACTTAAAACTTTTCTGCACAAATTTCTACGTTTTTGAAGTACATGAAATAAAGAATTTCGATTTTATGGAGATGAAATCCTCTTTTAGAAAGGAAAAAAAGATAAAATTTCCTTATATCTATGCAATTCATAGGTTTCACTGTATTATTATACCGAGAATAATGTATCAAAATTGTGTTTTTTATTTAAAGTAACTGCGATATGGTTTAAACCTTATTAACATTTTGTTACGTTGTAAATTATCAAATAAAACTTAAACTATATATTCTAAGTCAGGCGTAATATTTATATACAATAATGGTTTGATAAATAATTTTACATGTATACTAATATCTTATAAATTGTCTAGAAAGTTTCGAATGTAAAAGCTAGAATTTTTAAATTAAGTTCTTGAAATAGATTTATATATACATCATAATACATGAATTCATAAACATATATAATACCATATAATAAATCTTCACAAGTATAACATTCAATATATGAAAATCATGTCAACTTTCAGTTGTGTATTTACATAAAACGAAAACGATGTTTCAAAAGTTTGGTACGACGATAAACATCAGTTAATTACGAAACGTATAATATAGTGTACTATAATAATATTCTATGGTAATTTCAAATTTGGTGTAAAAGGTTTCATCAAGGATTTTAAACACGATGCGTGTATCTCCGTTTGAATAAATTAAACTAGAGAAACATTTCCATTGAGTGGAGCTAAAAAGACTCCAAAGTGGATAAAGATGAAAAGCCGTATTTAAAGATGTCCCTCCGCGTGCAACCCTTTTGCCGCGAGCAAAAGGTTCCGGAAAACTTGTATGAGCTTCTCAAACACACTGTTTTCCACCGCGGATTGTTCGGGACGATATGACCGCGCGCTTCTTCTCTGTTCCCGGTTCAATTTATTTTAATTAGTCCATTCAAAAAGATAACTAAGAAACTGAGAACGGTGCTTTCTAGTTTTATACGTTAATTAATCCACTGGTGCAGCTTCCGCAGCCGCTCACTTCGTCCTGGCCACGACGTACGACCCGACTAACTTTATCTCAAACGAACGAACGAGCTGCCATTCAGAAAAGAGAAGTAATTTGTTTCTGTAACAAATTACATTATGAATAACTGCCACCGCCACCGTACGCATAGACAAGATTATATTATAATGCATTATAATAATATGTATATTATGTATATTATACATTATTATCATTTAATGTATACACGTAAAACGTACGCGTTAATAATCTACCACTGGCATGTCCTTATGCAAGCGGAGAAAATTTCTTAGTGGTATTAATAAAAAAAAAAAATCCACTTGGAAAAGAGCAAAAATAAAAATAAAAATAGAAAAAAATGTATAATAACGAACATATACATATTATAATATATAGGTACCTATATTATTATTATTATTATTATTATTATCATGTACAATCGACCCTCCGCTGAGGAACGATTCATACGCAATCGGGTGAATAGACGGATGATTAGCTTTCTCGTGTGTATGTGTGTGTGTGTCTATAAATATATATATATACGCGCGCTTTGCAGCAGTCCTATTCTGTTGTTGGAGACTATATAACGTCGAATTGGCCAAGGGTTGGAAAATACGTATAATCGCCATACATAGCCACACACACACACACACACACACACACACACACATACATACATTATCCGCGTGTATATAGAGTGTACACTATACTATACAATATAGTTGTGTGTGTATATATACATATACACACGCACATGATATATAAGTACGCTTCATGAAATATACTCTCTCGAGCTTACGTCTTCGAGTGTATGTGTGTATGTGTATATAGAAATGTCTGCGCCGATAAAAGATCAATTGTAGTTTTTCGCTAGCAATCATCCTGCTATATACTCAATCTCCGCCACCCATACTCCCACCACCAGTACACACACATCGACCATTATTATCGTGGAAGACTTTAATTCGCCCAGTAAATTCCGAATGGATAAAACGGCAAGCTCAGTCTGGAACCGATAATCCAAAACCTACAGCGCGACGGTGCACATAATATATAAATTAAATTCATATCATAATCGTGACGTCGTGAGTGTCAACTTACGACGATAACTTCTTACATCCAATATTAAAATTATCGCGAAAATATTTTGTATTTATTATATGTATTTCATCAACGTGTTTGATAAATTAATTGTATTCTTTAAACGTACCCCATAGATATAAATTGCATAGTATGAGTAAAGAAAAATACATCATCACGAGCGTTGTAGATAAAATATATATCATATTTAATTATTAATACCTACTTATACATTGCGGCATGCCGGCGGGCGCTATGACTTGTCGTATGTGTTTACTGTTTATATCCTACCTACGTGCCAACGATGCAATGATAAATTTACAACGACACGACCACGTAAGATTATTAATATATGAAACATTAAAGATTATAATTTATTTTTAATATCGAAATATACGACTGACTACTTTGGACTCAAATTTTTACCTTGGTTGTATTAAAAAATAAAATAATAATTAGATTATTAGAGCTCGCTTTTAAATTAAATTAACTATAGATAATAGATTGAAATACGTAGCAAGGCATCTGTTTAATATTCAGAAAATTCAAGTACTCAATTTAGTTGAGATAACAAAATCTAATTCGATATTATGTTACTTTGAAATAAAAGGTAGTGTTTTAATTTATAGAAGTTATAAATATCTGTATATTAATTATTCTTAGGTAAACGATAAAATATTTCAACAATGCAAATCCCAAATAAATTTTAAATAAAACTACATCATGCAATTTTCAAGTTTTAAGTTAATATACCCACATTTAATTTAAAATAAAATTATCAATTATATATTGTATTCTATAGTAAAAACATGTATTTAATTTTTAAGTAATTTTATTTTTCATTAATTGTACCTAATGCATATCAATACTAATCTTATATTATAAAATGAGTATAGGTACCTATTATATGTATGTTATATTATTTGTATAATTTTTATTCAAAACATAAAATTATGTTTTTATCTCTATGAAATTCAATTTAATTGCTTTTTAACAATAAACTTTTTAACTGATTAACATTATACCTATAGGTACATAATATTTACTTGTCAGCAGTCACTATATTAAGTTTACGTATTTAATTATTTTAAGTAAACATGATATACGGCAATAAAAACACATAATTTTTTAGTTCTCTAACTCTGCAACTTGTGCTTCAAAATATTAATATGTTTAAAAGCCAATATATACCGTATGTAGTTATGTGTAAGTTTCGTATCCGTGTTACCAGATATATTATATGAACTGTAGGTTATCATTTTTTTTTCTTTAGAGTATTATACTGTATAACCAAGGCTTCAATGAAAACCAATCGAATGATAAAAAAATGTTTTCTTTTCGTTTATAAAACTCGGTTTGCATTATTCACTGAAAACCAAATATTGAAAATGTATTTTAAAAACGAAACAACGGCTTAGAGAAATGCGGCGAGTAGTTAATATAATAGTTTAAGCACGACATTGATGTTGTACAAAAGAGTTTGGTTAGTAAACTAATGTTGTTTTTTTTTTTTTTAATTTTATTTTACTCGGCCTAGCTGGGGAATGTAACTAAAAGTGCTTTGCTAGAGATCAAAGGGTATATTGGCTATATACGGATACGCAACGCGTTTTCCCGCCGTCAAAATGCGCGTAAAACTTTTAATAAAATATACATTCATACAAAGCACTAAGCATAAAAAGAGAGATCTGATAGAAGTACATATTATTATAATGAAGGGTATTGCCATTATATATGGGGAATAAAAAAACTATACGATTGTAATAGTGGCTATCCCACCGAAAAACCTCGTGGTCAAAAGTTAAACACAAAAAATCCATTTAATAAAAATATATAAAAAAGATACCCTCACAAACGAAAATATATACGATCTCAAATTGATTACTCGTTTTCGTTATAAATGTATATAAATAAAAGAAAATATTGGTTTGCTTTCACCCTCACAGAAATGTAATGAATATAATTAAGTATTTTCGACTTAAGTTTAGCAATTAATTTTTAATGTCACACAATTTAATATGAATGCATTTCAAGTACCTAACTAGCTGTATTATAATTCTAGCATTCTTAAAACAATCAATATTAAAAAGTCAATAACTATAGGCATTCAAAAGAAATATTAGATATCCGCAACATACACAATTATTATTTATTTATTTATATAATAATGTGAGATTTAACTCAATGACGTGCACATTATATTGTATAGTATGATGTTTATAATTTGTTGATAAAAATATATAAATAATATTTAAGACCTATAAACTAAAACGTTAATCGTTATTATATATGTCATTCTAACTATTTGCTGATTTCTTAAAAATATAATTGCCTTTATTAATTGGTGTTGCATATCTGATAGATATATGAAGTATGAAAAATGGATATGTGTGACGGACGTACTTAGTTGGTTGGCCGGGATCTTAATGTTTATTTGAAATAGTAGCAATGAAGTACCAATAAAGCCATTAGTTATAAAATTGCCTGAAAAAATTTGAAACTATCCACTATAGATACTAGAACGCTCAATCCAAACCTGTTCATAACTTAATAATATTAAATATATAATTTTTATTTATTTTAAATATATATGCTCGAAGGCATTCAATACAGATAATTAAAAATACTCATTCTAATTCGATGATAAACAGTCACAGACAGCAGAAATATATGTCAAGTGAAACTGATATTCTTGAGTTAGTATACAATATATTAAATACAAATAGTTGAATAATATCCTATATTTGTAACACTCTTTAATTAGAATAAAAAATATTAATATTTTTTGAAGATTATAACAAGAAACTTGTAATCTATTAATGGAAAAAAAAACCGTAAAATATTTTATTGCATTTAAAGATATGAAATATAATAAGACGTTTTCTTATATTAAATACAAGGACTGATAAACTAATTAGGTTAAACTGTCCTTTATTGAACCACATAAGATTTAGAAAATAAATATGACGGTAATACCTATATTATAATCGTCTTGAACTTAAAATTTTTTTTATTTACCGATCTCCTAAGTGGTTCGCGTTTCAATGGTTAGTAATTATGCAATTATTAAGAATTTTCATATTATAATAAATCTTAGAAAATATGTATTCTGAAATTTTTCAATTTTGTTTATCCAGACAAATCGATATTATTTCCATAAGATGGAACCATAGGTACTGAACAAACTAGAGAAAAATAAAGAATTTTTAATGATAATAATATTATGTAATATGTTGTTTGAGTTGCGAGTGCTTCTGATCATAAAGCCAAGCGACCTGCGTGTTGCTTTTGTTGTGATTGTTTGAGTGTGCGTTGAAAATGAGATTGACTTTAGATAGATGGTAATATTATAGTAGTAATAATCAATATTTAACGGAAATTTGATAAAATCAATTTGAATTATATTTATTAATATTAACTTAAATAATATAACAACATATTATTTGTTACGATGATGCAACAATATCCATATACGAACAGTTATTTAATTCGATAACTGTTATTAGTTTATATTCTATTCATGACTATCATTCGTTCTAGTATAACAAGTTATATTGGCGTTTGCGAGTATAGGTATGATATGTATAATATCAAAAGTGGTTAAATTGAATAGTTTCAGGTTACTATACATACAGAAAAAAAAAATGTTTTAAACGAAACATACACATAAATTCATAATAAATAATGAGGGTCGTATATATTTCATCGTACGGCCCTTCAGGGATATCGAACAAAGCGTTTTGAGTAAATTATTAAACAAAAAATATAATAAAATCGCATTTTAACCAAAACAGCTGCTGCCCCACAACTCGACACTTGGTCCTTCGATTTGATATTATCCCCCAAGATGGGCGGTTTCCAACGCGTAAGGTGTCGTAACCAACAATTACTAAATATAAATATACCGCATGTACTGGCCGCATAGACGTTTTATTGTTACATCAATCACGATTTTCACACGTTTCCATCTCCCCCACGGAGCCCAATGACGTAGTTACGTTAAATTATGCGAAAATCAACCCGTTTCCTCCGGGCAACGATATCCAAACACGAATAATACATGTATGGCACGCCTCCGAAGACTGTGTGAAAACGGTCTGTTTTGTCTGATTTAATGTAACCCTGTACCTTTATAATATAAAGTATGAATTTGATATTTTGTACATAGTATACATATCATATTATGGACCCTATGTCGTATACACACGTGTTGTTTTCAAGTTATTTAGTCAAGTATACAAACATTATTATTGTAATTATTATACTATCAGTGAAATATCTTGACATAATTATCTCGTATGACCTTAATTTCCTTAATCATATCGAATACATTAAATATTCAAAATTGTTAGGTTTCATCAAACACCACTTTTCTGAATTTAGAGAGAGACAAATAAGAGGTTCCAGTTTAATATATTTTGGAGTATAATGTTCCATTATTCGGAGCGAGTCAATTCAACATCAACAACGCTTCCTGAATTCGTAGCTTTTAAACTGAATCTCTCTCTGGTACCCCGTGATTACAGTTCAAAATTTTACTTGTCAACCTTGATCACTTGACGTGAATCGGCGATTATATCATTCTTATACAATCTCATTAAAGACCACACTAATTGTTCGTATTTATAAAAAAATATTTAGTTTCTAAAGTCTCTCTCCGTAACAACAAATTTTCAACGTCCAATATGATAATGCTAATTTCACAAAATTAAACAGTGTACAATACTATTATTCTTACTTAAATTTTAGTCCATTAAATACGATAACTAAGTATTAGGTACTTACAGTTTTGAATGTTTTGATGGGTTATATTTTTTTTATACAATTATACTCGTATTGTCTGTTATTACTTTATGTTATATTAGTTGAAATTATTTAATGTTGTTTTATTTTTTTATATAGATTCTATTCTTATTTAGCTTTTACATCTATTTTATTTTGTTTATTCACCTATTAAGTTTTTAATTTAAATATATTAACTTTCTGCTGTTAAAAATTGGGGTTTCTGCCAATTTTAAATAAATAAATAATAATAATAAAACTATTATTATTACCTTTTTTATATTAATTTTTTGTAATTTATTTATTTAAAATAATTTACAATCTATATAATAATTAGTATAATAAGTAAATTTGATAGTTAATAACGATTAGTGACAGAAGATTAACATTTATGGACAGGTATTCAGCAATACCACTGGGTCGGCTACTTTTTAAGAATTATAATCATTTTTATTTTAGTAGGTCTCTAGGCCACTATCTTTTGAGTCTTATACGTACATTACTGATAAGTGAGGTGGAGGATAGTGTTGTTTTATTAATAGGTCACTGTGCAAGTTTAGGTTGATGTGTAATTTAAAGTAATATCATTTTATTGATTGAGTGTAAAAATATTTAGGTTTTTGTGAAGATTATTGTTCGTGAAGTACCAAGGAGAAGATGTTATTACTCGTAGGCAGATGGATTGAAACGCGTTTTGGATTATTACCTAGAATTAAAAATATGCTAATGCTAGACCGTTCTGATAAATCATTTCAAACCATTTCAAATCGTTTCGGCGTGTGTATTCGGTCGATAGTATACAATATTATGTATAGCCGGCCGCTGTAAAATAAAGGAAAATATTGTAAATATAATAATACAATATGTAGTCCGAATGACGAACAATAATGGTTATTATCACGAGACTGCGCTCGAGTAGATATATTATATTATATTTATGTGTATGCGTGTGTGTGAGAGAGGTATTATATATTTTATTATTTATAGGTTAGGTAGGTAGGTGTACGGCCGAAATCGGTTTATCTCTCATCGCCGTCGCCAAACCGAAGAGCGTTTACGCGTTTCGACACCACAATGAACCAATATTTAATAATAATATGTAGCAGGAACACGGGAAAGCCGGCTGTGCACCGCAGTGTTGGCGCGTAAAATTTGCGCCGTTTGCGCCTATTTCCGCCAACGTTATTGTTGTTCACGACACCGTAAACATCGGTATTGCGCAAGTTACCAGTCGTATCTCGCATTGTTGTACGTAGGTAGGTACCTACGTAGACGGTTATTTTATTTAATATTTTTTTTTCGGCGCCAAATCACTGTTGCACCAGTGCACTTGCCGTTTGTTTCTCACCCGCGCGTCCCGTTAACCGTAAAATTAATTCTATTAAAAAAATATATATATTAGTAATGTAATAAAGACCACACACAGTTCATATATATCTATATATAAATTACCCGACAACGACCCGAAATCAACGTTTCAACAGAAAAGGTAAACTCGTGTATTTTCACGTTTTTTTTTTTTGGTTCTTCTATACTAAAGTATATTACAGTCACCTACTTTGCCAAAACGACTAACTTCATAAGCACTCTTGCTGTGCCTCGCCACCGCCACCGACCTACTTATGTGGTGTATATAATGTGTGTTATATACTTAAACATATATATATATAAATTCTCGATTATTTTATACGCGCCGGTGTTTCCTTTCGGGCACTAAGATAATACAGCGAGGAATTTTAAGTGCTTAAGTGAGAAGTTAGCTGCGGCTTTCCGCGTTTTGGATCGAACTTTTTCGGTCCTTTGGGGACTCGTCCCTTGTTTTAAACACATCGATTTTCCGCCATATACTCTTTTTTCTTATTATTCCACCGCCCCCGTGCCGACCCCGCTACAACCGTGCGTCGTCAGTATACGCATGGAACCGGATCTGAGTGCTAAAGCGGAAGACCTTTTTACTCTCAGAGGCTGACCCACCGTCATCCAATTATTCGGACAACGACGCGCGTATACCGTAAGTGGATTCCGAGATGGGCTTTTAGAGGACGCATATAATGGTAATGGCGGACCCGTTTACAAAAGAGTTTTAACTCGCCAAGACTAACGCAAAGGGCCGAGTGTTTCGAATATTAAATTTGGTTGAGTTCCAAAATGTATACACCATGGTGGTGGTGACCTTTTATATGTATTTTTGTATTTTTCTCGTTTCTTTATTAAATTATCACCATCCCTTTCTGGCAAGTGTCATCGATTTATTTCGAGAAAAGTCTTCGTTTAACAGGATTCACACTGCATGATGTGCAAAAATAATAATAAATATATTATTATATTATATAGATAACAGGATACATTTTCATTTATCACTAAATTATTATTATTTTTAAGTATTTTATTCATTAAATATTTAGTAACTAGAATAAACTGTTATACCTAACATAAAATATAACTATACGTCTATACTTTTTAATTAAAAATATATATATATTAGATATTTCTTTAAAAATTATCTAAAACATTTATAGGTATTTACATGATTTATAAGGATGTGTGTATTTTACAATTTTGTAGGTGATAACTAATAACTACAGTTTTAACTTTTTAACTTATAATATTTTAAATATGTAACTTTGCAATTCAAAATGCAATTTAAATTACTTTTTTTATTTAGACTGTAGGGGTCAGCAAGTAATGTCTATTGGATTCCGGAAGATTTAAATAATAAATAAAGACAAAAAAAAATTTTGCTAAATCTTTATATTAAATTATTCACAATCTAATTGAGGTATTTTGACGGTCCAGTTTTCTACTTTCCGCAGCTTAAGTTTGGACCACCAGTTTTCGACCGTTGATTTACAACTTCATAGTTTAAAGTAATTAAAAAAAACTTAATAAAATATGTAAATAATATGTTTATAATTGGTTGTTTAATAATAATAAACATAACTATAATCGTCTATATTTTAAACTTTATAAATTATATTACATTTTAAAGCATTTATAATTACTTTATTTTAATAGTGTTTACATTTTCGAAATATGATTATAACATTATTAAAGTTATATATTTATATAGCGTGTTACAAAAATTCCATATAATATGAAATAATCAATAAAAAAAATATTTCCAACGTCTAGCATGAATGATATTAAATTCTATAACAAATTAATAAATTGTACGTAGTACAATTTTAAAGTTGTAGATAAAATAAAATGTGAATTGTAGATCGGAATAGTTTTTTTTATTTCCCAATTACGTTGAAAGTAATTGAATATAATTACATTATATGTGAAAAATATGTATAATATTATATAATTAATTAAAAATAATTACAAATATAATTTATTGGCATTGAACTGCTCTAGCTTGAAAACTTTAAAAAAAAAAATAATAATGTTGAGTATTTGAAACACAACAAATTAACTATATTATACATGGATAGAGAATAAGGATATGTTTTACGAACTAATACGGTTTAATTAATAAATTGTCTTTATCGAATAATATTGAGCAAAGTTATAAATCGAAATAAGACTTATACAATATTCTAATGATTATGAAAAATATATACGTATAATTTCGACACGCGTCAAATAAACGAAAACGACAATAATTAAGTGCATGCGACCTCTTAATTGATGCAATTTCGACGCTACTACGTTTAGGCATTAGTTATTTTCGACGTAATACAAAAAAATAAAAATAACTATTTTATACACAGTGTAACATACTGATATGATAATTTTAGTCTAAAATTATATTTTAATATTTCAAATAATTTTGATACATTATGTGAAAATAAATTCAAAATCATTCATATACTCATATCAGCCATGCAGTCATCACTTTCAACGGGACACCTGATTTTGAATTAATGAAAATTAAATCACAAATAAAATATGATGATTTTTAACAATAAACATTTTAATGTATTTCAAATTTCAGTACACGATATAGTGAAGGTACAGTTTATGTATTATATGTATATGATATAGATTTAATAGTAGAAAATAATAATATAGCTCTTGGATACAAATGCATAACAACTATAATAATTATTATGGACTGTCGTGAACAACGTTCAACTGAATGTACATTATTAGTTTTTTATACTTATATTGAATTCCGCGTGTTTATACATAATAATAATATTGTAAGTTCGTTGCAGTTTACTCCATAGTGCATTTTTACTATCACATGTTGAATTGATATCTCGTTTATAATAATTTTGGTCTTTAATATAAATTGTACCACATTTACTCTAAGAAATCGATAAAATATAATATTTGTTACGTTTTTAATCATGTGTTTTAAATATTTTACTGTTTTTTTTTTTTTTTTACAATAAATAATTATTTAGATTTTTCACTTACTTACTTATGTCTTAGAAATGTGTTAAAAATTATAACCTATTTACTTATGAATGAGTGAATGACATAAACAGTACATACATCACAACTATAATACATAATATATAATATATATTATAGTGCCCAGACTTAAATAACAAATAAAAACTATTAAAAAATAATTCAGGAAAAAACTATTTTTTTCAAAATACTTTTTCAACACAACAATAATGTTCTTCAAAAATTACCGACATTTTTGTTACAGACACGCAATTACACAAGCAATAAGAAAACGACGGTTTACCTTTCGGAATTTTTAACTTTTCTCTATTTTAATAGGTCAATATTGTTGACTCAATGACTCATCAGTAAAACAAAAAAGAAAATATCAAGAGCATGCACTATAAATAAACAATATACTGAAAATGTCCAGTATGTACGATTCCTGCAGTGTATTTCCAACAAACTAATTAGTTACTGTTTTTTGAAATAAGACGTAAGACACTATATGTCTGTAAATCACTGGATATAGATGAAAGCGTTATTATTCTCACATAGTATAGAATGATTGAAATTTTGCATGGATAAAAAATATTTAAAAACTATTAAAACGAGTATTATAAAAACAATATGATTTCTTGATATAATATTATGAATTTACCAACTTATACCAATAATAGTTCGTACAATGTTCTAAATGTTCTAATTCGTGCACTAGCAATTAAGTAAATGACCTAAAATTGTTCAACATTTAAAATGGAAAAATAGAAAATAAAAGTATGACATTTGAAATAACTTACCTGAAATTTAGGTACTTAGAAAGAAATTATTTTCCTAATAAATAGCACTCGAAAAATAATAGATATAGTGTACGTACTAATGAAAATACTGTGCTGCAATAAACTTCCTTATATATGACGGTCCTTGTTCCTTTTATCTTAGACCTAAATGTTATAATTTGACCATTAAGTCCTTGCTGTTGTCGTGTTGTGGCTTTTGGAAATTTTTTGAAGATCAAATAGTTGAGGCTTATTATAACATTATTATTTTGAGTATGTTAAAGTTGTAAAACCCGGTTACAGAGGATTTTTATATATCAATAATTATACCTATATATTGTATATTGATCGTTAATCGTGATTTGCAACACTTTGGGCGTTCGAATTCTACAGCGCTATGCTGTGAAAGTTCTGAGAATTGTGAGTTCGATACAATGCACTTTGCATCAAAAACTTGTCCCCAACAATCGCAAAATATAACGTACGTATAGCTAATAACATTATGTAAAAGCGTTAAACGCGTGTTATGTATCCGCAACGAAACCGCACATTTTATCTTGCTGTTGTAATCAAAAGATAAATACATCTCGACGGATCCGAGATCATATTATATTATATATAATATAACTCGCTACCGGTTCCACCCCGCCGAAATAATCGTTTACTCTCGTTCACAACAACAATTGACGCCGGATCAATTATAGTTTTACGGTCGGTCGGTCGGCCGGTCGGCGGCGGCGTCCGTCCATCGGAGTGGCGACCAATAGCATAATAATAATAATATATTATACAGATTTAGCCATATAGGTAAGCAGTAAGTATACCTACTTGTATGGGTTATATTATAATATGATGTACATAATATATTATTATACATTTTATAATATTGTAATGTACAAGGGCTGCCGCCGGTACGTCGATAATGAATAGCCGAACGGGTGCGCGAGCGGGACGGACGAGAAAGTATAGGTACTCACCATAAAAATAATCATAACAACAATATAGTAAGTAATATATTTACAAATAATAATAATAGTAGGGTACCAGTAATACGTGCACGAGCGTGTATGTGTATAGCCCGTTTTCGTAGATGATTTGGCACACGGAACACACTGTCGGGATAATATAATATTGTCTTTTGTCCGGCGTTCAGAGTTTTTAAACTGATTGTAAGTACCTATATATTTTGTACTCGTGTGTACGCACATTATATGCCCACCGGTTTTTTTCCTCTTTTTTCCTCGTCACCACACACACATACACACACGCACACACATGTGTATACATTATATATAAGTATTAATACGTTCGTCTTCGTATACAGTGCGCGTACGCCCATTATACACACCATACACACACGGGCGTTCGTATGATATTCTTCTCGACGTACCTCTCTCTATTCTGTTTCTTTTTTTTTTTTTTGGTGCGATAAACACAATAATAATAACAATAATATAATAAAATATATGTGCGTACAAACACGCACGCACACACACACACACAAGCGAACGCGTTGAATGCTAATCCACCGCGTGCAGCGAGCGTATATACGACGACGACGCTGCAGCCAACTCTATACATGTGCCTACTTAATAATAATAATAATAATAATATACTATTATATGATCCTATTCAATAAATCGGTTTGGGGATGTTTGGCCGGTCTGTACACGGGCGGTGTACGGTGGCTCTCGCGGGGGGGGGGCACAATGCGAGGTGAAGAAATCGACGCCGCCGAAGAAGTGTCCATTTGACACCGCCGGTTCGGAGAAATAATGACCTTTGTTCGAAACGCGTCGGCGGCCTTTTCCCGACGAGACGTGTCCGTCGTTTGCATTATTATTATTATTATTATTATTATCGTCGTCGTCGTAGTGACCAGAGCAGATCCGTATCTGCGCCGACGTTCGTTATTATTATTATTATTATTATTATTTTTTTTTTTCGACCATTATTATTTTTATACGTTTTGTTATCTGCATCGCGATGGATTTCTACGAAGACGCGTACGATAATTAGTCGCACCGTACACAATATTGTTGTAGCGGGCGAGAGCGACCCGCGGGGTAGGTATATTATGTACGTCCTCTCTACCCGGTGCGACGAATAATCCCGAGATTAAGACGAGTAGTCGTTATCGAGTGCCGCCGCGCTAATATTAGACATATATAATATTATGTACGTGTACGATGTATAGTTTTGTGAGAATAACCGGCAAAAATGTCACGGGGGTAGACGAAATCCGATAGCCCATAACATAATAGTATATATACATATTATTATTGTATGCGTGTCTTACGTGTCAGAGTGGCAAATGGATATTATATCGAATTTTATGGAAACCTGTTACAACGTCTGTTATTATAGTACCATCAGACCACTTTAAGCAGTGTCGGTTTGAGACGAAAACTTCGAGCGATAAACAAATAAAAATCCTAATTCCAAAGTTAGATATAGGTACACTGTAATGTTATCATACACCTATAATTGATATTGATAATTATTATTTTATGCTGTATTGTTATTATACTGCAATCATACTGCAATCATGCTGAAAGTTAATTTATTATATGCGTCATAAATGTATCAAACGTGATAGATGAAACGTGTGATGATGGTGGTTTGCGTTTTTAAGGTTTTAAGCACAACATTTAAGAGTTACTTCATAATACAGTGAAATCTCTAAATAGCGGATATCATATGGAGAAGTGTTAAAAACTTAAAATGTGTCCGCTATTATAGATTAATAGAGGTTCATCATTCTATTGCATCATATTATAAAACTCAATGTTTGAGAATTATTTAATTATTTTTCTATTTTTTATAATATTGTAAAATTTTAAAAGATACTAATCAAAATTGATGGTTTTATGTAATATTTATGTAGAAGTTGATGTAAGTATATTTTAAAATTAAAAAGAAAAATTGGGTATTAATTTTTATTGTTTAAATATTTTCAATTGTCTAATTCGAATACCTTTGTGATATAATATAATCTATATACTTGTATATAAAAGAAGAACAGGCCTTTTTATATTTCAATCTTATGACGTTACTATTTAACTATTTTCTAACATTTTTTTCACATAAATGTTTCAAATACTTAGTGTCACTACGTAACTGGATTTTTCATTTTTTTTTTGTCTGGTGGGAGAAGGGTTGGGTTGTATTTAAAGATTACCTACGGGTTTTTAGCATGATGTCATTTAATTCATTAAATTCATTTCACAAAGTTGTTCCAAATACACCTACGGATAAATCATTCTTATTATTTCCAATTTAATTTTATATATCATTTAAATTATAAAATATATCTTATATTAAGTTATATTAAAAAATTATTATATATTAGGTATGTCGTTATAGGCTTCAAATAGTTTAATTAAAATAAAAAAAAAACCACCATTTTATATACAAATCGATTATTCAGCACACGATAGCGAAGCCGGGTTATTCGGCTATACTATATTATAAAATATAAATTTTCTATAAATTGAAAAATATTGGTGTTTATAGATTATTTATAATCAAATTTATTTCAACCCAACATTTGTTTACAATAATTATTATAAGCATACATAATTTTATACCTTTTTTTCATCTTAGTTATGCTCCTTTGGGTCATAAGCTGTTTTATACATTATTTATAAATTATAAATAAAAAACACATCAGTTATATGGAACTTGAAATTTAATTTAAAATGGATGTGCTATTCAAATGCCGTGCCAGCAATTGCGAGCAGTATAAACAATGTTTCATTATCATTCATGCGTAGCTCGTAGGTACATATTATTTAAAATAATACTTTTGAGTATACATTATGGAAATCGGTTGTAATGAAATCGAAACTACAGTTGTTTGTTTTTTATTGTAATCGATTATTTCTTCTTAAGTAATTGTTCTATTTTAGGTATATATTCTGTTACATTTTGGTATATATGAACATACAAGTATAATAAAGACTTAACCGTTTAGTTTTCTCGGCTTTGTTAGTACACTAGTCTTCTCACCTGCACCACAAGCATGTGAAAAAGGTCGCTCGTACCTATATACCCAAAATATTGACGTTTTGAACGATTGCGCATTTGTGTCGCGTGTACATATGGGCCGGCAAAGCGCCTATACAGCGACGATTGCTTGGTATTTATACAATTGTGTAATTGCGTGTGTGTATACGAACTCGTCACGCGCTAATACAACTGTTATATTATTATTATTATATATATATATATATGTTCGCGGACGATGAAGCCCGCGCAGTGTCTGCCGTCGAGCCATTATCATCATTACGACCCCTCCACGAGCGCGCGGTAACCATTATAACCACTATAACCATTATCAACCGGGTTACAATCACCATCATCATCATCATCATCGCCATGCGTAGTCGACGAGAAAAAGCTTTTAATAGCTTTGATTGAGTGCCACCCTGAATGCCCTTCTCGTCTCTGCTCGCCACCCCGAGATTGGTTTATTAATACTGTACACAAGCTGTTCAAATTTCCTGCAGGGGATGTTTTGCACGACCACCCTTCACTCCCGTCCGATGCTTTCGCCCACGCGACATTTGTTCCGCCCCATCGGCTAATATTAATTCTGATGCACGAATTCCATCGGGGATAACCGCCGCCTAACATTAAGCCGGTAACATCATAATCGCGCTTTTACGAGGGCTGCTGTTTTTGTTTTGGTATTGTTATTCTCTCTTTTTTTTTAAATCTTTCCAATGAGGGTTATTATATCCACTCAATTGGAAATGGTCGAAATTTTTTTTTTTAATATTTCTGACCTAGGAAAACTAATTATGTTATGGACGTTATGTTTATCAGCTATTATACCTATATGGCTATGGCTATATATATATATATATATATATATATGTATATTATAGCAGTTTGCTTATTATATATTCTTCAGATCGCTGTAGTAGGTTAGTAAACGTTATTTGTTCTCATTTTAATTAATATACTAGAAATATGGATAGTTAATAGGTAGTGCCTAGTACAATATATATATAGAAATTTTATCATTATTAGAGCCTAGACAAATAACCAACTTTTATAAAAACTCATGAAAATATTCAAATATGCATACCATACAGATGTATTATGTAGGTGCCTACCAAAAAATAGCATATTATATACACACTAACACAATAATATTGATTCATTGATTATAATATGGTCGCAATTTGTATTTTATATTTGTTTATTTACAATATTAATGTTTTTCTTTTTTTATAATTATAGCACCCACTATATATATTTTAAGAATAGTTACTATATAATATGAATATCAAAAATATTATCGGCAAATAAAATAACACACAATATTATATGTTGTTAAATTAAACATTTTAAGTTTTAAATCTGACACTTTAAATTCTTAGAACCGAGAAGAGAGATGAATTTATTGACTTAAAGTGAAGTGGATTTTTTATAACTTTGATACTGGTTTCTAGTAGCAAATTAGATCAAAAGTAAAAATTCTTCGTACTCTTCTTAATTATTCAGTAAATCGAGAATATTTACATAAAATCAACCATCGAATCAAAAATTATAAGGTTTCAATAAAACGTAATCCAAAGGCCATTTAAATTTTATTTTATCGTAATAATTATAAGTAAAATTTTCAAAATCACATGTATTATATTTATAAAATATAGGCTGAAAATTTAGATTATAATAATAAGAATAAGTATTATTGGTATTATATACAGGCACAATACATAAATTATAAAAACGATTGGTTAAAAATATTATAAAATGGACAAACTGTAGGTATACATAATAAATTAATACCTACCTATTATTTACAAAAATGTTCATATTAATTTATAATGCATATTATACACTTTGAAATTGATAAACATGAATATTATAATTTTTTTAATTAACTCTATGAAAATGTTTTTTACACTCCATTACACTATAATTATCAGTTAAACAAATCTGTAAATTAATTAATTATAATATTTTCCCCTCAAAGAAATATACGAGACATATATACACACTACTATAATGTATTACATTATTGGGGTATTTTTTAAGCTTAAAAAATGATAAATTGTTGAAAACAATATTTTTTATTGTAAAAGAAAAATAATAACAACAGAAGTATAGTCCTAGTACATAAAAAAATTATATATTATATACTATTTATTGTATTATAGTATTACACATATCGTAATAACGTGAATTTTTAATTTTATAGGAATACCTATATTTAATCCATTATATTGATGCAGTTATACCTATACATATTATACTGTAGGTATTATTCTTAATCCGTATGAGAAGGCGTATGAGAAGGTAAACAAAAATGTACACACCTACGCATAGTGTGATTAGTATAATCACTGATTACATAAAGGTTAGGCATTTACTACAAATTTTTAGGTATAACGTATATATACATACAATTTATAAATATTATACCCTTATATATATATATATATTATATATAAGCACTGTATAGATTAACTTATTCGAAGTAGGCGGTGGCTTTGACGTTCAAGTGGAATCCGATGATCGTCGTCGATGTACCTATATATACGAAGTAGCAGTATAGGTAAGTATATATTATATCTATACCTATGTACAGTAGCATTCGACGCCAAAGACAGGGGTAAACGACGACAGCAGACGAGGGTGAACGACGACTACTACGGAGCGGTGGCAGTGGTGGAAGGGGCGACAGCTCTCCGTATTTATATATATATATATACATACACACCAACGTCCCGCGCGCATAGCTATATAAACGCGCATGATGATGGGTTGGGCAGTTTGCGCGTACGCGGTGGGGGATGAAATCCGTTTTTGGACCAATGGAGTGGGTGTGTCTGTTGCGCCGGGGATGGGCGGAGCGTCGTCGGTACTAGGGCGGTGGCCGCGGGGTTAAAATGTCCGCGCGCCCGGCGTAAAAACCGTGACTGCCGTCGATCGGCGGGGTTGGAGAAGTGGGGAAAAAACCCGAAAAGGGAAGGAATAATAATAACGATAATAATAGTAATAGTAATAATAATAATAGTAATACGGCGGCCCGCTTAAGTGCTCCGACACCGCAAACCGTAGTCGTCTCGTCAGTTAGTACAACCACCCGACCGCTCAGCGACGACAATCGCGCGCGTACCGTCGTCGTACACACACGCACGCACTCAATCGCTCGGTCGATTTACGCACCGATCGCCGTATCCGATATCCGTTGTCAGCCTGTGACGACGATAAACGCGAGTGTGTTGCAGCTGATGACGATTTATTACACGCGAGTAAAATAATAATAAATAATAATAGCCGGCAAATAAAACGGACTCGTTATAATAAATAGTTAAAAAAAAAAAAAAACCACGTTGACGCGGAGTAGTGCGTACTATTTATAATATATTAAAAATTAATAAACATCGTGCCGGCAACACGTGCAGCGAGAGTATAGGTAGGCGCCTCTACGACTGCAATAACACACACGACGCACGACTTCGGGTGTTGGAGTAACGGATTTTTCGTTCGTTTCCGATCACACACACACACACACACAGCACCGCGAAACGTTTCGGTTTCCGTCACACACTTTCGTCGGTTCCGGCGCGGATATCCGCGACTGTTGCACCGACCGCGGCATGTCCGAGTCCCCGCGCATCGACGTGACCGGCAACGACGACGACGACGAGCTGTGCTGCAACAACGACCGAGGATCGGCCACCAGCGCCACCAGTAACGGCCCGATAACGGCCGCCTGCAAGACGATGATGATGGCCACTGCTGCGGCTGCAGCTGCGATGACGGCTGGCAACGGAGGTGGTGGCGGCGGTGGCGGCGGCGGTGGTCGCGAATCGCCGGCCGTCAAGTCGGCCGCACCGCCGTACACGTCGTTCTCCATTTCGAGCATACTCAGCAAGGACAAACCCGGCGGCACAGGAAAACAGCATTGCAGACCCGCAGGCGCCGCCGTGACACCGGCCACTGCGGCGGCCGCGGCGGCTGCAGCGGCCACGTTTGACGTCACCGCGCATCTGGCGGCCGCAGCCGACCACGCAATGTTATCCAGGTGAGTCCAATGCGTTGTTTCCAGTACTGCTAGTGCTTATACGCAATAACTATTGAAGGGGTCAGTGGATAGCAGTGGATAGTATAGTGTTAATATTGACATTTTTTACATCATTTTGTTCATGATTGTTTTATGTTGTTACTAAATATTATAACATTGTACATAATACTTAAATTACTGTAACAATAAAATGCATTCTCGAAAAAATGCAAGTAAATTAACACTTATTTATCCACTGATCCTTTGAATTATTGTAGCACCTATATTTATTAATTATAGTGATGTGGTGTGATCAAATTATCGTTCGTTTTTGTCGTTTATTATGTTTTACTGCAATCTATTTTCGAACAAGCGAATGAAGACCTATGTATAGTGGCCTGGATTCGATACTTATTGGTTATATAAGGTATATGATATACCCAAATATACCAATTCACCATTAAATATGGGTATACTTATTTTTATTAATTAAACAATTGATAAATTATCTAATGAAAAAATATATTGTTAAATTATAATACTGGATATCTGTATATATAATATCATTAAACATTATATTTTTCCAAATTTAGTATTTAATAAAATATTATATACAGAAAAATATTTTAAAAAATCAGGAAGTCCTGTAATATTTGAAGTATTTAAAACAAAATTGTTCATGATTCTCTTATGATAAAAATATTTAATACAGCAATAGCAAAATTAATTGATATTGTCGTCGACATCAAGATGATAAAATGTGAAAAATAGTAAAATGTTCTGAGAACACGCGTGTCTGGTAACAACATGATATATTTATACTATTTTCGCACGAATAGGTATTATAAGGTACTACATATTTATCTTTAAATGTAATATTATTCACTACAAAAAGTTAAAATTATGCGACTAAATAAAATGTTAAGCTGACATTGTTGGACTTTTAAATATATGTACTTACTCCAGTAGCACAACCAGAGGGGTGAAACAAAGTCTTTAGCACCCCAAAGTTGAAATTTAGCACCCCTTGTTTTTTAAACCTTACTATTATTATTTTAATAAAATACCATCAATCGGTAAACTGTCAACAGTTTTAGCACCCCACGTTTTAGAGGTCTAGTTGAGCCTATGACTTACTCTGGGACGTGCCTCACCAGGTTCCCTTAGTTCAAGTTTGAACATATTATGCTCTGCAACTATACTATAGAGGTAGAGGGCGGCAGTGAGAATATTCGTTTATAATCCTTTTATTTTTCACTTATAGGTATAATATTTGCTCGAAACATAATTTAATTTGTGTGGCAATAAACTCAATACCAGATATAATATTTATTGAATACATTTTTTTATTTATTTATTATATTCATTTATCATTCTTAACAAAATTCTAATAATTTTTTTACACTATTGATTTTCTAACATTCTATAGTATTGTTGGAAATAATATCAGGTCAACTGAGAAGCGTTGATTTGTATATGACTTTTTTCACAAAACGTTTATAAAAGTGATCCTCAAAATAAAAAATTGTCCTAAATATACACTTTTAAAATTAAATTTTCTCTAAGTTTATTTTCGTATTTTCTTTACTCACAAAACTATTTTATAACAATGTTTATGTTAATGGTTTTTTTTGTCGTTTTCGTATGACTGTATGAGAAATGTTTTAAATTAATTTTTGTTTGTTGCTATTTTTGCTAGTTTACTTTTTCTTTCACTTCAATTTTCAATCTTATCGTGCAGTACAGTTAGTTGCCAAATAGTTATTTTTTTCAATTTTTAATTTTGGTCAACTTTTTTTTTTATTTATTGAAATAGTTCCTTCATAACCTATATAGGTAATATACTAATATGTAAGTTATTTCTGATTATATTGAAAACAAATTTAAATTGTAATAATTTATCTTATAAGTAAGCATATCATAATTATTGTATTCATAAAAACTTTCATCAGAAGTATATTAGTACTTTTTAACATACAATATACAAATATATATAATATATAATTGTCATAGCCCATCATTATATATGCATAATAGTTCTTAAACATAAGAATTTTTATTTTTACTCTATAAACCAACTGTATAACCAATATGCATAATATATGTTTATTTTCCGCAGTAATATGAATTATTGTTAATACCACGTAGGTATATTGATGAAATGTTAATATTTTTATTATTACTTATTTAATATTAATGTAGTAAATTAATTATTATGACAATAAATTACGTTGTATGGAATATTTACTGTCATTACCATTTTTCAAAATTTGTTTTTTCGCTAATTAGAAATCTATACAACTATTTCTAATTAATCTTTAAAATCGTAAACACTGTAAATTTAGGAATATCGTATTGATAAATAGTTAGTTATACATAGGTATATTTTAGCTCTCAATTTTCCCAAGAATAATATTTATACCTATAGTAAATTTTAAAATAATATATTATAATATTTCAAATTCAAATCTTAAATAATTTTAAATATATTTGATTAACAAAACAACCTTATCTTACAGCCTACTCAGTTATTAGATATATAATATGCGTACATCATAATGACTATAAGCTACTTATGCTGCAAATGTGTTTTTGTATGTATAGGTAATAGGTATGTCTTATTATATTTGTATCGTCAATAAATATGTATTTATACTACTATTATAGAACTTATAATTATCATTGATAATAATGCTGTTACATTTTATTTTTTAGTTAGAAGAGGTACAACAATTTGTACAACTTCGGATTGCATACAAACGCGAATAAAATAAATATTAATAACATTTAAGGAAATTTGAACAATTAAATTTTTTATGTGAAAACAAACTAATATTGTTATGCTGGAAGTTCATTCCACCGAGTAGGTATAATATAATATTATATAGGTAGGCACCGTAATATTATACCTACTCATAATCACGATAAAATCTGCTTACAATCTAATATGAAAATGTTCAATTGAGTTAAGAAAAAATAAAAAAATAATAATAATTAATAAACAAATAAATAGTCTATTATGTCGTAATGTCTCGTTTAAGATCTATTATAATAAACGTATGGGTATAATATAATATATTAATATGTTGTTTGGTATAATATGTGTGTACGTTTTTGTAAAATAAGCGGCGCGAGTCGGCGGATTCTCCTCGCCACACACATTGCGGCGACACGCCACCCCACGTGTATATATGCGAATAATAATAAATAATTGTACTGGCACAACAAAAAGATTAAAAATCTACTAAAACGTTTTCCTATTTCTTTTGTGTCAAACGTCCCAATTGTTTTAGTCAAGAATTGTTGTTGTTTTTTTTAACATTTATAATACATATATATTTATAGATTGGTACCTATATAGTATATATATATATAAATCCGTACTGGTATATAAATTGCTCTCTTAACTCTTTTTTATTATTCACTTTTTATTATTATTATTATTTTAAAACGACCCTCTTAATTACACGAAAAACGCTGCTTGAGCACTCAATAGAACGCCCGGTCCATCACAAAAGACGATTGAAAACGGACCCCTTTTCTCTTTTCTGCACAAAAAAAAAAATATAATAATAATACGAATACGAGCTATTCCGCTGCCTGTCTGCTCGATTGATATCCAGTTTCCTACTGTATACAAACAAATACACACACACACACACACACACATCACATCATATTATACTATACTTATTTAAAACATTGCCCCGTCACGCCGATTTTGTTAATTACAATCGACCGGCAATGCACCGGCCACCGATTTAGATGTTTTTGTTTGTTTAAAACGGGATATACAGCACGGGACCGTATTTTACATTATCGCATTATAATGATTGTGGAACACCCAACGAGCCATTTTTCGGTGTATTGGAAAATGCATGGTGGTGGGTGATGAGAAGATCTTTCAGAAATATTGATAATTATAAATAAAAAATAAAACGGCACGTTTAATAATTTAACTCGTGAGAATTTGATAATTAAATTCGTCGTATCATTCACTTTGCTAATGTGTCATATTTATATTGTGCATTTTTGCCTAGTATTATGTTACATTAATTTTATAATTAATTGTTTTCCCGATTGTTCTAAACGTATCGTCATTCGTTGTATGATAAATTATAAGATTATATAATTATTATTACATTTTAATGGTAGTTTTCACTTATTGATACTTACCCATTCATATTATATCAGTATTAATAAAATATAAACTGAGACCAGTGTTATTTTAGATAAATATATAAATAAAACTAATTCACCTATATATATCATCAATTATCATAATTCTCAATATTATAATATATTTGTATTATTTATTTTATCAACTAAAATTTGGTTGAGATTTTGGAGTAACTATATTGCGTACAAAGATTAATATCTAAAAAATCAATATTAAAAATTTTACATATCCAAAATTAAAATTTTGTCATTAAATAAAAGTCAGAATTCAACAATTAAAAAGTGCTTCTAAAAAACTTTTATTTATTTAAATAAAATTAAAAATTGTAATTTGGAAACGATTATTTTTAAAACAACGTATTATTATTATTCACTTATATATTATACTTATATGTTTTATTTGTTTTTACTCATAAAATCATATTAGTTTACTTTATAGGTTACAAAAGAAGTAATGAATATAATCTATAAATAAAGCGTAATATTACTTATAGTAATAAAATATTTTTATTTTACACAAGTTTTATGAATTATTAGCCAATTCAAAATAATATTTAAATATTTTGATTCATAATATAATAAATTAATGAAAGCATTTTGTAATCTCAATTATAATTTCTAAAGCTGAAAGTGATAATAAGAATTTAAACAGTAAATATGTAAAGACTTATGTATAATAAGCATCTACAATATTATCTAATAGATAATGTAATTTATATAGTGTACTAATAGAAAATAAAGGAGATAATTCATACTATTATTACTATTGTGTCATAAATAATATTAATGAAAAAAAATATTATGACGTTTATATGAACTTTATATAATTTATTTAATTTGTCTTTTGCTGTTTCTAAATGAAAAATGTATAAAACAATATCGTTAAATGTATTTATATTATTTATATTCTTCGTAAAAAAAAAAAAAAACAACTTTGAAAACATTATATTGTGATTGTGGTAAGTTTATGCCTGAATAGTCTTATTATCATTCGAAAAACTAGGAAATATGTATAATACTGATAGTATCTTCATTAGTCCTAAGTTCTTATAAAACATTTTTTATAATTAATTAAACGTAAAAAGCCTTTTCATAGGTATATATAATAACAATATTTTGATATTCAATTAAGTACCACACGCGAAAATGTGCAAGTTTTTTTTTCCTAAAACGCTGCAGGCGCCTTTACCCGGAAAACACAATATAACGGTAATAATGATTATATTATAATAATCGTTATAAAGTTATAATACCTACGTTATAACGAGGCTAAGCATACCATTTTTATTTTTATCATTACTATAATATAACTACAACATAATAGTGTTATAAATACACTGTGAATTAATTTGGATTGCTATTCAAAATCAGTTTAATAAACGCATTTTTGTGTCGGCGTATAGATTATTTACGGGAGAAATGGGGTGAGGAATAACATTATTTAATTTAATCATTATACCTTCATATTTATTTATTTATGAGACACGAGCACGCGCCTAATAGTTAAATAAAGTACACTTGTGGTTTGTATTGAATTTATCATATACAAATCATATAAAATATTAAATAAGGATTAAAACGAAATGAAATAAGGGTTTCTCATCGGCAAGTTTCATACGATACGGTTAAATGGCTCGTTTACTAAATAATTAGCGGAATACAGAGGTGTGTACCTATATATATATATATATATAGGTACATATATTATTATAAGAGATGGGTTAGTTTGGATATAGTGTTTCTGATTGGTACTTTAAAATTGATGAGAGAAATAAGGGATGAGGGTAATCAATGGAACTTACAACAGAGATGAGTTTTCGGAGAAACGAAAGCGTCGCGAGAGCATGATGACTTTATTATTGCTGTATGTGGTGTTAAAATTTGAGCTATAATGCTATATATTATAATAACCACAGTAGCGAATAAAAGATTACGCCCCGTAATACCTTCCGCTGTTTGCGAACTGCTAATATTTTATTTTATCATATTTCCGGCGTGAACATTTTGCGGAGACGAAAGAGAGGGTGGTAGAGGGTGGAAACGAGAGAGAGAGAGAGAGAGTGCAGCGAACTGCAGAGAACGAATACGATAATATAATAATAATCATATTATATAAAACACTATATATTATGATGGGCGATACGCGCGCGGTTCGGCAGCGGGCGAGGTGCGGCGCGCAATCATAACTATCAATTACCGCTAATGCATTTGTCAGTAAAGCCGGACGCGCCCGATATAATTGGCAAACGGCAGCGGTGGCGGCAGCCATTTGTGACGGCGATAAATTCCACCGTGCTTTGGGCGGCGGCGGCGGCACGGGAATAGCGGGTATTACGAGTCGGGTTGCGGTAGGGAGGTGGCAAACAACGCGAACGGGGGGGTGCGTGCTGCAGGCGTGTTCGCCAGGAATTCGTCGATAACCCTCCGGGACACCCCTGCAGTAGCACCGTAAATATATATATATGTATTATACCGACCGACGGACAAACCCATTCGATTCGTTCCCGTTCCACCCACATGTCCACATCCCTCAACCCCCCCTGGACGCATGTCTTCCCAGTGTTATATATATATATATAGGTATACGAACAAATAACACACACACATACATTGCGCTGCTCTATATGTGGCGATATATTATCATATACATTGTGTAATGTATATTGCATATATTCCCGGGAATCGCTTATATACCTAGTATATGTATTACCTATACTATTATATATGTTATATGTATATACTATATATATTATAATGCGTGTATGATATATTGATATATACCGCGTGGTTAGGTATCACGATTATATTATTATACATAATATTATACACCTTTGACGGCCAATCGTATTATGGCGATCGACTTGTGCGTGATGTATATAATATTGTATAGGTTATAATGATAATGACGTTATAGTATAGTGTACGGTCGGGGTACATTGCAATTATAGTAGCAGTGCATCGCGCTCTGATAGCACAGGTATAGATCAGGGGTGGCGAACCTATTTGGGGTAAAGTACCACATTTTCCCAATCAAGGTTTGCAAAATTTTTCACGTGCCCAAAGGAAATTAAATTTTCTAAGGATAAAAATAAAGTGGCTGATCTATTATACCTATATTATTTCATTGAGCACACCTTTTTTTATAACTATATAATTTTTAAAATTTATATAATTTTTTTCTTTGAATTTCTTATAACAGTTATAATCAAAACTTTATTAATAACATATTTTTTAATAATTTCAACTTTTTACACGTGCCAACTCTGGTGTATATTATTATATTATAATATTATTATCATGTTATTATTTTTTTATATTTATTACATAATATTTATTATTGGGCGCTTCGATGACCGCGACGACGTCGTCACGTTTTCGGCGTTTTCCACGTCCATCGTCCGTTTTGCGGTAAAGTATCGATTGAGCGTTTACAAAAGTATAATACGATAAAGCTCTACCTATTATGTAATGGCGGAAATTTCAGTGGCCGATTATTATATCAGTCCATTATTATATACAACCGTCACTGTATATAATAATGACATGACCATGATGATAGTTATTATTATACCACCACAACGTGAAGGGTCGCACCTCGACGTCGTCATAATCCAATCACAAAAAGTGTATATTATACCTATAGCTATTGCGTCCATTATAAATAATTGCTCTGCGTTATGGCTGCTGTATATGACTATAATTTTCACCGACTCCTCACACATTATTTTTGTTACTCCGGAACAATATAATATTATAATTTTGATACCCATTGATCGAATCACGCGTTTTACTAATCGCAAATAATAGAATGTCGGCTTCAGCCAACGATTGCGATTTATACGATATATATTGTTTTTGGTACGGTTTTGTAGATACATTATGAAACGGCGTGGCTTTCGCTGTTGAAAATCGGGAAATATTTAAAAACACACGCCTATCTCTAAAAAAGAATTATCAACCAGATGACATTGTTAGAAATACGATAATAAATAAATTATAAATTGTGTATTTTGGTGATAGGTTAAATAAGCAGTGTTGAGCCCAGATAAGTAGTTTGTCATCTAGATAAAGATAAAGATAATAAACCAAAAATTTATTTAGATGAAGATAAAAATAAGCTCAACTAAAATTATCTATTTATTAGATAAAAGATAATAGGAATTTATCTAGATAAAAAGCAGATAAATTTTTAAAAAACAATATTTTAAAATTAAATTTGTATTAGATCAAAAAAATGTACATAGTATGAGGCTTTTTATAAGGTTAGGTTAGGTAACTTGAAAATTATAAGCTGTATACGTAATCAATAGATTTATTTTCAATAAAATAATTATTTTTTAGTTATTTATAATTTTTAGGGAGTTCTGGTTTTCTACGTTTCGACCTGACATAACTTAATTTATTTTAATTACCCACATATCTGCCAGCATTTAGAATTTCGTGGTACGAATGTTACAATAGATTACAAGCTATTGACGATAGTGATTAATGACTAAAGAGTAATAAGTAATAACTAATAATAAATAATAATATTATGTTATAATAGAAATTGTTATAGACCGGTCTCATCGTTGTCGACGTACGGTGACTACACGAACGAAAATAGTATATATTAGTAATATATTATAATATAATATTACCAAAAACATAAATATAATAATTAAAATAATTTCTACAATATAAAAAAATATCTAGATAAATTACAGTAGATGACTAGAGTTTTCATCTAAGATAGATAAATAGATAACATTTAGATTTTTATCTAGATAAGATAATAGATAGTTAATATATTTATCTAGATAAATTTATCTAGATAAGTCTCAACACTGTAAATAAGAGAAAAGAAAAATAAGCATGTAGCAACAGATAAATTCGGTGCATATGTTATCGCCGAAAATATTATTATCGCTTACAGTAAAATAAGTATACGTTTCGTTAACAACAACAAGCGACTACGGTTAGGTAGTCAAAAAAATGTAACTATATACAATAATGTACAAAATATTTTTATGTATAAGTTATTACTTATTAATTTTATTTGTATTATTATTTTATCATTTTACGTAAATATAGCTAATATTATATTTATATATGATGGACGGAAGAATTGTGAGTGTTATTGTTTTATTATACTTTTTTTTTAACTTTAAATTCCAGCGAATTTAAATTTAACAAATTGATGCACCCAGAACACAGACTAAAATAGCAGTAAAATGGATTAAAATACATTTATGAGTATGTTTGAAAATAAATGTATTTATTTACTGTATTATATTAAAACACGTATAACCGTAATATAACTTTAAATTTTAAAGCACACACGTAAATACGTACTTTAACGTTTAAATGTATACAATATATTATACGCGCGCAAGTACATTACATTATATATACATATTAGTGGTTATAAATATATTATACATCCCGGCCGGTATAGATACTCATCCATTAATAATAAAAACCACCGTACACGATGGTAATTCAACCTGAATGATTACGCGTTTTATAATTCAAAAGTATAAATACAATTTTTATTACTGTTTTAAAAATGTTTCAAATATTAATTTTTTCATATTAAACTCCTGTTTGAACTCCTACAAATCATATCATATTATATAAATGAATTAAAAACTGTAATATTATAATTTAATGAAAACTTTAATTTTATATAACACACAAAATATACAAATAATAATAGTCTTAATAATAATTATAATCGCTTAAAATTCTGTAGGTATAAGTAATCCCAATTCACCCATTACGTTTGTATAATATTAAGCTTTAGCTATTGTTATAACTTACAAATAGTTACAATTAATGGTTTTTGTGTGTAATATTATTTCGTCCAATAGATTTAAAATGAAAAATAAAACGCGCAGTGGAACGAGTTAATTGCATATTGTAGGTTTGGTACCTATGATAGCCATTATATAATATACATAAATAAAATTACGCTCGTTATTAATTTAATCAAGTGAAACGTACATGTTAAATACGACTGATCAATAAACATAACCCTGTTAGGGATTATATATTAATAGATACCAATATAGGTATATGGTCCAATAGTTATAAACTATATAAACCTATCTATATAAACCTCTTGTATAATAATTTACTTTATTCGTCGGATGTCGTGTATTATTTGGCCACCGTTAAAATCAACTTTCTTTTTCATTCGAAAAACCCACACAGAACAAGGAAAATCGTTTTATAACACTAATTATTCCATAAAATCTGCAGGTGTTTTGATTTTAATAAGTTCGGCAGTAGGCACAGAGCATTTTTTTACGAACCGGTGACAGCAGCAGCAATAATCGTTATGAGTCGGGAAACCTCGAAGACAGCTCAACGATTTTCTCGGGAAAAATAAAACGAACGTCGAACGCGGTGCAGCAGTCGCGGCGACCACATATAAATGTCTATTTTTTTTTTCTGTTTTCGTACACCCGCAGCGAATTTCCCGGCATTTCGATTTCCCCTCGACGAATCCGCGCAGAGTCGTAATAAAATAGCGGGTAATAAAAATATAACGAGCTACGCCACCACCGCACCACCGTTGGGATATCGTCGTCATCTCCGGTGTTGAAAATGGCGAGGCGAAAACGGTCGGAGGAGGGTGTGTCCCGGAGAAGGGCTTGGCGGGGCCAAAGCGTGTTATACGCGTTCGCACAAACTCACACACACACACACACACACACACACACACACACACACACATAACATAAAATGATTATACTCGTATACATATATATATATTTACAAGAGCGAAGACGGTTTAAATGCTTTTAACGGCGCACTGTTTACGGCACACACCGCCGCCGCCCCTACGGTCGTGACGAGGAAAGTTTGTTACGCCCGAGCCAGCGCCATTATCGGACGATTAAATATTAATTTTAAACTAAACTTTACCCAAGTCAAAACTGTTTAGCTTAAAGTTTCGACAAACACGCGCACACACGGTGCTATACAATATTACGGCAGTGGTGGTTCGTATAATGGTCTTCCGGGTATGATGATAATAATAATAACATTATTATTCCTGTATATAAACGACGTGGATGGTGAGCTGTAGCGTTGTAGAGTGGATCCTGCAGGATTTAGGACACCGAACAGGAGAGGACGTCGTTTGTATACTTATCTATCATATTAATATATACACATACATGACTATACAGTCGCATATTATAACAACATACTATTATTATTTATGCTGTATAATGTGTATTTTTTATGACGTATACTACGATGATGTGTATACATATTATACGATATTTATACTACATATATAATGATAGGTATGCCAATTATTGAATAATATAATATAGTTAACGTAATAGTATCTACAAACTATGACGAAAAATAATATGATGTATGAAACAACAATATTAACATTCCTCCACTACTGATAATCGGACAACTGTTACTCTTATTTTTAAATAACAGATCAATTGTCGTTATGTATACCCTTCTTATTGTGACTATTAAATGTTTTTTCCTTAATCACCAAATGTATATTGATTGATCTATCTTAACTCAAGTGGTTTATAAAATAACCTTCTCTTTGGAAAATACAACTTTCATGTCAATTTACTTTTTTCAATTATTACAGTGGCATAGGAACATATAATATAAATAAGTACATGATACGTCAAAACGCGTGCCTACCATAATACACAGTCGTTTATAAAATAATATCTCGGATATACGTCTCTCTTTGTTTACTGCACAGTAATAAATTATAGTAATACTTTCTATAATATACATATTGTATGCGTCTCATCGCAACTTAAATATGTATGTGTAAGTACTTACGTTAAATGCACTATTGGCTGTACACATCATTTTGTTAAAATCGCATAAATAGTTAATCCATACACGCACGGTCTGAATAACAAGATGAACCTCTCTCCCGTTCTATTATTATTGACTGAAAAAACGCCTGACGAGGAATATAATATGGATGTCTGCTCGTCGAAAGCCGTATTAGTATTAAACAAGTGTAACGGTGAGTTAAGTGTTTAATATAAATATTAAATGCGTCTCAAAGCCTAAAAGCGAAAAACCATTCGAAACTCATTGTATTATTTTTACCGAGAATAGCAGCTTAAAATGGAAGCACAGTAAAAAGCTTTAAAAACAAACCACATATATTTTTAAACATGTTTATAAATACTTTCTAGAGTTACGTATTTTTTAGGGGAAATAATAATTATTAAATTACACATCTGCAGTGTTACGAAAGTTTGTAGGTTCGTAAGCCAATGTCTTACCATTGTACTTTGTTTTATAAATTAAATGCCAGAGATGGTCATTATTAATACCATTTACTTAAAAGAGCTATTTTACTATACATTACCAATATATAAAATGTACTAATATATTTGTGGAGAAAGCAATAATAGGTTAGGTTTATATAATAGGTTTTTATTCTTATACCATATGATTTAAAATTTAAAATATCTTATAGTTTACCTAACTTTTATAATTTTGTTTATTTTAGGTTTTATTACATTTATACATTTTTTAATATTTTAAATAACTATAAAAGGAAAAATTAAAATGTTTGAAAAATATAATTATTTTAACAATTATATACAATATCTTAGGTACTTAATAAAACAATAAATATATGTTTAAAGTTTAAGTTTAAATAAAAAATTATATATAATCTGTTTTTCCTATTATTAATTTAACTAGAACCCTAACTAATTAACTTTTTTATTTATACGATGAAACAAGTTATTGCAGCTGATTATATATTATACATAATCGTATCACTTGATCGAAAATTATTAGAAAATATATTGTAAATTATATTAAATCGTTTCCGTCAATGTTGTTGCATTCACATATATAATAGTCGTTCGTTTTTCTATTACAGACTGGGCTTGATGAGCCACTTCGGAGCACTGGCTGCAGCAGCTTCGGGCCGGAGTCCGTTCATGCTGTATCCGGGAGTAGGCATCGCGGGTACTACGGCCAGCGCACTGGACAAGCACTGGTACTCCGCGTGGTCGCAGCCTTTGTCGGCCGCCATCAGTCCTACCGGTAAGTCACATAATTCACATTGTCATTTTTAAATTTCTGATGTATCGCATGTATTTAGAGAATACGATATATATCGTTTTTATACTCGATAAAAAATTTATTTAAATTTTTTAGTTTATACCTAATCAATTTTACATATTTACTCACAGTATAATAAACCCAAACTTACGCGTTTTAAGAGCTCCGTTATAAAATTTAATTTATATATAGGTACATATATATATATTATGTTTTTCATTTTTATAAAATAAACGAATAATTTATTCCATTAAATTAAACGTTTTTCGTAAAATTGATTACTGTATATTTTATTAGAGAAGCAATCAGGTTTTAATATAAATATAATTTTGTGAAGGGAAAAAGTTTCTGATAAAAAAATAAAAAAACTCGCTAAGCGACTACGCATTTATATATCGTTTATATCGTTTATCGTTGATAAAAACAAAGATTAACAAAATATATTAATGATCGATTAAGGATTGAATTTTTTGTAGTAAAGAATAGAAGATTGTTCCAATATTTTTTTTTTAATTGTCAAATTAATATTGTATTGACAGGCACAGTGAATTAATAATTATTGAAATTCATCATTTTCAAATCATATAGAATCTATCGTGTATAACGACGATAATATTATGTTATTATTAATTAATACCCGTTATGTTACGCTGTACCTACTTGCGTATACGCATGGCATCGCAAACACGCGTGGTTGACATCCGATAGGTAAACGTGGTATGTACAAAGGTATTAATACCTATACCGGCGATACCGTACCTCCACCGCTCGTGGCCCCCGCGTTAAATGCAACGATATTGCCGGCGACGCATAATTTTTGTCGTACCTATAATATCGTCGTCATTTGTACGGATACGCGATCTACGAGCGCGTTCGGAGTAATAGGACGCAATTCGGGTCGATTCGGACACGCGACCTAGTCGAACGCACATCGCGCGAACGCGGTGGCGGCGGCGACACATTTAAGTGCTCACTCGTACTGTACACGAACACTCACACACGCGCACAAACACACACACACACACACACACACACACATACGCGATGCGCGTGTTATATATTATTATATAATGATATACATAAGCTAAACTGTGAATTTTGACCGGAGTATAGGCATTATTGTACACGCACGGCGCACGGGCCGATGGATATAGGTATTATTTCTTCGATCATATTCCGAGGGGTATATCTTTATTATATGAAATATATTGCGCAGTGACAGTTATTATAATATATTTGTCTATCCAGTGGAATATCTTTTTTTTTCCATACCGATTACCTGGTTAATTCCGTGTTCGTACACGTACACACATTCGACTATCCGAATGACCACGGTTTAATCGGCACGCACAGCCGCCGCATGCAATCATACTTGCCGTCCGCCCCGCCGTGATATACACACACACACACACATATATATATATACAGTATGTAAATTATAATATATGTCATAATATATGATAGCATAAATCGCACAGCGACGAAAGGCTTCGTTAATACCTTCAAAGGCTTCGTTTTAAACTGCCACCGCCGCCTCAACGGCTATACGGCTTCTGCACGTTTTAGATCGTCCCGGCGCGGTGACAGCAATAACGCACACAGGAACACACGCAAGTGACAAAGCTATATAAAATGCGCTCGTCAACGTATTATTGACATTTTAATATCGTCGCACACAGGGTGTTCCGCGAGTGCAGTGACGTGACGAACCGTCCGCAGTATATACGACTGCATTCGGGCAGATGTGCAACAATAATATATAGTGCTATAAACGCAGAGGATTTTAAACTGGCGATCGGGACCGTCTAGCCCGGAGGTCTCCATGCATGATAACGTTTTTAGTGTCACCATTACGCGCTAAAAATTTCAGGCGTATAGCTAAAAAATCGAATCCGTCGGTGAAGCAGGTCGCTATGAAAAAAAATTAAGAAACATCGCACTATATAATATTATATCGTCTATATGACTTTACATTATTGTGTTTACAAAATTATAGAATAATATGATAATTATTATATAGTAATACGAAAAGTATCCCCCCCCCCAAAAAAAAATATCCCAAATCCTCTATTGTGTAGTGTAGTGTATATAGTGAATATGATAGTATATTTTTGATTAAAAACTGCGGCAGAAGAACCGCCATTTTCGTGACACCACGAATAATCCAATTAAATTATTATTATCGAGCACATCCTGTATATTATTAATTATAATACTATAAAATAGTGCACGTATCGTATATTGTTGTGCGTATTATATTCTATTGTTTCGACATGACATGACACAATACTCGGCTGTAGTATTTTACCCCCTCGTCGAACACACACATGTATAGTATTAATATAACCGTTTCATTAGCCTAATCGACCTGTATCTGTGACACTCGATATTTAAACGCCCGTAATCGGTTGTATGCGCGCGTTCCGTTCACATTACGCAATTATACTCACTATAATATTATTACAATATCATACAAAATAATAATATGTACATGTCGCATTTTCAATCACAATTATATATATAGCGTTATTGACGCGGAAACGCGCATCCGGTCCGAGGATTTACATACCTAATATAAAACGGATATGGTTATCGTTTTACACATTTAACTCGTAAATAATATTTTACCCAGTGTCATGATTAGAATTTCGATTGCCTATGGCAAAATAATTCAGCGAGCACTTAGTTTTACAAATTTGAGAGGAGGTGATGTTTGGGACATGTACCCGTCCACAAAATTTAGTTTTATATCCGCCTTGGCTATAATTGGTTATAAATAATTAAAAACATGTTTTATCGCTCTAAATATAGAGTATACTTTTCATCAGTTCTCAAATTATTATCCCAGACGTCAACAAGCAAGCATTGTACATAAAATAATCTATAAGCGTGTGTCACTATTTTTTTTAAATATTAAATTCAATTTATTCTAAAGCAATTTCATTTTACAAAAACAAGGATATAGTTTTTTCTTAACATGATCGTATTTTTTAATTTTTTAATAATAATTATCTGTTTCCATACATTTCTTGAAGGGCCTTCTAGAGTCATGCATCCGTGTTATTGCCTGTCAGACACCATATCGATACTCCACTGATTATATCAAACATAAGTATACGAGTTTATGAATAAAGATATATATCTATACCCAATGGCTAATATGTCATTTCTGCACTTATCGTGGTCGAGTGAGGTAATTATCTTCCTATATATGTATATAATATATTTACCTAATTAGGTACGTGAATGATATTCAGTAAAATAACCATTATCAATACCTATAAGGAGATACCTTAGTATAACGTCCATTTATCACAAGTATGTTAAGACTATGAGTTAATAAAAATCACTAATATTTAAAATGTATTATTCCTATATTAAAGTATAGAAAACACTAAATAAATTTTAAATTATTTTAGAAAACAAACAAAAAAATTAAATAGATACATGTTATAAATTATAATATTTTAAAGATTTTAAAATTTAAAACAAATTTCTTTTACAATTTAATTTCCTTCGATATAGTTGAGTACTTAGGCATTGGTGTACCTACTTACACAATTGTATTATCTATCTCGAACTTTTACTTTTTTTTCAGCACTTTTTAGCTCATCATTTTAAAAATGTCATTTGCAGTTATCATACTCTTTATAAATTATAAGACACACATAATAACCACTAATTTTTTATTGGGATCAATTATACTATATTATTGTAGCAAGTGTATTTAATTACTTTCCACATCTTGAATGTTTTCACTAACCATATTAGAAATCGACCACTCCATAGTTGCGACATGCAATTATAATATTATATACCTTGGACTATGTATGGCTCCTATATATTTGTCTTAATATTCTTAAAAGATAATTATTTATTATTATATATATATAATATAATGATGCTTACTATTCATTACAGCTTATAAGAATTTTTATTAATTGTTTTTTACTATTAAAACATTAAGTTGCATATATAATTTTGTTGATATATATTAAGGTTAAGTGGTTTTCCATGCTTTAGATTCTGATTGAAGAGATAATTTATAATGATGTTTGTATTTTTACTCGATAAGTAGTTGATAAAATGATTCAATTTTTACTTTGAGGATGATTTTGGATAGAATATTGGATCTAATTTGTTCTTTAAATAGGTCAAATTTAAAAATTGCAAGTAATTTTCTTTTGTAATTAGGAAAACTAAACAAAAATTATGTAAAATTGGAATTTCTACGCAAATTCAATATAATTATCAAAACAATTGTTTTGTAGCCATTATGGTTACTAAAATCTAGACAGTCTTAGCTAAGAATCGTTTTTATTCATATATTATTTAAATTCAAATAATCTAACACAATTTTTAAAAGTAACTTACTCAGTAACGAGTTCAATTCGACACCTACTGTAGAGCAGAGCGGTATCCCACTAGTCAACGTTATATTTTTTAAATTTGTTTTAAATTGCTGTTGTTCGTATAAACAACTACCTACCGTTGAGGATTACACATAGCATACTTTAGTTTAAACGCGATATTCGACCTGCTTATATTTAGTAATAATACGATGTGTATGTACAATATATATATATACATTGTACTTAAGTCATTATAAGTTGCCTAAACCCGAAGTTCTTGAATCGCGCAATAACAACGGCTGTATGTAACTACTTATGATATATGTGTCTACGAAACCTTTCTTAGTAAACCATTAAATGAAGAAACCGTCCAAGTGTTTTTGAAATCATGATTTTATAAGTCTATGCAAACACGTAGCCACATTGTTAAGTATATTCAAAAGTAAGACATATACAATGCAATTTTTTTTTAAATTTATTATTTTATTAGGTATTATTTAAGCGATTTTAATTGAATTTTCTACGATATTCAAATAATAATTGCAATATAATTGCATAACATTATAAACATATATTATGTATTATGTGTCAATTTTTTTTTGTTTGATTTCATAAAATTACTATAATATGTATCAGTGTATCACGGTAATAATTTTAATATCGCAAATATATTGCATAAATGCATGTAGGTACCTATGTTCTAGGTTAAAAGTTTGACAGAATTTGACTTTACGCGAAAAAATAATACTAATAATAGTTATTATTTATACAACTGCTTGTTGCATATTATATATATGCATAGAAAAGCGAAAATTGATTGTGAAATAATAACGATTATATTATTATTCAACAGAATAATATTTTATTTTTAATAACAAGATCGTGAGTCCACGTGTCTATAATAATAATGCACGATATATTTGTTTTATGTGTGACTAGCTATCAAATATTTAAGCTTCCCTAATATTTGTTAGGTTATCTACCTACTTGCATTTAGCCTCGGCGAGGACTTAGCTTTTGGAGAGTTTATATTATATTATTCCGACGAAGTATCACTGCATCAGTTCTTTATACTGTGTAAATACCGATCGTGCCTACATATACATATTGTAAAGTACACGGACATGCAAACTGCTGTATATCTACTGTGAAAACCTAGCGTGGCCTGCGGGGGATCTTATAGTTGGTTTAAGTGTAAAGGTCTCAAGAAAGATAAGAAATAAAACGATTTACTCACGAGCCGTGATATAACGGTACATGATAATATTAAATACAATAATATTTCAATAGATCTTTTGAGGTGGTATTATAGACTAGCTAATAGTCTTTTTATGACACAGTACCACCATACGGATTTTAAAATATTCACGTATCACACTTCAATGACTATAACCCTTAAGAATATTGTTGAATGCTTTTATTATTTTATACTTTATAATAATTGTGAAAACGTGATAATTATATAGATTAATATAATATATCCAATATTAAGACCCAAATGTATTACATTTTCTTTGCATATAAATTAATAGGCAATTATACCATTTTTTTTCCATTAATTTAATATTATTTATTTCCAATTGAGAATTTTTTTTTTTTACGCACTGCCGGTGAACTCGTGCCGGGTTTTTTATTTGGAGCGCCGGACATAGATTTTTTTTACCATAGTACACCGAAAACAAAAACCCCGAATGTAAAAACGCCTAAGATGTCGATAACGGTACATAACAGAAGTGGCCACAACGAGGCTTGCGAGCCTCATGCGGCTCTTGAACCAAACTTGACTAAAATTAAATGTAAATATATTATACATTTATAAATGTTCCTTAATTTGATTTAAAATGAAAAATGTATCTCCATTTTATAAACATTGCTTTACAATGTGCGGCTCACTTCGAATCAACTTTATAAATTTGTGGCTCCCAAAGTTATTAAGGTTAGTGGCCACCCCTGGTATATTAGAAGGAGATTGAATAATGACATTTTGTACTGTGGTAATATATAATGCACGTGGTCGTTTTACTATATAATATCGCCGCATGTACCGCGGCCGTTACCTTATCACTAAATTGCCACAGATAATCATCGGGTCTGCACTAATATGTATAGTAAGGTGGCGCTAAAGTCATATAACATGTTCCCGTAATGTATAACGCGATGAGATTTTCTCTCTACGCCCAACAACGGCCACACCCACAAGTACCCTCTGTAGTTCTCATCTACGTCTCATCGTAGATGATCATCGTCTTATCGTAAATAATTCTTTTTTTTGTTTTTATGTCCTCAGGCGGTTCGAGCTCGGCGAACGAAGAGAACAGCCGTCCCAGCACTCCGCACAGCGTGGGCGTCAACACTGGCGGCACGTCGTCGCTGGCTGGCCACAGCCCGGACGGATGGTCGACCGGCGAGGACGGCGGTGGCCGCGGCCCCGGGTCGCCGAACAACCAGCGACGGTTCGTGGGCAGCTGCGGCGGAACCGGCGGCGGCCGTTACATGGACCAGTCGGTGAACGTGGCCGTTTCCATGGACGACGACGACGACATGGCAGACGACGGTGCCGACGACGAGGACGCCGGTAAAAAGGACCACGGCGGTTGCGGCGGCGGGGGTGGCGGCGGAAGCGGCGGTGCGGGCGGCAAGCGGAAGAAGAAGACCCGGACGGTGTTCTCCCGGAGCCAAGTGTTCCAGCTCGAGTCCACGTTCGACATCAAGCGGTACCTGTCCAGCTCGGAGAGGGCCGGGCTGGCAGCGTCCCTGCACCTGACCGAGACCCAAGTGAAGATCTGGTTCCAGAACAGGCGGAACAAGTGGAAGCGTCAGGTGGCGGCCGAGATCGAGGCGGCCAACATGGCGCACGCCGCTCAGCGCCTGGTCCGCGTGCCCATCCTGTACCACGAGTCCAACCAACAGTCGGCCGGCCACCACCACCATCACCACCATCACGGCGGCATAGCCACCTCGGTGGCCGCGGTCGGCGGTGGCGGCGGCGTAGTGGGCAGCGGCAGTGGCGGCGGTGGCGGCAGCGGTGCCCCCACACCGCCGCACTCGTCGGCGTCCACGCAAGCGTCCGCGTACCAGCCACAGCAGCCGCCGCCCCCGCCGCCGTCGCTGTTCTATCACCATCAGCCGCCGCAGCACCACCACGCCGTCAGCACGTCCACCATCACGCACACCATGTCCACGAGCCCCAACGCGGTGTCCAGAGCGCCTCTCACCGGACTCGTCTAATGACGTTATCATAAACATACGCATTATGATTTCATCGCACTACGATTCGCCGCCGCTTTCCACATGATATCATCGCTATGTCGCGTATGTCCGAAATCGAGCGAAACGCCAATTATTGGCCGCGGTATACTCGGGCGAGATGTGGAATTTTGGACAGAGGAAATAAATGGTTTTTGAAAAAAATAATGTTTGAAAATCGCCGGTGTGTATCTATATAATACTATAATATTCTTTATTTCCGGTTACTTGCGTTCAGATCAATTATTATATTATTATTATTTTTCGTAATATTATTGTGTTGTACACTTGCATAAATACGGAGTCGACTGTACTCATCGTAGGACCGCCTCGATATGATATTTCATGATGTGATTCGTCGCGACAAAATTGTTAATCGTTGTCATATATTATTATTATAATCGTCACGAAATTTAGTTGTTTAAAATTTTTTTTTCTCTAATTCAACTATTGTAAATAACGGGTGTGTACAATTATTATCGTTTACGATCTTGTCATTATTATATTGTATTACCTAATAATTTATGTACCTAATATTTTTTTGTAAAATCCGCCGAAATCCGGAACGGCAAACCCGCATCAGTTATCCGTGTGGACGTTATCGTCGTCGTCGTGTACATAAATAAATTATAACGTTTTTTTTTAGAATAGTGACACTCATCTTATTTATTTTATATAGACTAAAATACGGCAGCGTGTAGATATTATTATTATTATTATTATTATTATTATTATTACTATTATTATTATAATCATAATTATTGAGTAAGAAGAAAATACTATATATATTGTATATTTGTATGTAACACTATATATGTATGATCCGGAATTCGGGCCTTGTGTTTTGCTATATATATAATATATATATATATTCTTCATTCATGTATAATGTATATATACTATATTATGAAATTATTGTATCATAATAACTAGCTTTTTATTTTTCCAGTTACCAAATATAATTATTATTGCATAGTTCGTCTGTTACTGTTTTGATTTATCGGATTTTTTCACTGTTAACTTTTTTTTCAACTATTTTATTTTGAATTAAAATACGGCCGAATTCCGATTGAAAATGTATGTCATATTGCTCTCTATATATATATATATTAATATATTATATAGTGCGATGTTCAATGAATAAAATATTTTACTCGTACGCTATAGTTAAAATAAAAATTGTCGTATTTTCTGCTGCGAATACCCGACGAGGCGACTACTGAACCCTACTGAACATCCACGCACACACTTATAACAGATAAAAAATAATACATCTGTATATGTGATCTAATAATATCATACATAAAAAGCCGGTAAGTGAGTATCGCTCTGCTGTACATTAGGGGGTGGGGTGGACCTCGGACTATGGTAGGTTAAATTTGAATGCAATGATAGGTATCATTGTATACGAAAAACGATTCTGAACGGAGATGATTTGTCAGTCTAGGATATATTATACTTAAATATTATCATATATTCTATTTTGAAACTAATTCAAACATTTAAGTAAAAGTTTCAAGATCTTACGTTTAGTAATTTTTTAAAAATAACAAAAATCGAAAATTATTTAGTAGTAAAACGTTATTTTACACGTGTATTTTTGATTTCAAATTAAAATTAAAACTTTAAACACTCGTAAAATTCTTTAAATTGAATAATCCTCAAACTTTTTTATAATTATTCTAAGCTTAACTTATGGACAGCATAGTATTAAATTTTCAATTCTTAGCTTTTGATAGTAAAATATTTATAAATTTTTAACTACCAAATAGTGAAAAATATTCATGATTTTAACGAATTTTTGTCAATATTTGAACTTCAAATGCTAATAAAACAAAATTGTGCCTATGTATTTTTATAATTTTCGAATGAGAGTTAGAACAAGTTATGTGGACCCTTCAATTAAATTTTCAAGTAATTTGTCCCAGCTAAATTTTTTTTATCAACATTTATAAAAAAAAAAATAAAAAAAAATTGAAAATTTCAATTGTCTATTAATAGCTCAAAAAAGTCAAAATATTTTGAAAATCAAATCACGTAAAGAAAATGGCAATCTAAATAACTGGTAAAATTTTCAAGTATTTACGATTTATACTGTTTGAATAACAACAAATATCAAAAACCGTTTGAGGCTAAACCATTATTTAACGCGGTTTTGTAAAAATTTAAATTTCAAACACTCATAAAAATTTTTTGTCTGAATCCGGTAGAGATTTTTTACAGATAATTAAAGAAAAATGTATGGAGAACCTTGTATAAAATTTTCAAAACTTAGTTATAAAAGAAAAAAATTTTACGATTTTTCAACCACAAAATTACTTGCCAATTTTCGCAATTTTGACATATTTCGTATAAATTCGAACTTTAAGCACTTATAAAAAAAAATTGTGACTAACGATTTCGGATTTTTTTTTATCACTTTAAGAACAACTTATAAGAAACCTTGTATTAAATTTTCAAGATTTTCTGGCCGGCCGAAAAAATTTTATCGTTATTTTAAAAAAAAATACTAAAAAAAATTAAAAATTTCAATTGTCTATAAATAACTCAAAAAAAGTCAAAATTCTTTGAAAATTTAACTGTGTATGGAGAACGCTAATTTAAACACTTGATGAAAATTTCAAGTGTTTACATCGATTAGTTTTTGAGTTATAGCAAAATAAATAATTCGATTTTATCGAAAACTGGTTTTGCGTAAAAATTCCCGTTTTTCTGTCACTTTTTTTTTGTTTTTCTCGATTTTTTTGAAAACTGTTGGAAAATGTTTACTTTTTACCTCTATAATGCACCAAGGATATCCAATTTTACATCGGAAACCACCCCCAAAGTTTGAAAATGAAACATTATTTCGACTAGTTATGCTGTACACAGACACAAAAACAAAAAAAAAAAACACACATCATTGTAAAATCAATACATTCATCACTCCGTTCAGAATCTAAAATACATTACACTTTATAGGTATTTTTACCTGCATCTGATGAAATACGAAAATACAAAACATGTTATCGCTTTAATTGGTGAAATTAATCTATGGAATATTATAAAAATACTGTTTATTCATTAGGCGTATATAAAAACATGAAAAAAAAATGATAATGATATAATGCTGAACTGCAAATAATATTATGATCATTTTAGCTTTACCCGTTCATCAAAATATTGTTATGCGCTATGGCCGCTACGGGGATTGATAAGTTTCCACACGAAACATAACAAGTAAGCGTTTGTATAATATTATTATGCATGTTACTACACAAACAAAAATACTCCGATATGTTAACTCTTAATTATTATTTTATATAGTTACGTATTATGATATTAGATGAATTTAACCTATTTATATAATATAATTATTATAGTTATACGGAAAGGATGTAATAAAAAATTAGACTTTTTTTTATGAAACATAAAAACAAATACATTTTATTCACACCATTTAAGTTGTTAGTCGTGCGAATAATGCGAGAAGGAAATTTGTATTCATCATAACTTTTGTTTAATGTTTTCGTGTAGAAGCTATTATATATCCGATTGAATATTTTGTTTTCGCGTAAAAACCTACAAATAATATGTCGTGTAAAAACTTAAAAAAAATCAAACTACTCTAAAAGGGTTTATACAATATATAATTATAAAATTCATAAATATTATTATGTCAATCATGTACCTATATTAAATTCATTGAATTTATCCGCACCAACGGTTCAGTCAATAATACAGTCAAAACAGTATATCAAAATACATTTTGGTATAAACAATATTTATTTTTAATTTGATGGAAACTAATCACGGAACCAGGTCCTCACGTGAAATTTTCAACTATGGCGCTATAAATAATTTTGGCCTTCGTTGTATATTAGTATTTATAATAATTTTAATTTAAATACTACAACTTTTTTTATTTTTACTAAAGATATCTATTAAATATTGATTATACACCTTTTTTTTGGTGTTATGCATTTTTATAAAATGTCATTTATTTCTGCTACCCTAAAATAAGTGTAAAACATATTTGTACACTAATTTAGGTACTACAGTTTAATATAAAAACCCTTTGTGGGAGCCCTGAATACAACGAATCACGGACAATGGTTATGTTTTTATAACTTATCTTAACCGCTAATATGGTTTTTTTCGTAATAAGATTATATATACCTATTATATTATTATTTTTTATCAAATTCGATGAACGTTTAATATATTTTATTGGAATTTATCTATTTCAAATTAAATACGTAATTTGTTAATCGTCAGAGTTTTTTTTCAACTCTACCCGTCATACATATTATAAGTATAGGTAGTAGATACCTAATATGAGAAATAGATACTATTTGTACCGGCATTTTAGTGAGTAAATGCACATCGCGCGTTTGAGAGGGTTATTATGTCGAGTGCGGGCAATGAAAAGCATATACAAACAATCAGAAATAATATAAACAATATTATCACGGAACGTTAAGCACACGAACGCGAGAGCGGTTCCTTTTAGATTCTTTAGCGGACACTAAGAGAGAGAGAGAGAAAGAGAGAGACGCACATACACACACACACACACACACACGTCAGACAAACTGTGTTTATACATCAATCGGAGCGTGCACGTATTAGATATAATAATATAATATGTGTACTGTATGCCGTATTGTTCCGCACGATCGTCCTTATTATATTTTGTTTTCCGCGCTAATCGCATTGTAAACGGTAATTCGTGCGCGGGAAACAGTGGAAGGATTGTCCGCGCGAGAACTGCGAATTCGGCGGCGGTCGGGTGTCACGTTTCCCCGCGTGGCTTCCATACAAAATAAAATATAATATACGCGCGTATATGGTACCGCGCGCGGTTATACTGTTTCGTTCACGGTACACTGGACAAACCTTAAGGGCTAAAATAATTCTGTGCGGTCCTCAAAACGCTTTGTTGTAATACGATGAAATATCGAGGTACGAAATTAGCGAAAAAATGTGCGGCGCGAGTTAAAAATATTTATGGAATATCGACATTCTCAACCGTATTTATACAATTGACGGTAAATTGGACACAACACTATAGACATCGTTTTTCGTCTTCGTGCTTAATAATTTTAATCACAATACAATTTAGTGTTTCTAAAGAATTGAATTTATGTTTAATTATAAATTATAAAAAAAAAATTATCATTTTGAAATATAAAGCGACTTGTTCTGAACAGCCGATGTGTTTCGTGTCAAACAAAAATGAACAATACATAATATATATTATGCTGAATGCCAATACGCACCTCTAAATAGTTAGACCTATGTTTTATTGATAATCGCATAATATTGTAATCGATTTGATGGCGAGTGTGTGAGTGAATTCTTTACGGCATCGCCCATGATACATGCAGTGATTCTCATAAAAATAAAATATTAATGTTTCAATTAAAATTTAGTCATTTAGCAAAAATGGTCTAAAAACAAGTAGGTATATACGAGTGTATTTACTGTTAGTACGCCTACGAGAGTTCTCCACAGTTTGGAAACCATATTAGCTTAATATAAAGCGTACTAAACAAAAAAATAAAAATATGTTTTAGCCTCTGCGTATATTATTATGCTGCGTTGAAAGGCTTTTCTGCAACCAAAGAATTTCACGTGAACACTGTAAATTTGTGATAATATTGTTTTATTATAATAATATATAAATGTACTAAATGTCTAAATCCAATCTCAATTCAACCACCGCAGTGTCGGTTTACGACGAAGAGTCATTAATAATATATTATTATACTCTTTTTTAAAGCTTAATTTTTTTTAATTGGAAACTTCGCATTTGTATTCATTTTTTCGCTATTTTTATTTTTATTAGGTTCCCAATTCAGAGAGTTTCCACACTGGTGTAGACCTTCCTCCATACGCCACTTAACGTGTTTATCTTAATATTAGTTGTCAAATTTACTAATTGTACATAATATAGATTGTATATATATTTTTGTGGTTGAATAATAAAAAAAAAGTATATGTTTTTACTTTTTGAAAACTCTTAGTGTGCTGCAGGTCTAACAAAAATCAAATAGGAAGTATTAGGAACAAAAACGAATCGTCACAGGTCTTATAATTTTTTGATAAACATTTTTCCAAATAATTATTATTGATCAATACGTTTTTTGAACAGTCGTATCTATATTTTATTGGAAATCGAGTCCATAATATTATGCAGTCATTATATATGCTTCAAAAAGTATGGCTCTATATGGACGAATTTCCTTAGCGGCCATCGTACGCAGATTTAAGGCTTATAACAGCTTGTATTTTGATTGGAAAGATATTGTCTAATGTGCGTTTAGTGATATTTAATTTTTGTGCAGTGTATATATTATAATATTATTGTATCGAAATGTGTATAACCAGAGATAATATTATTATTGTTGTCGTTTTTATAAGGGTCCATCTTAATCTCAGCCGACTTCGCAAATCTCCGAGTAGTCCGTGTCCCGCATTCGCACACCGTAATACTAACAGTAATAATATTTATAACGCTGCATCCCTACCGCTGTTGGTCAGCGTCGTCGTCGTCGGCGGCGGAAGTGCATTGGGTGTCGCGTGACAATGGAAAACGTTATTGTTATTATTATATTATTGTCACGACGTTATTGTAGTCGTACGCCAATATATATATATATATATAGAAAGAGAGCGTATTATATTTTGTACAGGTCGTCGTCGTCATTATTATTAAATCGCGTCTAGCGCAAAACGAGTAATAGCCGTCGCTGTGCCACCGCCGCCGCGGAGCTGTGTTTGGAGGCGAACAAAATAGGCGTCGGATATAGAGCAGTACGCCGAGGAGGCGAACGCGCACAATGGGGGCGCGGTAGTTTCTCTCTCTCTCTTTTTTTTTTATTCGCCGTTTGTTGTTTCGCGTATCGTTATAACCTTTTTTTTTTTTAGTGTTAGTAGTCCGTACCACGCCGCGCCAACCGAGATAATAACAACCCGCTACCCGAGTGAATAATATTTAATTATTTCCTGTTTTTTGAGGAGCCGGTGCGACTGCTGCAGTGTGTGCGGTGTAGAAATAAACAACGCGCCGATCAAATGAACTCTTTTTTTTTTTGCACACACACGTGAAGTATACACAATAATAACAGTAATATAATAATATCATTATATACACTCCCTTAGATTTTTTTCTCCGCAGCGTTCTGGCCGACAACGTCCGCGGCGCGGGGCGAACCGCTGCGAACACCAGCTATACACACACGCTGTAAGCGTATATACAATAGTAACAACGTAGTGGGCGGACAAGAAAATCGCCGGGTCCGCGTTGTGCTCGGTATATTATTTAAAATGACATTTGAAAACGCAGTGCGAAAACGAAACAAACAAACTATTATATACAAACGCACCTATATGTGTAAGGCGTCGGGCGTGTACGATAATGATTATTACAATATTATGTATAAACGGAAAATTCCGTTTAACGCCGGTTATCCGAATATTTCACAGCAATTAATTCATCAGCATCACTCGACTATTCACCGCCGACGTTTCGCCGCAATCGTTTCGTAGATAATTTTTTCACACGATATCTAAGTATAATATTATATTAAATAACGACATGGCATATAGCCCATATAGTTGTCAGTTAAATGTTTAATTATTAATATAGTAATGTGGTGTTGTAGTATTACTTTTTTTTATTTTTATTTTTTTGAACAGTATGTAAATGTACAATATGAAAAAACTAATTTATATTTTTTAATTTAACGAATTCATCACGATGAATATTGTACCCGCGGTGAATATAATAGTCCCTCGGTGAATTATCACGCAATGACTTCCGCGATCATCGCGTGGTTATTATAAAGAACCAATAACCGTTTGTTGGGAATGTTCGGATAACAATTTTAAATACCCGAAAAGAATCGTATGTTTGTAAATATTACACGAATCACCAGATAAGTATCACCATTGTTTAATAGAACTATAAAATAAAAATTACTTAATGTTATACGTCATATTACATACAAGTCTTTTATTTTTACAAATGCGAAAAATAAGATTACTAGGTGCTCAAGTGCAACATTCGTTGACAGTTTTTATTTATTGAAAATTAGTTGTTTCAATAAGTAATATATGTTTCATTTATATTTAATTTATAAGTGTGTAATCAATATTAATAATAAAAATATGTTTTACGAAATAAAAATCACTTAGCAGCGTGCTTCTCGTGTAAAGAAAAATAATATCGAGTATTCACATGATTAAAAAATACAAGCGATGATGGAATCCAATGAAAATCACCATTTTTAACACAACGTTTGACATACAAAAGGTTCTCTCACCTTCACGACTCATATTATCATATTATTAAAATTCTTGAATTTTTTTCAAATATAATAGGTACCTATTCATTTGTATTTTATCAAACGATTATTTAACAATTCCGAGATCTGACACCGGAGTAGTGTTATGGGGAGGGATATCCCCCATCCATTTACTCAGCTTCCCATCTTAAATATACCGATGATGGAGATTGCCTGCAAAAATCAACAACAGTGAAACCTCCCATAACTAACAGCTCTAAAAGGCAAAGTTTTTGGGGAGAACGTAGACATACTCCCTACCTACTTTTCTATAAAGGAATAACACTGAATATTACGGACAAAGGACATTGTTATAATTAAGAGACGCTTTTAGGCCAATTTAGTTAATAACTTTTATTAACAGCGTATCGAGTAGTATCACAATTTCTGATAATCATTTCCATAAGTATTGTCGCAGCGATTAAGCTTTATCGTGTTATGACCACGGAAAGTCTATATAATATAATAGTATCCGACTCGTCATCCGTGGTATTGTAAGATAAAGACATTATACTTGTAAATTTTGGTTCTTGACAATCAGCTTTTCGAATGAACAATAATTATTGTTAATAATTATATAAATTATATTCCATGATATATCTATACATAATACAAATCAAGTTATACTTAAAATTATTATTTAAACCTCATTATTACAGTTTACTATTTGTACATTTTTAATTTCGCCACAAACTGAACCTAACCTCGTTTGAATAATTCGAGACACTTCCGAGTAAATGTCGGTTACTGTTGTGTCCGCTATTCAGAGATTTCACTATCTCTCTCTCTCTATATATATATATATATATATTATATATATATGTGTTGTACGCGTGGCGTGATTTGTCCGCGTGCATTATGGTTACTACGACAAGGATATTATGTTATATATATACACAACGTGTAGACTAATAATAGACCGTTTTGTCAACAAAATAAAAAAAAGGCTTCAAATTTCGACTAATTTTTAACGCGAACAGTGGCGGTACAAATACTATACACCACACACACTCACACACATAATATTATATACACGACGACGAAGGACCGATAATGAACAAACGGCCGGAAGGGTCGATCGCCACGCGTGTGTGAGTGTGTATTTTTTTAATTTTGCCGTGTATCCCGAGGGCTCGGCGTGCCAAGTATATGTACAATACGTACAGCGACGTCGGTCGAGGGGAGTAGGGGTAGTTTCGAGCCAAGTCTCTTTTTGTATTCGCTCCCTCTCGATGACGATATATACGCGTTCGCTCTCTTCTTCATTTTACCCGATGTATTATATGTATATACATTATAATATACCATCATCATCCCCTCGCTGTACGTCCTATATAAAATGTAAATGCTGCAGAAGTTTGTACGCGCGCAGTATGTGTGTGTTCAGTGTTGTACAGACCACCTCCGCTGTTTGCCGACCGATTTTATCATTAAACATTTCATAATTGACCAAATGCGCTCCCCCTCGTCTCGTCGTTTATACGCACATTATAATATTATGTATAATATGATTGCGATAATAATATTATTGTGTACACGTCGCAATAATAATATATTATCACCGTATTGTATACGGCGGCGGCGATCCGATAGTGCTACCTGCACCGTCGAGTGGCGGCGTTATGACTTCTTGTGCGAGAGTCGCTTGACGCGTTGATCGGTGCGAGTTGACGTCGTGCGGTCTGTGTGACGTGACGTACGCGGTTCGTAGCGAGCGGTCGTGATGGTGATGGTTCGTTCCAAACGCGTATTACGAACAACACAAACCGCGCTGTTCGTTAGCACCGCATGTCGTCGTTATTAAAACAACCCGTCCGCGACGTATAATTTCGTTTTTGGCGCGCGGCACTTTGGCTTAAAATGATGATTTACCGACGAAACGGGCGGAGGGCCGTCGCGATAGGCTGCCGCACCGTATTCGGCGCGCGAGACGCGAACGTCACCGCGGACGCGTATTATAACCAACAATATGAGCGTTAAATTAAAAAAGTAAAAAACGGCCGTCGGAAAAGGACGTAAGCGGAAAGAGTCGCTCTTTGGTGTTTTGAATATTATATTCTATACGCCGAAACGTATTATTGTATTATATATACATCGAATCAACTGAGCGTAAGCGTATTATATTAATATTATTATAACGCCAAATCTATAGACAAATATGATTATATTGATCGGATTGGATTCGTCTCCGATCGGATGGGAATGCATTATTATAAGCTAGGTACCGAAAACCATATGTTTTGAACTGAGTAGTATTGCTACAGATCTCAAAGAGTCAAAGTCTTTGCAGCCATAAAGCTCAACGGAAAAAAAAGACCGCCATCTATAGATTTATTTACGCGGTACTTGACGATTTTTGTACACGACATTATTATATTGATAACTACAATGACGAGGACAATCATAAGAGCATATAGTTATGTATGAATGTATGATGACGATATTGATCAAATAACTTTTTAAAATGACATATTTTATGTATAAAACGTAAGCTTTGTATATGTGCAGTACAATTTATAATGTTTCCGTCAAAAGTTAGTCGATACATAACGCTTATAAATATTTAACGTATAACTAGTAAAATATAACTTTGAAGACATAAATGATGAAACAAATCTAAATTTACGATTACAAAGGTCACTCATGTGGTTATAAATACACTTATAATATCTTATTTTATAAGCAGTTTATCTTATTGTGAGCTTAAAATGTTTATTTTTTATTAGAAACTATATTTTACAATTTAATACGTTTGATTTATCTATAATACGACTATAATAATGTACATTATAGGGCCATTATAGTTATCTATCTATATAAATTATTATAGTAGTAGTAGTAGTAGTAGTAGTAGTAGTAGTAGTAGTAGTAATAGTAAAGTATGAAGTATTAATAATGACATTAGGTTGTATTGTTATTTCTGTTATAAAAATTCTATACAATACTTAATTGAACATTGTAAATATTGTTTAGACTAAGTGTATGTATACATTTATAACTATTTAATAACATTATGCAAAAACAAAATCAAAACTTACAAATTTGATGAAAATTGTATAACACATATTTGCAAAAATATTTATATTATATTAAATAAAAGTGTGTAATAGTGTATACCATATATGGCGTTTACCGCAACAAATCGAACTCTATATACAAATATACCTCTTTTAACTGTTAAAAAAAATAAAATTGTACGATTTACCAATATAATTGTTGTCTATGTATAAGATGATAATATTATATTATATTCTGAAGTCTAGCAGTAATTATTCGTTTATATTATTGTCTGAAATGGAATAAAATTGAAACACCTTAAAAACTGAAACCACAAAAACATCACTAAGAAACGCAAACGTCCGCTAATAATTTTTTACAACATTTATAACATGAATTTGAATCTGTTTTCAGTCACTAAACCTGCACAACAGGAAAGTTGGAAAATCGGTCAAAATAACTCTTTCGTCGCCGCGGAAATGCGGCACCCGATATTGCCTACTTAGGCACCTATCCTACACCAGAAAAATTATACGACGCGCGTAGAAAAAAAAAATAATAATAATAATAATAATTACGATGGAGATGACGATAATATTAATAATAATAATATGAGCCACCGCCGGTGTCTTCTCTAATATGTTTCGAGTTTATTAATTACCGGGTAATGTATGCAACGAAGTGGTGCAGGTTCGTAAATAATTGATGAGGCGCACGCCATGTCGTGAGCGTTTCGGGGGTAGATCCGATAAGACGCATTTTGTCGGTAATTGATTTAAATTAGGGGTTTCTGGCCAGTAATTCCGTTAATGGCCTTCTGTATATTAGGCTACAGCTCGAGCGCGCTGTGTACACACACGACTGTGGCGGCGGCGGCTACCTGGTAGTGCAACGGGCTGTGTAATATTATAGGTAATAAGACGTAATAACTTATAACAACTAATCATAGGTACTGATATAACGACGTACGCACTGGTAAATACCGTTTTTTTTCGATGCGTTTAAAAAAAAAAAAAATAGCAATTCGAAATTGAAACGAGTACCTATATAGTTAATTAGTTATATTAGCATTTGTAGTTTATAGCTGAGCGAAATAATGTACTTATTTACGCAGTTCATTTTAATTTTAAATACTTATAGGTAGTCATTTATATTTTTGTGTTAACTAATCAGAAATCAGCTAATAATAGTTCTCATAATTCGATTTCTATGCTTACACTTAAATCCTCAGAAAAATATTCTAGTTAGTTAAATGAAATTAAAAATATTTGATATCTTTTAAAAATGTAAAATCAATAAAGATGAAAATAATAAATAAAATATTTTTTTCAGAAATATGGTTTTCAATGAAAAAAAATAATATTTAGCAAAACCTAAATGCTACTTGAGAAAATGAGAGATTATCATTAAATTAATCGCCTTCTTAATAGGTACAACGACCATAACACATATAATATATATACACAATACAATACTTTGCTATACCCGTAAGTCGTATAAGTGTACACAACCCTCCAAATTAAAAAATTGGTATGCAAATCTTCAGCATGGAATTAGTATGACATAAGTATGTTTGGAGCATAATGTACTTAGGGTCGAGGACACATATGTATAACTATGCGGTTCGAGATAAACACATAATAATATTATGTGAATATACCGTTTGGTTATATTAAACATTAAGTAATATCACACTGACTATATTTTGTAATCGCGAGCATATACGATGGTCTCGGACGACCGTTCAACCGCATAAATAATTAATTAAATAGGTCACTTAAATCTAATGCGAATAATTTCCCTTCGCATATTATTATTATCAAACGCATATATAATACAGGTATTATGATCGTAATTAAAAAATAAACTTTTAACAACTCGACATTTAACCCTTTGTAGGTCACTAAAAGCGTAATTTATTATATCATTTACAAGAGAAAAATTATGTGATTAAGGTTTTCTTTCTTTTTTTTTCATGCATTAACCCATCAAATATTTTATCTGCGCGACTTTTTAGTTTTGAGTAATTAAAATACACCACTAAAAGTATTGTTTTTACCGGCCGAGATCTTTATGATTATAATTAAAATAATCTACTTGCGCTGGATTTAGTAAAAGAACAGAACAAAAAAATAATAACAAAACGCATAATAAGTTGTATAAAACCAACCAGCGTAGATTAAAAAATAATACATTGCGACATTCGTTTCATCTATTTAACGAGTTTTTGTTACGCGTAATAAATATATATATATTTCGTTTGTCGGTTTTCATACTGATAGGCTGCTAATTATATTTGGCGTAGATTGGCAGCATAACAGTGTTTAAATTACATAAAGGAAATAAATATAATCATATCATATAATAAATAAAAGTGCCTAAAATGCTAATGAGTGTTTCCTTCCAGGCAGGTATTAAATTTGGATATAATTTTTTCAAAAGAACACCACAAAAAATAATCTGAATGTGTATACTTACTAATTAAAATTTCTTTATTTTATCTAATTTTACTTAATTTGATCTTTAACGATTTAGTAAGTAATAAATTAAAAAACAATATGTATATTCAATAAATCAATTACATAAGGTAAATATATACACACATACATAATATGTATGAAACAAATTATAGTGAATTTGATAAAGTCAAATTATGTTAAATTATATGTTAATTATTATTATGTATACTAAGGTGTCCATTATTTATCAATATTAATATTTCTTTAGTTCCACCCTGAATGTATGTTTAATGTAAATGCGTAAAAAAATTAGCCACAAAAGGTTTTAGATTAATCTATTAAGGTCAACTGGTGTCGACTATTGAATTTGAAATTTGACTACATTGATTAATAATTTTATTTTTAATTTATTGTCATATTTCACATTTTCATAAATATCTTGTTGACAGTTAAAAAAATTTGAAGTATGTTACATGTGATATGTTTTAAATAAAATAAAATTGTCTATAAATTATGTTATTACATATACTTATTTTTGTTTCTAGTTATTTACAAGATATTTTTACTTTGGTAAATATAATACACTCATTGAAATAGTTTTTTTTCAGCATTTCTTTTTTACAATTGGAGTATAATCTTATGTAGTTTTAGATGCAGCATAAGAGCAACTCAGCTAGACTTCTCATCGTCTTTGGTTAAACTTCCATGGACATTTTCGATACGTATAACTGCTCTTTCTGTTGTATCATTTAAAATGTTTAATGAAGATATAATTTTTTTGTCGTGTAAATAATGAATTTGAGTATTCCATGTACTCAGATTATAATAATTAAATAAATCTGTATTCTATATTAATACTAAATCAAATAAAAAATGGATACTTCTTTATTAGATACGTAATATGAAAGAGGCCAATGTTTTAGTTAAATATTTGTTCGATCAATACCTTTACGGCTATACTAAATAATAATATTACCTCAAAACTCTCGCCAAGATCACGGAATGAAATAATAAGACGCTTAGATGATTAAACATTTCCATCATTATTAAGTGACTGAACCATTAATCTTTGATTTCGTTTGATAATGCATCGTCAAAGAAAGTTAACGCTGCTGTCTCTTCTATTAAGTACCATAAATGGATATTTTTTTTTTTTAATGCTGCATTTAAAATTAGTAAGTTTTTACTTTATATTGTTTTAAACTTTTTATAAAATAGTTTTATGTTATATACATTTAAGTTCAAGTATAAAAGTATTAAGTCAATATGAAGAAATTATATCAGCCGAAAATATGTGAATTGATTACCACCGGGTTCCTATAGTGCACTTTCGAATATTGTTTAAATAATAACTAATATATCTTCTCAATAAATATAATATTTTGTTTGTCTATTGGTCAAAATAAATTTCAATACGCAACCGAATCACTAAATTAGTTGTTTTTGAGATAACAGTGTAGTATCGTATAGGTATAATATTATATTTCAAAAAATAAAACAAACATACCATAGATATATGACATTCAGCCGACTCGTAAATCGATCAGACTATGCATTGTAAATTTGTAACAATGTTATTGTTCATTGCAGAGAGACAAAAAAAAATAACAAGCCAGTTTTTATCCGTTTTATTTCGATCAATAAAAATAAATTATTTAATTCGTTAACTGTAATACATTCGATACGTCGTAGTTTCTAATTGACTTATTGTGTTTCAGCAGGTTTGTGGAGTACAATAAATTAGTGAATACGACACACACAGCTTGCGTACCTATAATAAAGTCATCGGTATTCATGACTGCAGATTATTATTGTGTAATTAATATTAGTTATATTTTATTCGTGACTTAAAAATATATTTAGTAAATAATTTATTTTTTTATTAATGTCTATAATAATATGACATATTGAACTATAATGTTTTACTCACAATAGCTATCTATGTTAAATTTCAATGTAATATAAATGTATAAATACTATTTCAAAACAAAAAAAAAAATCGATATGAAAAGTCTAATTTAATAGAATTTAAAGACTTTAACAAAAATGTTTTTGTGCTATTTAATTTAATTAAACTACCTATTTAAAAAATTATTAAAACGTCTAAAAATTTTCAAAGTCAAGGCATGAAAAGTATTTATTTATTTGTTTTTTGAAATAGTCATATCAACAAATACTAAAACCAATCGTATACTTATCACAGAATAATTATTATAATAATAATAATAATAATAATAATAATAATAATAATAATTATAATAATTATTCTGTGTACTTATGTCTAAACCGATCTTTATCAACAATAAGTCAATAATACTTAAATATTGATATTTAATTACTCAAATGCTTACACGCGTCTTAATATTAAATTATATTCAACAAGAAAATAAACACTGCAATGCATAAAGATAAGTAGGTAGGTATATGTATATAAACCAGTCAGACATATCTTCGAGATGCACGCGCACAGAGCCGGTATACGTATAATATATTTATATAAATATAATATCGTGTAGATATTATATTTTGTCGGCCAAATGTCGCGGTCAAATAAATTACACGGTTAGGGGTCTCGTGCGTTTACGAATTTTTTTATCTTAATTTCCCGACACGGGCTTAAATGGACTGATAATAATTCAACGAGCCTACAAAAAAAGAAAAAATGTTAATTAATTAACGTAGGAAATGACTAATGACCGGTGTAAAGTATAAGGGTGAGGTTTTTATTTTTATTATTATTATTTTCGTTTTTTTTTAAAAAAATAACATCGGCATCAGACGATATAATTAAACAGGAAGTGAACTCCTCCTCTCGTGTATGTGACTACCGACGAATGTAAACAATGAATTATGTAATTGCTTGTAAATCTATAAACCAAATACGCACACACACGCGAATAGGGCACATGGCTTCACAGACCCTTTATAGAGGTATGTATATATATTATATATATACGTATACACGAGCGCCCTTCTATGGGTTATCAGGTTTTAGCATCTGACAAACTATAGTCCTCTCTATATAACACGATATATATGTATATATGTATATACGACGTGTGTAAGTGCCTCTTTGCCTCTTTTCGGTCAGCGTACAATGTATATACGCGTAAATGTATTTAATATGTTTATATATGTATTTAAAGACCGTCCCATCCATCTGTTTGCACGCAGAGGGTTCGTAGGCGCACAACAAAGTAACTGAAAACACTAGTTTTGGGGTCAACCGATAGTAATTGAACCGGTTGAAATTAATATATAATGTATAAATATTAATAACAATAAAAACTGTACTTAAATCGATTTGTATCTATTTCAGAAAAAAAAAATCGGCAGGTAGGTATATTGTAATTATATAGGTATCTCTAGGTATACACCACACTATAATATACTATACAGAGTGATTAAAAAAAAAAAAATTGTTTCTAGTTTCTCTCTTTGAAAGGGGTAAGTCTTTTTTAAACTAATTTTTTCAAAATATATATATATTTTTTAAATAATTTAAATCATCACAACATTTTTTACAAGTTAGTTCCTTAAATGTCTATTATATAATATTTTGAGCAACCTCAGTATAATATATTACACACAATTTCGCATTTAAAAGTAAAGTAATAACAGAAGATACATGATATATATTCTTTTCTAAATTAAATTCAATTAAGTATAACACTAATCAATGGCTATTATTACAGGTTTCAAATTGGACTACAGAAATCACACATCAGTTAGTACTACAAGAAAAAGGAAGAATTCCTAAAAAAATATTACAATACATTTGATGCTTTTATAGACTTTTATTTGTTAATATATGTCGACGTTTGCTTTTTATTTCATACTCAAAAGCAGAGTATGTTGCTGATGATTTCAATGTATGAAAATCAGATATTAAAACGAAATTTACATGATACCGTATTTTTTAGGACGAAAAATTTGTTTTTAGTTATTATGTATTTATGTTAAATATAAATAAAATATAAAATAGTGTTTTTTAATATAAAGTAAAAAATTATATTGATATATAAATATTATAAATCATTTATAATTATAATTACGTATTATTAAATCGATATAATATTACTAGGTATATACTATAATATATTTTAAAGAATATAAAAACATAATCCTGTTTGCCGCATTTTGGTTCTTAAACTGTCATTGTCGCGTCAATCAGATGATGGCAAGTGTTTATTATAATATAGTAATACAGTATAATATTAACAACCCAACTGTATTAAACGTACTTTGCCTATTATAGTTTAATGATGTCGGGTGTGCGGGCTATTCAAACATTTCAAACACATCGAAGAGACGGGGCGGAGATTAGCCGTAACTGGAAACAAGGATTAAACGAGCCGGATAGTATATATGAGGGAGGCGATCGAACATGATTCAATTTTAAACATACGTCGCAACGGTCGCCCCACCGGATAAACACAAACAAATCAATGACAATAAGAGCGACCCAGCAGAATGATGAAAATAATAATATAATAACAACAACAATAATAATAATAAATACGTAACATAAGTCTCATACCAGTTTTAAACACGGCCAGAAGCGAGTGTTAAGTTTTCCAAAAAAAAAAAACTCGTCTAGAATTACGATGAACGCGATCCCAAGAACAATACGGCGGGGGATAAAAGATTGAACAAAAAGTGCCAAAGGGGATACGTTTGTTATCGGAGACGTATTTAACACCTACCCGGTTAGAATATTGTCAACTAAAAAACCAATTACGATAATTCCAGGAAAATGTATTTTAAAACGTCTTCGTTTATATTAGTTATTATTATTTTTTTTTTACCAACTCCCTCTTTTTCTTTTGTAGTGAAAACTTTTAAAAACACTTCAGACGATTGGAGGTTTCATTTTTTCTCATTCTCTCCCATTAAATACATATCTCTTTATTTATTTATTCTTTTTTTTTAAGTAATTTCATCAAAGTTTTCTCAACTTCGTCGAAAAACAAAAATACTTCATCACTTATGAAAACAATAAAATAGCTCTGCAATAAATTCTTCTTAAAACCACTATTCTTTTACAATTATTATGTTTTATCGTTTCTATTATTTTACGATGTTAATTCTTATACAGTAAAAAACACATTCTGAATTTTCAATAATTAAGATGATAAAATATAATAACGATAGCTTATGGCATATTGCGTATATGTATGTCACATAATTATTATTTTTATATCGAAAATCATTCAAAGTATCATTTTGAACTTATCATATTTAGTTAAATTCAAATAAAACATGGTTGTAATACTTATTTAATAATATTAAATAATATTATAATATGTTTTATTACATCATTTTTGCTACAATGACACAGGGGGATGCATTAGACGAATGTAAAATTACTGCACATTTATATTCTACGTTAATTTAAAATTTTTGTTTAAATATATGGATGAGGCTTGTACGTTTTTACATGTATAATTAAAAATGATAGAGTTGTGTAAGTTCATAAATATTATTCGTATAATCGTGTCAGAATAAAAACTACATACTACATAACTGTGTGAATTCCTACATAAATAAATGTATAATAATTAATAATAATATTATGTTAGTTACGTGTCAATTATACTATAATATATAGTACCTATACTACAATGAATTGACGATAATAAAACTAATACCCTACACATAATATGGCTTACACAGTTTAAAACTGTATTTGTGTACTAAGTCATTAGATTTTTATTTATTTGTGTTGATTTTTAAATGAAATCACCGTTCATTTGATATTAAACAAATGTAAAAGTAGATCCATAAAAATTAAACGAGTTATAGTTACATGTATAATGCACGTGGTTTCATTATGAAATACTTAACATTAAAATTGTAAAAATATTTATAATCTATAAACCATATTTGTCAAAAAAAAAAAAGCAAAAGAACTTATTATTAAGTAAAAAAAAAAAAATCGATACCTACTAATTATCATGTATCATCAATATGTTTTGTAAAAAAATCATTGTGGTCAGATAAAAACCTTTTAGATGTATTATAAATTATAATTGAGTATTATATACTCGTCAAATTGTTAACCGTATTTAACTGTTTTCTGTAAAGTTAACATACCTACGTAAAACAAATAGGGTAATAACATTATTAATTATTATATATTTTATAGATACGTGTATCGACCGGACGGTTTGCAATCTAATATTGTCCTTCGACTGTGCGCTATTTTCACGCCGATGTCCCCGAAGCATTTTGTAGACGTGATTTAAAGAACACAACATATAAACACTAAACAACCAGCACTGTTCAAAAAGCTAGTCGATCGTTTATCATTATATAATATACACGGCGGTAGTAAGCTGCAGTAACCCGAAATAAGCTTTCATTCCGATTAAAACGTTCGTCGACCCGCGGGATTCTGCTATTGTATGTTGTACTGCAGTGTACATACCGCTCGTCCGATGTAATTTGATAAATTGCACAGGAATAAAAGCCTCCACCCCTCCTTTCCACAAAGCACCGACACACGCACACACACATTCGACTACAAATTGCACGACTTCTGCGTGCAAGTATGTGTGTGCGAGTATGCGCTTTCACCTAGTGCCCATTATTTTTACAGGGGCGAACGAGGACTAAAATCCTGCGTTGTCAAAGCCAATAATAGATATCATGTATTTCATTTGACGGTCCCTGAGGCCGACGTATGGATTTCTCGAGTATCTACAAAGAATTAATAGCATATATCATCTCTGCAGTATTATATATACGATGCCATTAAAAAACATAACATAATATTTTGCATAGGATGTTTTCGAGGAAAAATTATGCCTACGCAGCTAGAAGAAGATTTTTGTTTTTAGAAAAAAAAAATAATATAAATTTGGATGTGTACCTTTTGGGACGAATAAAAAATATCTACTGCAAGACGAAACCGCTGTTATGATTCGAATGTTTTTCCCCTTTCTGTAAATACATTCGAATCGTTACAAACCGTTTCGATAAATTCGGGTTGCTCTTGATACGCGATCTTATCGATAAGCTCGTCTACCTAAACGTGCTTTAAAAGTTTAAACAATAATACATTTTTTGATAGTAATAATAATAATATATTATAAGACACAGTGTTAATAAGTGTTGTACAAAACAATTAACTAATAGTTAAATTTTTAGTAAAGGTTATATCAATAATCTAAAATTGATAAATTTCAATAAATGTACATTTATTGAACTTTTCAACATTATAGAATTAAAGTGTATTTTGACATTTATATTTGAAAATTGATAAAAATAAAATAAAATAAATACAATTAAAAAAAAAATATTATTATTACATATAGGTATTATCATGTTGACAAATGAGTGAATTATAAACTATAGACATATTAAAATATTTTTATATATACCTCAAACATTGATTAAGCATAGGTTTTTACTTTTTTCCCAACATTGTTGTCAAGTCAAAAGTAATATAATATTACATTATTTACACTATTGTAATGCTAGTTTTATAATACCTAGTGGCTAGTACCGTTGGTAGAACTAGACATTTTTGTTACTTGGGTCATAGCCCAGTTGGCCCAGGCTGTAGTTCCGCCTATGCCTTGTACTGTTTATTTAATTATTTACCAGTAATTTTAATACATAATTTTTCACCTATAAAAACATTAAAAACTAAAATTTTAGCAATAAACATATTCTTAATACTTTTTATTGAAAATATTGATAGTAATTAAACTATGGTGCAATAAATAAACTTCCAAAAAATTGTAGTTTGATAGCCTTGATGTTGTTATATTATTAACAACTTTAGACATTTAATAATTTCAAATAACTATTAACAAATAATAGCTATGAACACGTACAACATTTTTGATATAGAAATTAAAAAAAAAAAATGTTCTAATTTATAAATATAGAATTTAATACACAGTTGCATCATATTATAGATCTGCAATGCTACATGGTTAAATATGAAGTATTACATTTTATTGGATTATAATAACACTTAGGATTTTACTTTTTTCCTAAATTATTTAGATTGCTCACTATCGTCGCGTGTCACTGTATTATTCAGTACTATAGTATAAGAGTGTATACTTCCAATAAGTATATACAATAATTATTATGCTATTTAACTCGCAATAGCTACATTGCGATAATGTCTTGCCTGTGTTTTATATATTATCATTCTGACTGTACAGTGATTATATAATACCCTACACATCGAGTGCTCCGCGTAAATACAGTTAGAAAAACACACATTTTTAATCACGAATATAATTATTAATATTGTTATTATCCGCCGGCATAATACGAATAGGTGCCCGGCAACACGCGCGCGACCCGAGTGCATAAAATCGGCGTACAAAATAAAACAAAGTATTGTGAGTACATATTGTTGTTCTATTACACGGCATATGTGTATATATATATTATCTACATAAATTGTACACACACACATACATATATATATATATAGTGTGCCTGCAGTTGCAACGAGAAGACGCGTCGTCTTTGTGCGGTAGTTGTCGCCTACAGTATAATGTATACGCGTTTTTGCTCTTTTCAGAAAACGCGGAAAAGAAATAATAATAATTCTGATAATGGCAAAAGTGGTAACGTTGAACCTTTGCGGTATTGTTTCGCCGCACGAATAAAGACCGAACCGGAGACAATGGTTGCGAATTGTAAATTTACGCGCGGACGGCGTATACAATGCGAACGGCGCGCGATCGCGGCGGGGAGGGACTGGGAGGGGTTGGCAGAGACGCCCAAGACCTTTGCAATTTCGAAAATGCAATCGTCTGTGTAACGTGCACGAACATGAGCAACGCCTGTTCATTCCTCTTCCCTCCGGTCAAACGCATTGTTCTCCCGGTTATCATTGTCCGTGTACAGTTGTCTGTTGTTATTATAATTTTTTTCTTTTTTTTTTATGCACACACATAATAATATAGTGTACCTACTACGTTTTGCGCGCGGGCAAAGAATTCAACTCTTTTCCCAGTAAATTCGTACAATATCTGTATGGCACGTGTGACGTGTGCGTGTGTGTGTGAGATACGCCACACCACCTTTCGGATCATATCGTCCGCGGTAACGACAAAATCATTTAATTTGTACACTGATACCCAACTGATATTGTACGAGTGGTTCGTAATAACCGTTGTGAAAACAAACTGTAATATCTACTATATATATATACTATATATTATGATATGTGATGACGACATAAAATTGTAATAATATTTCACTAAATCGAATAAGTAGGTACATTAACTGTTTTCAATGTATCATAATATTATCAATTAAAACACCACACTAGTGTGAAACGATTATATAACTATGAAACTATACTATAATACGAAACCTAGTATATAATATACTATATATATATATTTAAATTAACGCTGTTTAACATAAATCAATATTGTTTATATTTTGTACCTATAGCTACGCTACAACTCATAATAATAATATGTTTAAGTGAAAAGCGGTCTATGATTAAACGCATTAAATTATTAAACTTTATCCTGAAAGTTGTTATTATACAATGCTTATAATATTATATTCTACGTGTATAGAAACATTAGAGGTTAAACTCCAAAACTATGTGAAGATATGAGATCTTCAACACATGCTGTTTACATCAACTATGGAATTACTACAGGCTTTTAGACAATAAGCTAAAACACACTGTGCAACAATTACGGTGGTTTTGGCAAATGTCCCCTTTTCTATTCCCTGTTCGATTCACCATCAGTGATTCGTAAATAACTAAGACCATTTTAGGTTTCTAATTAGAACAATTTAAAATTCTAACGATAAGTAAATGTCTAACTTCACAAGCATAATATATGTACGCCTACCATTCGGCTTGGTTTTTGTGTGTGGTTTCGATGTCGATAAACTGTCGAATTTATTAACTACTACTGATCACATCGAGGGGAACCCGCTCTTTTATATTATTATGTATTATATTATACGCTTATCATGGAGATGTATCGCGGTTTTCCGCATCCGATTTGGGCGCGTGCAGACAAAACGTTTCGCGGGCTGTGCGGATCGGTCGCATGCCATCGCTCGCTAGGTCGGTTTCGACCGTGACGACGGGGGTCGTGGGGGTTGCGGGGGCGTCGCTCGAAGAGCCGTGTAATCATTAGCGCGCACGAGTGGTATCTGGGGGAGTGGAACGCAATTGGCGTGGGGTCGGCGTACGAGACGCTCGTAGGTGGGTGCACGTAGTGGATAAAGAAGGGGGCGCCGAAGGGATGGGAGCGCAGACACCCCGGGAGGGTCGCATAAATTATCAGCGCTATCTAGGCGACCGGATCTGTCGGAGGTCACACAGATGGCATGTGCCAGATAACGGCGGTGTCCCTCTTCACCCCACGGCCGAATGGCGAGGCAGCACACGCATTAACACGTCTTATTCCCGTTGGCCGGGGTCGTTTATATAATAACATAATACAATATATTACATATATTATATTATATGTATTTATTTTAAACATATGGTCGATATAATATGCGACGACACGCGACCGCAATAAGAGCATTATATCGCTGCAGTCGTCTCAATCGGGCACGCGCGACGTATGCCAGCTATACGGTTGTACGAATGAATTTTTATTAGATTGAATTAGTTTATAGGTATACGCGTAACAAGAGTGTGTTGATCGATCTGTTACGAACAAATCAAAGGAGTATTTGATTGGTATTGTTGAGCAAACAGCGACGAGTGGATAGCTCCCGCCACTTAGATTGTATTTATATGTATGTATATAGAATATTTGTAATTATAAAGCAATAGAACTGTCGGATCATCATCAGTATTGGCACAACTATACAGTACAACTTGTGTGGTTTACAGTTAATCGTTGACGTTAAAACTTTTTAAATGAACTGCTCAATAAATACTAATGAATTATTGAATAATATTATTATTGTAGTGCGACCTTTTGTACGGATCTACACAAAATTACAAATTTGCTAACGTGGCGACGATTAATAATCTGAGAAAATACTATATAGACAATATTATATTAATATAAGCATTGCATTTGCATGCATTGAAAACGATATAATTAGGAATATTACAAATGGCAGAAATATTAAAATAACTAGCTATACTTGCAAGAAAAAAAATGTATACTACAACCGTTTTCAAATGGTAAAAAAAATACAACAATAACAATATTATAATAAAAAATCCGATTCTCCTAGTGTAGGAAAAACCTTCAATATTTTTTAAACATATCAACACTTATATAGGTACAATACACTGGCAGACTGTGACACCCCATACGTGTAAGACTGTAAACATAAAAGTTGAACACTGCGTGTACAAATCAAAGAACTTCTCATTAAAAGTTGTTTAAGAAGAAAAAAAAGATTAATTACTTTCCTCTCTCCCTCTCGCTCACCTCTGTCAAACTTCCTATAGATATACTGCTGACATGTAAATCTTAATGGACGTGACCGTTTTCGACCAAAAACCGTACCCTTCCCTTTTCGGCCGATTAAATTTTCGACCAAATTTAAAAAAGACCGATTCCCCTTTTGGCCAAAACAAAAATTATAAACATAATAATACTTATATATAATTTTTGTAAAATTATAGCAATTATATAATTATACAGTTTTGAAAATGATTAAAAATATAAGTTGCCTAAAATTATTTAAAATATAAGCATATCAATATATTGACATTATTTTTATGTTATTATGTTACAATATGTATAATATTATATAAAAACATAAAATAATATTGACATTATTTTATAGCAATTGTACACCTATTAAATTTTTTTCAAATAATTAATGACAAATATTACATATTTTGATTTTAATCATTTTCGATATGTATAACATAAAACGTAACAGGTACATTAAACTTTTTGTATCGTGTAATTTTCAAAATTACCTATTTTATATTATTAGCTTATATTATTATTACTTAATTATTATTAACAAAAATTGTATATTATTATTTTATGGTTTTATATTATAATATTATACATATTGTAATTTGTAACATATTAACATAAATTAATGTTAATATATAAATATGCTTATATTTTAAATAATTTTCTATATTTTATTTTACAACATTTTAGGCAACTTAAATTTTTAATCATTTTCAAAATTATATAATTATATAATTGCTATAATTTTACAAAAATTATGTATAAGTATTATTATGTGTATAATTTTTGTTTTGGCCGAAAGGGGAATCAGTCTTTTTTAAATTTGGTCGAAAAGTGAATCGGCCGAAAAGGGGAGGGTACGTTTTTGTCGAAAATGGCCATGCCCATGTTAACTAACGTATAAAACAATACGAATCGACCACATAAACAAGAATGTGAAAAATACAAAACATTCCGTTTGGCAGTTTGGTTTATATTATTATGAAAAACTATAGCTATACAATACAGATCGCACTGAGAGTATAGTACCAAAAAATACATCATCGTGAAATGTTGAAAATATTATAAAGCGATTTGTTATAATCTAACGTCATTCCGTTGACATAACGGGCGTATTGCATCGCAGTGTTCGAGAGAATATTATGATGATATTATACACTACCACAGTTCTATATAATGCACCCTAAGTTCAAGGAATCTTCTCGTCTTGGCCACAGCATATTTTTCAATACTCAGTAGATGTGTATAAATAATATATATCTTTAGTGTAAATAGTATAATGTACCTAACATTGAGGAGACCAAACCAAGGACGAGGACGCATGGCGAAACAATAGAAAGTTTTAAGAGCATACAGTATGCCGTTTAACAATCGTGATAAGAATCCATTAAATATACGAGTACGTATTATTATAAACCGATAGTTGTACAAGATATGTCCATCCAAGTTGGCCATCGAAAATCATAGTATTGAATTCAAGTTAACTCAGTAATAATTATTACTGTGGTGAGTTATTGATTTGTAGTTATAATCTAAAAAAAGATTATAGGTATCAAAACCAATTTCATTTAAATCTAACCTTTAGATATGTAATTTCTTAATTGTTGTTCGTGTCAAACTATTCTGCATAATTTTCAATTATTAGTGAGTAAAAATTAAAAATGTGTAAATCACCTACTAATTTACTCTATAAAATCCACCATGTTTCATAAAGTATATGAATTGTGATGATGGCATAGATGAAGGATTTTGAAATTTGGACATGGTAAAAGTTCGGTAAACACGTCAACTTTATTTTTAAATGTAACTAAGAAGAGATAACAAATTTGTGTCTTCAAGCACTTCAAATTGAATAAAACATATCCATAAATTAGAAAACGACAAAACAACCCACTTTCAAAAAAGTGAAATAGGATTTTTTGGAGGGAGAAGTGAAGAGATAAATTAATATAACTAAATTATAAATTAAAATGTTATAGTTACAAATACTAAATATTACTAATTATTGATACAATCTGCATTAAACTTTTTGGACTTGAGCGGCTAACTACACAGGCTTGTAGCAAACAAAATTAAATTAATCGGTATTTATTTATATTTAAGTGTACAATAATTCTTTTAAAATTATTAGTCACGGTGAAGTAAGCCTAAGTAAATATAATAATTACCAACATACTATAATAAGTTTGGCGGGAAAAGCAATAAATCATTTCTAATGACCGATCGAAAAATAAGACATGTTTAAAGTAATTCAATTTTCACAAAAACGTTTTAAGAATTCTATTTTCGACGATGCTTTATTTCTAATTTTATAAATGCGAATCAAAGAGAATTCCTAAATCGTTAATGTTAAACTGCGTAACATAAACTATATTTTAATTAAATGTTACTTTTATAGAAATGAAAGGCCACCGAATAACACATTAATTTATTATATTAAGCTTTATGTCATTTATTGATATAATATAGAGTATTATAAAAATTATCGAAATTTATAATTTTTAAAATTACACTATTTTAAACGTATAAAGTATGCTAGTAAAGTTCAATCAAACAATAATTGTTTCTATAATAACTTAGCAACTATGCCAACTGCATTATGTTCACAGTAAAACTATACGTATTATAATTATATAATAGCTAATTATGCATTAGCTAATTACAATAAATAAAATTTTCGAAGTTGTTAAAAGCAAATAAAACTTACATGTAATTTTTAGAGAACGTTTAGAATTAAATTAGAAATAAAATAAATAATAGTTTAACTACGCGTGTGGTTGATGACGATTTTTTTTAAATACCCAAAAGCAATAAATTATTCAATATTTTTATTCAATTGTACTCCCTAAGGATTAAAAGAGGTTGTTACAAATAATTTTTAATGCAAACACACACTCACACACATATACACACATACATATAATATATAATATAAATATAAAATATATATGGAAAAGTTTGGTAACTTTTTAATGAAAAATAATATGGATACAGTTATTTATTTAACCCGTAAATTTGGTTTAATTTCAATTATTGATATCGATAGTTATGTTTAAAACTTTTTCTAAATAGTTCGTTTTAAAATCAATAAATTTATTTAAAAAATAAAAAAACCTTAATTTTAAGGTAATTCTCATAAATAATAAATACATAGTCCAACTTATTATCACTATTTTAAATATTCTTGAAATATAATATATTATATATATATATAATATTATAATATGTATTTCATGAAATCTTTAATGGTCGTTGAAATTTTAAAGTTATTTAAGAGAAATAATTATGTTTTGATTTTAAATAAAATAATATACATCTAAATAATAACTTAACGGTGAGCACTAAAATAGCAAGGCATTATGGAGTATATGTGATAAAAATATTGTTATAAATATAGCTTTCATTCATTATAATAGTTGAAAAATAGGTGGACTAATTTTATTTTATCGTATAAATTAGTGCATAATAGACGAAAATCAAACATTTCCTCAAATTCATTGTTGTTGAGGATGTGATCATAAACCCCAAAATATAAGAACTCTATTGATTTTATCTATTATATACTTACAATAACTTAATTATTAACTTTATTATTTTCATTAATCAGACCTGTATAATTTTTAATTTATCATGATGACGTACCTATTGTTTATTTGGTAATTAACTCATGAATTTCAACTTCATGACTGCACTCTATAGTACACTACACAGTACACAGTACACACTGTATGTTTGTATAACTATAAAACATAATATGTAAAACTTTTTTATAAATGTATTTTATTTGTGAATATTAACGAATGTATGAGCCAAATATATTTTATAATATTATTGGTTAAGTTTTAAAAAATATATTTCGATATAAAAATAGAAAACATCAATCGGCCAACTATTGTTAATTCTAAATCACCTATAGAAAAAATTTAATAAACTCGTAATAATGTAATTTTAATAATTATTTGGTTTAATATTTTATTAATGTGAATAATGGATAATATAATAAATATTTTATTTATTGCATAACAATTTAAATCAAAACCGGAACCGGATGAGAATGGATTTGTTCAAAACTTTAAACCTACAATCAAATAAATTTTGTAATCATTCATTGATATTAAACTGTTTTGTTCTATGATCTGATTTAAAATAGTTATATTATTATTATATCATTCGTTACTTGTGTTCGATTTGAAAATTAATTTTCCACGAATCGAAATAATATAATAATATGTATATCAAAAGCGTTTTATTACGAGTACCTTAATTGGTTCCTATATAATAGTCTTATGAATTAATATCGTTGGACGTTAAATAGTGAAATCAAGTTTTGGATGAGACTGGATTCGCCTGAAACCTTAAACTTGCAATTAAATAAATTTTGTCATCGTTCAGTCATATTAAAAAGTTCTGTTCTGTGAAAAGATTTAAAATAGTTATATTATTCGTTTACTCGCGTGCGATTCGAAAATGAATTGTCTACGAATCAAAATATAATAATACCTATATCAAAGCCATTTGATTATGGGTATCTTGATAGGTTCTTACAACATAATCTCGTGAATTAATATCGTCGCGCGTTAAATAGTAAAATCAAGAGGCGACAGTTCTATTAAAAATATATCAAATTTTCCATTTATTCATAGGTACCACACATGTGATACATTTGTATGGGTTTATGTGTGTGTGTGTGTGTGCACGCCCCGATGAATAGAAAATTCGAGACGCTTTCCCTTTGATCAGCCCTCCCGCAGTATTAAATCCTAAAATGGAACGGCATCTGGGATTGCGCATCCCATTTAATCTTCTTGTACGTCAATTTCCACTCTCGGTGAATTACTTTTCGCTTTATGAACAACTTAACAGGATTGTTCTGTAAGTTGCTCCTTACTCTAGCCATGCCGTTTTAGGATTTAACGCCCCTCCCTCTGCCGGAACCCATAACCTTAGCGACCGCAAAAATCAATAGACCAGTACCATTTTCGACCAATAAGTGGCAACCTCGTAACCGGCTAATCTAAGTATAAGAATCTCACAATAACCACCAAGTTTGTTAGTGTAAGTTTGTAACAAAATATCACACCAAACAGCTGACTGCTTTTATTTAACTAATTTAAATGAGCATGTAAAAATATTATTGAGTTTCTAAACAATATTAATATATTTAAAAATTACACTTCTTATGGATGTTATACGTATATAGTTATTTAATAATTTAGTACATTGATATAATATGATAATTAATTGTATTAAATGTATTTATTATTATTAATATTATCATTAAATTACATGTTTATATGACAATGGTTTTAGGTTTAAAATATTCAGTTTTGACTTACTTTTACCATTAGCCCACTTTCAAAGTGGTTTTAAGTATATTTTTCACTGTTGTAGTGATCAATAAAATATCGGCCATATAATCTAATAATACATATTGAAAAATTTACTAAAAAAGAGCATTAATAATTATTTGTCAAAAATCAAATGAGTTGTTATAATTATGAGTTATAACTACTAAAATACTGGTAAAAATTGATAATCTAAAAAAAAAATCTCGAAACTATACACGATGAAACTTTATAATTCATTCTCACACTATTTTCAAATATAATAAGTTTAATGACAACCAAAAAAAATTGTATGATCTTACATTATTGTCATGTGTTTCTAATAAATCATAAACAATCCTCTGGTTTTATTGCCATATTTTGTATATTATTTTAATTTATTTATTCTTAGGCTCTCTTAGGGAGTGTGCTTTTATTTTGTACTGACGAATATCACAACCAAAAACTATATATACATAATATACACATAATATTATATAAATATATATATGTATTATATATGGTACATGTTTATTTTGTGATTAAAAATTATTAGCGTCTATACTTCGTCAGTAGGTATTTAACAAATAATTAAATACACTCGTTATAAAATATTTCATTTCCATTAACAAATTACGATAGATGTTCATTTATAGACCGAAGTTGGGATTAATAATTAAATAGATTTACGAGCGATAAAGTTTTGTATTCGTTATATTATATAGGTGTATAAAAACAAAAATAAAAACAAAAACGTTTGATATTTTCACAGAGTTTTAATGCCCACTTAATCCTTGTTATTCCTGTAATAATAACACAAAGTTAATAAATTGTTTTGACGAGGCTTTTCAGTCGATTATTCGATTTTCCCTAAGCCACCGTTTCTTCTCATTATTCACATAATGAAAACTGTTATATTTAAATTCTGTTCAAATGTGTTTTTCGTTACTTACACTTAAAATTACCTAATCATTAAACTGGTTTGTATCTACACATTATGTATACGTTACTTACAAAAAAACCAACTACACGACAACTTGTATTTAATTTTTTATGTCTTAATTTAAATACGTGCGTCGCGCACATGTTAGATAAACATAATATAATAACAAATAACAATAAGTAGAATAGCTTATACGAATGAAACGTGTCTGCATTAATGATGTCGTGTTTCTACACGAGCTGCAATTGGTTTAGATTGTTGCACGTGCATTATAATAACTGTAGACTGCAGTAAGCGTATGATAAATGAAATAAATTAAGATCAACTGCATAGACATCCGAGTGTGTTATTTTGTAAATAAATAATTAACTAGATTATCGATGGATAAGAATAACATCACTCAAATAATTAGTTATATAATATTACAAATGTATAATACTTATATAGGTAATAGTATAGTGTAATTTTTTATTCCAGGAAAATTTTTTCTTCAATATAGTTTTAAATATATAAGAAATTTACATTTCCCGGATTTCTTAATATATTATGTTGAATGATTAAGCATTAAAATGTTAAAGCTCTTGAGATTATTTCAATATAATCGACCTACGACCAGCTTTTATTTTTAACTCGTTGAAATATTTTATATAATAAATGTAGTTCACGTGTTAAAAACAAACTAATATATTGACAACAATATTGACTTTTGTTATTAGCGAGCAAAATTCCTTGTATGCGTATTTATTTTACCGAATAGGAATAAAACGTGCTGTACCTATTATGTTTTACGTAATTAATGTTCAGTTTTACAAAAATAGAATTCAAATAAATATTAATTGTGATATAATTTATCAGTACTTGATCACAAAAAAAAAAGGCAGTGAATTTATTAATTTTATAAAATGACATTTTTTATTACTTCAATAGAAACAAAATTCTAGAATTTTATAATAAAAAGACTGTGTATTGTACATTTGCTCTTATAGTAATACTTTATTGTGAATAATAAAGTTATAATGTAATGCACATAAGTACCTACTTACTGAAAATAAAATACTATTCATTTAAATTATTCTATATAATGCAATAATATCCTTATTACAGACTAATATTTCCGAATCATGGGGTTTCATAATATACCAAAATAACGCGTAGACCACTAAAAAGATCATATTACTAATCGTAATAAAAATCAATAATTTTATGAATGCGAAGTGCGTATACTTACGTAGCATCATGTTTATTGTTATTTAAAAAATTACATATTAATTTTAAAAACATATTGCTGTGATTAAATGATAATATTTTGTCAATGAAAGTTTACAATTTAAATTTTGTTCACAATTGTATCCATTACTGAATTTATTTTTTATTATGTTTATTTTAATAAAATGAATTTGGCACAATAGTATATTGTATAGAATACAATATAAAAAAGAGTTCAAAGTTAAATAAAAACGTATCTGCTATGAATGCAGATTTTTATGCCGGAATCAATGAATTAAAAGGGTTATTTTTAATGAAACACTCTCAATAACATTTTTCAAGTTAAACAGTTCCTTATATTATTATATTACGATTTACTACTTACGAGTATTATGGTATTTATAGTAACTTTCAAAATATATCTACCTAGTTAAAAGTTATATTATTGATATTTGTGGCACTTTGGGTAGTGCACATTTTATTTTTTACATATATAATATATATTTTAATATTTAGGAGTATAAAGTCGTTTTCTAAATCAAATAATTTGATTTTACAAATATCACTATATCGGTAAACTATTATTATACCTCTGATTTTTCAATTCCATTTAAGTAACATATTATTTCACGAGAACACGGCTTAAATGTATAAGTGGATAAGCGGATAGATATCAATAATGTTTGCAAGTATAAATATTATACAACATCATATGAGTGCTAAATATTGTGAATGCTGAATAATATTGTAAATTCCAATGATATATCAATTATATAATCGTGTTTATAATTTTTTATAAATTTAATTACTTAGCGTTTAGGTACTTAGTAACTGTTTATTGTTTGATTTATCTTTCGGCAACATTATTCGGGACAAATGTTCATTTATAAATTGATTGTTTCTATTAAGGAAATAGATTTCAGAACGTTTGATTGCTATATCAACCCCACGCCACGCATTCAACAGTGGGTCACGTTTCATTGTTTTTGCCGGATGCATTGTCTTATACTTACTAGAAGTAGTCACACACACATATATATTTCCTACCATCGTGCGTATTTATCGCTGACGTTTCACAATGGACGTTGTGCGCGATAAATCGACGTTCAAGCGTTCGCTTCAACGTCATTTATATATAAACACACACACACATACACACACATATATATATATAATATACACAAACATAAAGGAAAATCGCGAAATATTTATCAAAAAGACCGTCTACGAATTTATTACTTCTACGCTCCGTCATCCACGTACACAGCCCCGCAGCGTCCAGTCCGTTTGTTCGAAATCATAGTGCCGTCGACGCAATCCGCGAGTTCTTTGTATAAACGAAAAGAGGCGCTTATTGTGTGTGCGATGTATATATGTATATATATACGTATGTTATTATGTCTGCCGGGCGCAGGGTGGCGATGACGTCGAGCGGAGAGGGTGTGAGTCAGGTGAGGTCGGCGGTGGCTGGGTGACGACGCGCGGTGTGCTGCACAGTATCGGCGACGAGCGGGTCGGGCCGGAGCGAAACGTTTTGCCGCCGAGAGATTTTGACACTCGGCTGATCATCAAGCGCGCGCACCAGCTGCTCATCTACACACACACACACACACACACACACACACACACACACACCGATGGATCGTCTATGCGTTATATATATATATATATTATAAACATAAATGCGTTTCCAGTCCCCTCCACCCACGTCAACGCCGCAGACTCCATTCCACTCGCTCTACACACACGCGCGCGAGCGAGTTCACTGACGTTATGTGTATAAATATTATGTGTACGCCGCCGCGTATTATTATTGTACGTATATTTATATATATATATATATGTTGCTCACCACCGTATCCGCCGCCGTCGCCGTCACATCGTTTTCAGCCAGTAAAGTTTGTTTCGCCCAAACGCACGCACTTCTGCTGCGCGCCACCCCCTTTACATCCACCGCCCCCACCCCAACACGCGAGCCCGTTCCAAAATATCTTTTGTGTTGGTTGGCACGGAGGCGTTTGATCTCTTCTCCCGGGCTGTGTTCTCCCATCGGCCCCCGCCCCCGTACGTATATACTCTCACTCACCCCCACCATCCCCTAAAAAACGACCGACACCGTTGGCGTCGTCGTTACAAAAGTATAATGAAAAACTTCACGCGCGCTGACTTGTGACTTTCGGTCCCCAGAAACGAAAAGTCGTATATAATACACACACACATATATATATATATATTCGCTCGCAGCGCGAATTATAACCCGACCGTGATGAAAAGGAGATTTGACAAAACGGTACTCTTTAACGACACCGCCGCCAGAGGGGCGTTTTATAACGTATATTATAGTGTTTTTCGACCGAGTTTCATTACTCACTGAAAATAAAAAGAGGTTACGGACGTGTTTACATTGCTGCACCGATGATTGCAATCGCTAAATTACATCCTTTGGTGCAGTGTGACTTTCTAAAACTTTTGGAAGTGGGTTTTTTTATTTTTAGTATTATTATGTGTGTAAAAAAAACCAAGTGTGCATTAAGTATAAAAAGATACACGAGACTATAATACACTATATTTTACTATAAACATAATATTACCTGTATTGATTTTGATTATAAATCGTTTGTATACATACTTCGTTTTAGATAACCTACAGATTCGTATAATTATAAAATGATGATATAAACACGGTTATGTTATCCTTTCTTAGATTATGGACCATGATTCATAAGTACTTGATAATAATATATTTCGTTTGACTTGAAAATAATACGTTAAGATGAAATATTATATTCGTAATTAAAATAAACAAATAAATACACGAACATGTAACGCACAAGCTTTACATGCTTGTTCAATCGTGATATATTTCAACAAGAATAAATAAATACAGAAACAGTAGTTCATAAACAAAGTACCTAATTTAATTTCTATTAGATTGCTATACTATAATAGCTGGGTACTCACTATAATTTTTTTAGCATAAAATTGTAATCATGATTTTTTTAACATGGAATATTATATCAGTATTCGTTGATTGTTACTTTTGATAAACATTGTCATTGTAAATGAACACCGCGTGTTCGTGTTGATTAAAATAAAAAATATCGTATATCTGTGTAAGACAATTAATATAATATTTGTAAAACATAAAAAGAAGAATAACAGAAAATCTTTTATTTCAAAAAAGAATTTATGTCTACTGCTTTAAAGGATCTGGTTAAGGATTTTGGATAGTTCATTATTATCTTTTGTGAACAACTCAATAGACGATTCAAAAAGTAAGTACCCATATTTATTCTCGAAAAGTAGTACAAATCCCGTCAAAAACTGGCTATAGGCTGAGAATCTCGTTTTCAGAGGGTCCAGATAGTCTCACGGGACAGAGTTTGGGACAATAATGTGTTCATCCATCTGCCCCGTGTCTTATTTTACTTAAAAGGACCTCAAATCGCTAACCCCGAGGAATTTAAATTTTATAACTTTAATATATACTTCAAACTACGCACTCGATTAAAATTATACTTGACAAGTGAGTTCAAAGTTTATTTAAAACTTTTTTATACGCAAATGCCTTAAGAGAGAAATAACCATCTATCTAGTGGTTACACCCTTATTTTTCTATTGCTAAAGTATTACTCATATTATTTTTAAGCAAATAAAACATATCAGTAATATGTAAAAAAAAATAGATTACCAAATGTATATCTTTAACATAATGATATATTATAAGTTATTATACTATAGAACTATTAAAATCATAAAAACATTGACAAATATTAATAATGTTACCGGAAAAGTTTTACTGAAAGAAAAATAATTTAATAAGTAGAAACTTCTAGTCTATTATACTCACAACATACTAATACTATTGTTGTGTAAAATAGTTAAATTGAATTTTTATAAGTTGAGAAACATAAATTATCGTTATCTATTATTATTATATAGTTGAATGATGTTATGTATGTCGTGTTTGTTGATAAATATTAAATCACATATAACACGCGATGCACTTAACTTAATGAACATATTTTACAAGCTCTTCATACATTTTATAAAATTTTAAAATACCCAACACGTTTTTATTTATTAGAAATTATTTTAAAATATTATGCCTTAAACTATCTCAAGTGTTCCTGAATTTATGATTGACGAACAAAATAAAAAAAATCATATTTAAAATATATTTATATTTTTTATTATGATATCATTTGTGCTTAGTCTGAAATCTTTTTATGAAAAGTTTGAATCATTCTCTCGCAATAGCAAAAAAAAAATCCAAATAAATAGTAACAATAAAAACAACAACTCAAATTTTATAGGTTTCTATTGACGTGTCAAGAATGCGCACTTTTAACTTTTAATACTAAAAAAAACTATGGCGTAATTGTATATCAACAGAAAGAAGAAATTTCACAATTTTTTATTGAATTCCGCCAAATGGTATCTGAAAAATATAATTAAAAAAATATCATTGAGGTATTTGCTGTTTTGCTGTTGAAAATATTGGGATAACTGATATAAAAAAAATAGGTAGGTATATTTAGATTAAAATTAAACTTATAGTTATTATTTCATATTTCTGAGGTAGAGTATTTCTAGCATTTTCATAGGTATTTGATTTGGGCAAAAGTAAGCTATAGTATAGAGTTATAGTCAGCTAGATGCAAATTTTTTTTATATAACGACAAATCTAACTTTAATTTTTTGTTACATATTTAAATGTATTTGTTATATTATGCCGATTTATTTTCGTTTTTTAATGCATATTTATTTATTTTACACTATCGAGTATTGACCAGCAAACTGAGTACAAAAGAACAAAAAAGTGGGTAAGTGAGTATCGCTCTGCTGTACATTAGGGGGTGGGATGGACCTCGGACTAGGGAGAGTTAAATTTGAATGCAATGATAGGTATCATTGTATACGAAAAACGATTCTGAACGGAGATGATTTGTCAGTCTAGGATGTATTATACTTAAATATTGGAATATATTCTATTTTTAAACTAATTCAAACATTTAAGTAAAAGTTTCAAGATCTTACGTTTAGTAAATTTTTAAAAATAACAAAAATCGAAAATTATTTAGTAGTAAAACGTAACTTTACACGTGTATTTTTGATTTCAAATTAAAATTAAAACTTTAAACACACGTAAATTTTTTTAAATTGAACAATCCTCAAACTTTTTTATAATTATTCTAAGCTTAACTTATGGACAGCATAGTGTTAAATTTTCAATTCTTAGCTTTTGATAGAAAAATATTTATAAATTTTTAACTACCAAATAATGAAAAATATTCAAGATTTTGACGAATTTTTGTCAATATTTGAACTTCAAATGCTAATAAAAAAAAATTGTGCCTATGTATTTTTATAATTTTTGAATCAGAGTTAGAACAAGTTATGTGGACCCTTCTATTAAATTTTCAAGTAATTTTTCCAAGCTAAATTTTTTTATCAACATTTATAAAAAAAAATTGAAAATTTCAATTGTCTATAAATAGCTCAAAAAAAGTCAAAATATTTTGAAAATCAAATCACGTAAAGAAAATGGCAATTTAAATAACTGGTAAAATTTTCAAGTATTTACGACTTATACTGTTTGAATAACAACAAATATCAAAAACCGTTTGAGGCTAAACCGTTATTTAACGCGGTTTTGTAAAAATTTAAATTTCAAACACTCCTAAAAATTTTTTGTCTGAATCTGGTAGAGTTTTTTTTACAGATATTTGAAGAAAAATGTATGGAGAACCTTGTAGCAAATTTTCAAAACTTAGTTATAAAAGAAAAAAATTTTACGATTTTTCAACCACAAAATTACTTGCAAATTTTCGCAATTTTGACATATTTCGTATAAATTCGAACTTTAAGCACTTATAAAAAAAAATTGTCACCAATGATTTCGGATTTTTTTTTATCACTTTAAGAACAACTTATAAAAAAGTTTGTATTAAATTTTCAAGATCTTCTGGTCGGCCAAAAAATTTTTATTGTTATTTAAAAAAAAAATACTTAGAAAAATTGAAAATTTCAATTGTCTATAAATAGTTCATAAAAAGTCAAAATTCTTTGAAAATTTAACTGTGTATGGAGAACGCTAATATAAACATTTGGTGAAAATTTCAAGTATTTACATCGATTAGTTTTTGAGTTTTAGCAAAATAAAAATTTGATTTTGACGAAAACTGGTTTTGCGTAAAAAAATCCCGTTTTTCCGTCATTTTTTTAAGGTTTTTCCCGACTCACTTAAAAAATATTGTCGACAGACACAAAAAAAAAAAACAAAAAAAAAAAAACACACATCATTGTAAAATCAATACATTCTTCACTCCGTTCAGAATCTAATACCAAATTAATTAACAAATAAATTAAGTTCATGAACCAATTAATATTTCCTAATCAATAAAAATTAAAGCTACAGTTTTATTTAGAAAAAAGAATATTTATTTAAATTTTAAATTGAATTTTCTTATTGTGAGTGATTTATTTTATTATTATTATTATTATTATTTATTGATTAAACTTAAAAAAATAGTAAATACTTAAGGGGCTTTAAGAACGTAAGTATTTATACTTATCTGTTGATTTTTTAGAGCTATTAGTCCTCCACCATAATTATATTGTTATAAGTATAAAGTATAATGTGTTATTACTATTATATTAATATCAACGTAAGTCACTATTAAGAAAAAAAATATTCATTGGCAATAATATAATATTATTTATGAAGAATATTTACTTAAAAAGCTAAAAAAAAATGTTAAGCCTCAAGAAAATAATTGACTTTTGTATTTGGGAAGAAGAAAATTTGAATCAAAAATCTTTTGATTTGTGTGCAATTGTGATGTAACTTTTTTCAAATAATACATTTTATTCATTCAATTCTATTATATTTGGATTCGATAACTAGTTCAGTGAGCGTGTGAATGCTTAATTATTATGAATATAAGTATAATACATAAATCATATGTGGTTTATGACATTGTCGTATTTTTAATTTATAAAAGAACCTAAAAAATTGTTCATGGCATATGCATATCATACATTCATACGTACATATAACCACTGTAACCGCGTTACTATATTATATTTATTTGTATTTTAAAATTGTTGAACAACTTTACCGCATCAAATGTATTTTACTTTTCACACCACTGAAATTGGCAAAAGCTTTATTGAGAAAATTCGATCGTTGGTATATGGTGGGGTTTGGTATAGCCTGTAGGTATACGAGTACACTGTATACATAAACGACGTGCGGGTATACCGTTTCGTAACTTACATAAAGTTTCTTCTTACAAAACGAGCCAATTATGTGAGCTGAAAAGCAGGATAACCTTAGTTAATACAGCCAGTCGAGACGGCACTACTGTAATCCCGCTTTGAAATAGGAACAGGCGTTTTGGATTTAATAGTGATCGGCAATAGGATGGCGCGCACGACGCCGGACAACACAGTTACTGCAGGTTAGGTATTTATCGGTAATCACTACATCACCGGTGTTGATTCATCAATAGTTAAAGACTATAAAGTTTCGATTTTCATACAAACTACCATGTAGTCTGATTTACTCACGCAATCATGCTAAAAAAAAAAAAAAGGAAAACTTACGAGTTATTTTCAAAAATCGGTTAATACGTATTTATATAATAATATAAAAGTATTAATAACTTAAAGCATTAAGATTATTGGATGTTAAATAAATACATATAATTATGTTATTTATCTTAGAATGGTTGAATTTTCTTCCAAAAATGTAAGTAAAATATGTTTGTTATAAGATGAAAATAATCAAAGAATAAATTACTTAATTACATTTTACTTTCACAGCATAATGCAATTTTATCGCCATATATTTAAAAAAATGTTTTTTGGCGTTTTTAATAACCCTTTCAAATATTTAATACAATTTAAGTAGTAGCGATAATTGGTGATACAATAACTCATTATTTTTATTTTAATTAAGATCCGCACCTTTTTTTTTACTAAATGTATTTTTAGATATATGGTTTTTAAATTGTTGACAAGTCCAATATTAGAATATGAATTTCCGAGTTATTAAATGTTATATGAAGAATAAAATTATTCTATCAATGTACAAAAATCTACTTAATAATTCGGTATTTTATTTTAATATGTTAATATGTTTAATATGTTTTTAATTTGTTTTATTTTAATTTTGTTTTAATTACATCCCACAATGTTATAATATATTTTCTATTGTGTTTGTATTTTAATTTTGTAAACAGTATAAATAAGAACAATTTATAAAATTAAGAAACTTTGAACTTTGTCTGGACAAGATTAGGCTTCTGGAGACAATTTTTTTTTCACATTGTTGTATTTTATATATCTAATTTGTAACTATTTTTGAAATAACAATAAACTATCTACGTATCTAATCGTATATTATTAAAGACTCAAGTGGTCTAGTATCCTAAATTATAGAAACTTTCGTCTCAATTTCGACTTATACACATAAACATTTTCTAAAAAGGATAGGTATTATAAAAATTTACAATAAAAAGTGAAATTATAAATTGAGAACCATAAAGTTTATTTCGCTACAAAATGCTCCTTAATTTGCATAACAAATCAAATAATTTGAAAATCTGATACTTAAATATTAATAACAAATTTTAAATTCAGAATTTGAAAAAAAATCATTGTAAAAGAAATCAGTGGAGGTGAATATAATTGGTTGATTTTAAATATATATATAAATAACGAATACATAATTTCGTGAATTTCAATCATTATTATAATTTTATACCCTGACAATATTATATTTAGTAGATACCATTTATATCTCGAATAATAAATTGGTAGTAAACGGAAAACAATAATTTACTTCAAATACATAAATAATTACAAACTCTTTCTACTGTGTTTTTCAAATCAAATGATTAATCATCATAGTTCTATATTTATATGAAATACTTTGCAACTCTCTGAACGTATTGATTCAAAAAAGGTAGATAAACGGTGTGAACGAGAATCTGAAAAGTATGTTCAATAGATTGCTCTAAAAGTTGTCGAAAGAACAATAGGTTTTGTAAGAATTGATTGTGACATTTTGAAACGTATTCAACCATATTTGACAAATATAGACGTGTAACGTTAAACATAAATGTTTTTGGAATATTGAATGTAGATTTATTTGAATGAAAATTAACCCATCTGTGTTTGATTAGGTGTTCGGTTGGTTACATAAATTATTTTACAATTATTAGTGTTTTTAATTAGTTTTTTTTTTTGGTTGAAAAAAATAAATACTTCTATAAATCACATTGAGAGATATTTGTATGAGTACATCAACCAGATATTCATAAAGTATTATTATTTACAGCTTACAGTAATATTTGTAATATTTTTCATAATGATAGTTGTAATTTTATAATATTCAAATTAGTAAACTTATAAAGAAAATAAACGGGTTCATCAAATATTGTACTTGAAAATTGTTTAAATGCAATTTATATAATATATGTGTATTTGAGTATCTCGTATATATATATATATATATATATTTGTTAAGTATAGCTACTACATAATTATAATTATTTTTAAAAGAAGTTTGATTTATAGGTTTGTTTATTGTAGAAATATCTATTATTATCTTATACCTTTATAGTTTTTACTTTCTTTGTATGAGTACATAAAATTAATTGAGTTGTAACTTGTAATGTAGTTTAAATGTATAATATAACATACAGCAGTAAATTTTTTACAAAGACATCTGCCACCGATTTTTTTATTTTTCAATTTAAAAACCATAAAAACAGTAATAAAAATTATAAATAAACAATAAAATTACTATAAATATTATTTGTTTAAAATTGGTAAATATGTAGTTTTAATTTTTAGTTAATTTTTTGTAACAAGCTTTATTATTTAATAAGTGTGTTCCTACTTTATTATACATTAATCATAATGATAGAATTAGTTTATCTTACCGCATTACTAATGGCAAACAATTTTAATTATATAGTATATAATATCCATATAAGTATATTATGCTAACTGACAGTCTCTGCATGTTCAGAATCGTTTTTTCTTATATCAACTTGAATGATTATTATGAATATTTATCTATATTAAACCATTGTTGAATTTAAATTTAACACGTTCATTACAATGTACCTACTCAATAATGAAGAAATAAACTCGATACCTAACTTATTATACGTTAGAACGATTTCGTGTACATTTCTTTTTATTGCTGAATCTGTTTATTGTTAATTTAATTATATTTCTTGCATATACTATTGAAGATTCTATATCAAAATTAGGTATACATTATTTTTATCATCTGTAATCATCTATATTAGATAATATTATGTAGGTTCAACACATAATTTATTGATGTTAGATAGGTACACTTTTAACACACGATTTCCAGAAATTTTATCATAGTTTTGGCGTTTAATAAAATTATCCAGTATAAAATAATATAATTTTTATAAATATAAATGAATCGATTACCAACCATAAAAATAAGCATACAAAATCGTTTTTGAAAAAGTAAATTCTATATTATTTTAATATACAAAAATTACTAAATATACCATGTGCACGAAGCGCGGATATATACATATATTTAAAAACGTAATAATTTATGTACTTATTATTATTCAACTCACGAATACATATTTTATGGCACACCTAAAATCATATTGGCGTTTAGTACAATCAAAACATTCTTTCATTGTGATTAACGTGCTTGTACTTATTAAACGGTATTCAGCCAATAATATTGTAAGTGATTATAAATGTATATAGAGCGCCAGCATTAGTCAAATTAAATGGTTTGTTGCAATATGAGCCGGACAAATCAAACGTGCAAAAAAAAAACTGCACGCGGTCCTTTAAAAATAGATTAATGTACAAACAACGCAATCACATTTAATGATTCTGACGATCGGATAAAGACTTCATCGGAGGCCAATTGCGCACACTTCATCCCCATTAAAAAAAAATAAAACTATATATTCCCCCATGTGTACGGACGCTACGGGGGGCGGACTGTTAAAAAGTAGCCAACGACCCATCTGTCGCCCGTTTAATGTATAACGTGCCGCACAGACACACACACACACACACACACACACACACACGAGCGTACACTCACTTGACCACTGTACATAGCTTTGACGGTATAAATGCAGACAAAAAACCCATTAGACGATCGTTTGTTAACGAGCCCTTAACCAGTGTACCTATACGGTTGTTGTTGTCGTTGTTGATATTTTTATATTTATTTATTATTTTTAATTAAAATCGTGTCGTAGAGCAGTTAATTCCGTTCGTCGATACACCGCTGTATACCACGATGTACCTACGTTACGGTGTTCGGGTATTTTAACGAAATTAAATATACCTACAGGAAATGCTTACAAATTGGTGACCGTTTTACCTGCCGAAAAGCGTTTCTGGGGGCAAACAAAAAATTAGAGGGATCTGTACGAAAACAAAGACAACAGCGGGCGGACAAAGACGATATTATTCTATAATATTGCAGTAGTGTAAGCCAATAAATAGTATAATATACACTTTCGTGTGCCAACTTGACTTTGTCCGACATAATCAGAATTTCCGGGAGTATAGGTACTCTGCAGTTATAATTACGTCTACGCCGGTTGATCGCGATTGTCCGTCATTTAGTGGGGGAATAAAAAAAATGTAATTTAATTTTGACCTTAATTGATAATAGTCACGACGTGTTTATTATTATTGTTTTTTACGAGCAATTTGTTTTTTCATATTGTTTATGATCTATGATAAACGAGAGAGTTAGTCATTCAAATACTCGCAAGGGAAAAAATAGTTTCAGAATTACGTCATAACCATTATAAAATGAAAAATGTATGTAGGTATTCATGTTATTTTCGTTAATACATAACTTCAGAAAATTAATTTTTTATTAATTTAATAATTTCTATTCTTATATTTATTATCCATGTGCGGCTTACACAAATATATACAGAATACATAACTAAAAATGTATTAAAATTATATTTTATAACTAATAATAAAATGAAGTATTAATTTGATTTAAATATTCATTAGTAATATTTTATATTTTTAAATAATTTTACATATTTAACTGAGCAATATTAAGTTGTCAAAGATAAAAAATTAAAAAAAGGATGAATCATTATATAATAAGTACTATTATAGACGACACAACCAAGGATTTTTTTTATGATCATGTTACATATTTGTGAATGATACAATTTATAATTAAAATTAATTCTAAATAAATTAAACACGTTTTAATAGTTATATTATTACAGAATTAGGTTCTTAAATTTAAAATTTCTTAATTTCTTATTCTAATACTTAGAATATTTCCATTCAACCGATAAACAATATAAAATATCCACAAATAAAAAAAATTTACATTAAAAAATCACTGTACCTACATAATATTATGCAATAGGCAGGTACATAAACGTGGATAAGAAATATTAAAATATTGTTACTAAATATATTATTACCTATTGTTATTATTGAAAAATTATTTCCAATAGAAAATTAATTATCTACAAATATATAACGTACTACCTAAGTATTGAGTTTGTGATTATGAAATAAAAATCAATTATCATTTGATAGTGAATAAGCGTAAACTGACACACAATATGTTTTATAATATTTACCGCCTTGAAGCAGCTGTTTTACAGATGTTAATCTACGGATCTTCATTAAAAATCAACATTTAAACTCAATGTAAATAAAACAGGTTTCTTTATTTACATATCCATTCAATAAATTAATATAAGAATAACTTAAAAATAATTCTATAACACCCTGAAACATTAAGATATTTTATAAAAAGTATCCGGATTTCCGACTATAAATAACGAAATAAACGACAGTGAAATATTAACCGTAGATAATCGACGTCACTTCATACTTCTTACTACTTACTAGTTTCACATTTTATCAAAATAGTTGATTGTTTAATTAATAGAAATATTTATCGGACATTTACAAATTAGTGATTTATTTATTTTTGGTGTATAATAATGCCCGTTATATGTGGAGGTGTTGGTGTATTATATTAAAAATAGTGAAATAGTGAAATTAATATTATATTTTTTTTAACTTATCAAAAATTTTTAGAATCAGAATTTTTTTAAATTCGATGAAAAATTGGCTATGTAAAATACAAAAGATTACTTGGATACAAGCTTTTTAATCAATGTGCACATTTTCAGACATGTTAAGTCTCTTAGATTTAACTCTTAACAATATCCATGATCTTTTTGTAACGATACAATCTAAATTCTAAAGGTTTACAAATAATCTATACCTACTCATGTTGATATTGCACTCCGAATGTTTACACCAGAAACCGATTGTTCTCCGGAAAGTTTATTTTCCACTCTAAAAAGGAAAAAAGAATAAAAAACACTTATCTTTGATCAGCTAAATACTTTAGCGGTCTCGACATAGGAAGTAATTTAACTTCAGTGCATTAACTATGAAAGTATACCCAATTAAAGAATATTTTGAAATAAGAGAAATTTTATTTTTTTTAACCGTCATTTTTTTTTTAAGGTAATGTCTGTAATATATGTATATATTGCGGTTTCTATTTGTTTTTGCCCTTGGGTGGTAAACCCTAAATATAACTCTAATTGTATTGGAATAACAACATTGGGTATGATTAAAATTTGCCACCATTATATACTTACAACTACGTATAATTATAATTATTCTAATTTAGTTATTACATTGAGAATATTAATTATTATTGACTTACATAGAATACTCTATTATTAAATGTAGTCACTATAACAATCGTAACATATAAGTTATGTTATTTAGACTTAACTAATAAATCGAAAATATTATTTTAAATTTACTTGCTTAGCGTATAATCAACTATTTATAATAGTATAATTATATTAATTCAACTAAGTGATTCTTACGTTATTAATTTAGATGAACTATATAATTTATTTGTATTATAAATTATTTATGACTGGCCTTATGAACACATTGGATACGATCTAAAAGAAGATTGTTAAAAAAAAAGTATATAAATAATTATATAATATTAATTCAAAAAAATACAAAAAATGCTTAACCTCATAGCTTGAACATTTTTGTTAAACTACCTATAAGGTTATGAAACATAGATAAATTATAATAGTAGTTACACTACTCATTAGAGTTTAAAAATAATATATTTTGTTGTGATGAATATTAGAAAATCTTCTTCATTATATCATCATATTATGTTGACTCTTTAACTTGGTAGAATATCGTGTACTCTTTACATACACTCAAGATACAAAACTCACAAAATTAAATCAATGTATGGATCACTAATTTTAAGTTAAATATTTTCTGTGACAAGTTCAAACAAATTTATTTATTTCCTATATTAATTGATTTCAATTGATATTTTACAATTAATATAAAACAAATATTGTTCCCACTAGTAATTTGGAAAACGATTTTAATTTAGATTTTATGTAGCTGGAATCATGTCTCGTAGAGCATAAATTGGATAATATGCTGACTTGTTCATAATATTTGCAAATTAATGTAACAAATGATGATGTTTTATTTTTGATTTCGCTTTAAACAGCTTTAAATACAACTGGTGATGTTCTTTGATTAATGTTATTAAAAGTAATGTATGATATGTATAGGTTTAATTTTAATGCAATTGTCTCAATAATTTTTCATTATATTATGTAGGATTGACAATATTCAGAATCTTTAAGAATCAGATCAACGATATTATTAGATATCCAAAATTTCACTAGAAGGCGATTACACTTTAATTTGAAACAACCAATAGTGATTAATCATGGCTCTTTTTAATATAAACTGAATTATAGAAAAAGTATTTTATAGTATATAAATATAATTATTTAAAATCGAATTTTATTGTTTATTTATAAAGAAATTAACTAAACAAAAAAGTACCAGTAATTAACTAAATATAAAAGACTTTTTTCTTATGATTTATTTTAACATCGAACAAATTTCATTTACGTTGATTGTACATAATATACTAAATATAATATCATAGATATAAATATTGTCAAATATTTAATATATAATTATTTATGTCTATTACAAAAAAATCAAAATTTGATCTTTGGTATAGAATATTTCAATTATCGGTTATCTTAAACGGCAGTAATCGGATATGGATTAACCATGTTATTCAAATAAATATTATAATATATATGTTACTTTTTTTTATTTCGGGTAATTTCCATAGACATCAAACCCTATCAAACCATAGAACATATTTCGTATTTCGTATAAATATATATATATATATACAGGTAAAGGTAGCATAGTTTTATGGCAAACGAGGATTGAAATAAAAGCCCATCCTCTGCAGCCGTTCGATCGGTGTTCGGATAAATAAAATACCGGGACGACGAGAGCCTTGGGAGCCATTTATATCAAGTTCGGCCCACAAATAATCAAATCAACCGTTTGACATTATATTATATGGAAGATTTACCGGTGCTCTGATAATATACACCGTGTCTCAATGGTAATGCAGTCCAAAACGCGATCCGTCTCAATTTGGCCGATACCTTCGTCGAATATTTACGTTCGCACGAATAATACATAGCAGGATGTACCTACGATATATATCGTATAATATAGGGGTGGATGAATCTGGTCGATGGGCCCGAGAAGGGATGCGTTATGGCTACGACGGAGGGACGAAGAAAGGACTTCCGTTTACCTGCCGATTAATTTATTGGTCACCAGAGGATTATCCTAACGGGCAACTATTGCTCGGCGAACCACATTGATCCGACGAAATCGCATACAACATAGTCATCCATTAGGTATTTGTATTATACCGGTGTTTATGGGTACATTTTAAAAGCCATAGAATTCTGCCCAAATACGTATGTTTAGAATAACTATATATAATATGTATATAAAATAATAATACATGATTGAACACGTATTCCCAAACTTTTATTTTCCTAAACTAAAGTATCGATCCTTTACACAATTTCTGTAGAAAATAAGGTTGGATAATTTACATTAACTATCATCAATTTATCATTGTCAATTTACAAATCATTTAAACTTTGCCACACAATATTGTTAAATAGAATACCGTAATTTTGTAAAAAACAATTATTGTTTCAATATTTTATAATAATTAAATAATATTTACGGGTTATTTGACTAAGCGCATGGAAATTTTTTTCCATTGTTGATATTAATATATACTCGTAAATATAACTCTATATATAACTCGTAAAATGAGATATTAGGATACGAGATAGTATAATCCTAAGTATGGCCATCAAATAAAAAGTAAACATGAAGTCGTTAAAATTATAACATATAAGCTCAGAGCTGATGAGCTCGTTAAAGATGAAAACCAAAAAGTTTGCGAACAATTTAGATGAGTTAAGTGCGGATTTGGATTAAACACGAGAGGCAATTAATACTTATTTGTCCAACAAAAACACACTAAATGTAAATGTAATGCATTAATTTTGATTCTTGCGTTGAAACATATTATATTAACATACTCCAAAATAAATGTTAAGTTTCATATTATGTTCTGTCATAGTGTCACTGTACAGTTTACGAAAACCAAATTTTAGGCTTTGAGGAAACGTCAGCATTATGTAATTATTGTTATAAACAAAATGCATGTTTCATCAAATAATTATATATAATGTGTGCACTGCATATACAAAAATATATTATTATAGTTGTGTACATCGTTACAACTAGTTTGGAGTGGAGAAAAGAATTTATAAAACGTACAAAAAGAACTAAAGAAAATAAAAAATACACGGATCCTTTTTTATTTAATAAAAACATTCTTTGTATATTGTATACTTATAATATTTATAATTAAAATTAAAATTTAAAGATTTACAGTAATAGCAAATATTGATATCGAAGGCTAAGATGAAAAAAACAATAGAATATATTATTCTATAATATAACATGCGTTTAGATTGTTTAAAATATTTAAATTCACGACGTCCTGCTTCGTTTAAAAATAATATTACAATATATAATACAGTAATAGTGAAATATGGCATATCGTATAATCAACATTGATTCATTATTATGGAGGATTAGGTTTTTTAAGTCCAATGTGATAATATTAATTATCGAACAAATTGTAATCTATTGCACTTGAATACTATATATGCATTTTTATAATTGAAAGTTATTCAAATATCCATTATTTATATTTATTTTTTATTAATAACTAGGAGTTTATTTTAATAAAATCACAATACGTCCGTGAAAAATGATTTTTATTGTAGTATAATAAAAATTTACATTAAATATATTTTCAATTAAATCATAAAATGCAATAGAAGAGAACCATCATTGGTACAGTGATGTTTATATTTACTTTTGTAGTCATAAAATGATTATAAATACCTTAATTTATTATTAAAAATTGTATTTATTTGAATTACCATTAATTTCTTTGCTTATTTTATTTTAGATTCTGAGCAGAATGATGAATTTTTTGATTTTATAATCAAATGTGGTTTTTTTTATGTCTATAAACAATTTTTGTTCGTAAAAATTGAATTGAATTTTCAAAAATAGGAGTGGTTTCCGGTAGAAAATTTGTAAATTAGTACTTTGGGGGTTCAAAAGTAAAAAATTCTAAAAGTAAATTTTATAATCGACTAAGAAAAAATAAAGTCAAGGAAAAATGGAGATTTTTACATAAATTCAATTTTTGACAAAATCTACTTCCTTCTTTTTTGAGTCGATCATTAACAAATAATAGTAGATGCAGTTTTTATCAAATTTTTATATTATCAATTTCATTATATCATGATAAAAATTTAAAATTATATACATAACCAATTTTTGTGCTTTTATGTCTACAAATAATTTATTTAATGAAATTACATTACATGATAACGTTTTTAAATTAATTAAACTCTTTTTTAATTATTAATAATCATTTTAAATTTCTTTTTAGTTTTTTTTTTCTATAATGCAATAAGTTGAAATTCATGAACATTTTATACAACATAGTATATGCTTTTATATCAGTATAAAAATATAAAGGCATATTTTTTTTATATAAATTTGAAATTAAAATTTGGGAAAAATTACTTATTTAAAGATAAATAACGGTGTTAATTATTTTGTATAATCTAAAAAAATTAATCGTGTGAATTTAAAATTTCACTCTAAATTGTACTACAAGACGTTATAGTCACCGTCTCACGTATCTCACGTATAAATTGTTAAAACATTATAATAATTATTAACATTCATTTACATGAAAACCCAAAAGAATTATCCTCCTATAACTTTTTAAGATTTTACTAGATTCATTTTTTTTTAAAATTAGTTTAAAAAAAAAAATCAATCATAGTATAGAAAAGCTACCTTCAATGAATTCGAATAACTTGATTTAACAAAAATATTTTTTTGTTCTATGCTAACACAATCATAGATATGATTTACCAATTTACCAGTATATTATACATTATACTATACATTTAAATATTTTGGAGAAGTCACATTTAAATATTACATTGACAATAATTGTTCCGATGATACTTTGGATGATAGACAAAGAAATTTTGGGACGCGCGTTGCATAATATAAACCTGTGCAATGTGTATGTCATATTATAATATAATATACCATTTAGTGGCATATATACATGCATACTCCTGTTTGACAAAAACTAATTTTAAAATAAAAACAACTCCCGAGGCTGTATTACTTGTACGCAGTGCTACTACCGCTCAACCGCATATTATGATAATAAATTATCCGGCCGAGGGAACAAAGAATACGGTAAAAAAAAAAAATGCCAAAAAACCAACCGAAAAAAACTATATCACATTTGTAACCGCGTATATTATTATGTTTTATTGAACCGACCGCGGCCGCCGTCACATCAGTCACTATTAATTCGGCGAGGTTCGTGCATTAAACGCGCGATAGTCGTCACGAGACCGGGCGGCGGGACGATACGCGCGCGCCAGGAGCGATGGGACGAGGGAGAAGAGGTGAGAGATGGAGCCATGATGACAGTTTCCATTACTGTCGGTATATATTATTTTATAATACGTGCGAGTGTATATAATATATTTACCTGAGGGCTAAGTGCTCGTGCGCGCAATAATGACGACGATATATATATATTATGTACAATATATTATATACGTATACGTATAATATATTATTAAAACCCTCTCCTCCGCGTTCGTTCTAAGTGATCAACGCGGGGAGCGGGCGACGGGTATTTTAAATTTATTTAGCCGACGACGCGGAGACGTCAACCGCGGTCGCGCGCGGTATTTAAATGATGAAATAATACGCGTGGTGGCAATGCCAGCCCCTGTGACTGAGAACCGTTCGGTAAAGTAAAAAACCGTGTTTTCGCAACCGCGGTTGCCCCACCTCTTCGCCATAAAACCAACGTTTGCACCGCCGTAGCTCCGCAAACAAGTTACCCCGTCATCTCGCAGTATACGGTCGCCCCTGCAGTTGCCACTCGCGCGCCATATAAGTGGCGGCGCCTCCGCAAAAGTTTGCTGACACACACGTGACAGTGATAATGATCTCCACCCACCACCCATTAGCCACCAAACAAGATTGCAGCCGAATAGTCACCCCCCCCCCCCTCCCCGCGGTACTTGACGCAGTCCGCACAACGATACAATTCCGCGGCTAAGCATTGAAACAAATGATATTAAATGTTATAGATGATGCAACAACGACAAGGTAGAAAATATAAACAATAAACACATTTTGAATTTAATATGTTGAAACGATGATTTGAAAAATAATATAATGTTACCATTTATTAGAATTGAAATTATGGTTCGAGGTTAGGTTGGACAATGGACAGTGACGTATCCAGAGGGGAGCCACAGGGACCATGGCTCCCTTATTGGCTGTATTTGCTATTTTTTTTTAAATACTTATACCTATCTTTTATTCGTATACACGAACACATCAGTATGTGCCCCACGTAATGATTTTATTTAATATGAAGTCAATTGGGTGACCGGCGACCTAGACCGAATAATTTTTCATGGGCCGCTTGAGTCGTCGACTACCAAATTCGACATTATCTTTAATGGACTTAATTTTAATACAGCTTGGAGATAGAAAACATGTAGTTTTTACCGTGGCGTAGACAATAAAAAGTAGATGGTTTTGAAGAAAAAAAAATCCATTAAAAATACAAATTATGTAAAAATAGTATGGTCCTCCACGCTCTGAAATTACTTGGATCACTGACGGCCACGTGGCAGCCAACGTATTAAAAAACATTTTGGATATGTCACTAAGGTTGGATATTATATACATAATAAATTATTGCGTTAGGTATATCGACTACAAACACATATTTTTCAGATTAAAGTCTATACAATAAATTCTAAAAAATATAAAATTATTTTAGTTTTTTACAGTCATTTTTAGACAACACATTGCGAGCGTATTACATTCTGATGTGATAAATCTTAAGCAAACAGACCGCTTACTATTTTTAAATTTTTCTTTATCATTTTATGATTGGAACAAATAAATTCATTGTGTATTAAAATTTGGCATTTTTTTTTTTTAAACGTTTTTAACACTACCATTTGACATTATTTTTTATCACTTATACTAGTTATACTAATAATACACGTAGACTATTGTTTCACTATGAATTTATTTTTATTTATACAATTTATGATGTGTATAACTAATTGGATTATTGAAAACTAATTGTTCGGCGTGTAATGTTTATTTGGCATTTGTAGAGGACAACGGCGCCAGGCGTAATCAGAAGGCTCAACAATCTTCTGTAGGCACAGCTACAGAAACAATTCCTGTTCTCGACCGGACGGCGCTTGTGGTGGCTGAAGCTACCGTGGCCAGAAAAGTAAGGCGGCGCGTGACCAAGCTTGACAACGTGGTCGAGTCACTCGGGCGGACGGGTCGGAGACTATGGTCGAGTCGTCGATGTCAACCTGCACCAAGCCGTAGGCACCGCAACCGTCTACCGGCCGTGTCCAAGTTACCGGCCAGAAGGACCCACCGACAACGTTTGTCCACGTGTGCGTCCCGCGGTCACCACTCGCAGTGTTATGGCTGTATCCAGTATCCCTGGTTGAGTGACGATGACATCCAAACTTACATGGAGTTGATGAACTTGAATGATGTGCAAGATAAACTGCTCTCACGTACGAAAAAAACAACGACGATTGCTAGAACTTCCGAAAAACACAATCTCATTGTCCTGCTTAAAAACCGCCATCTTCGGTTAAAGAAAACACAGGACGAAAACACGTCGGCCCAAAGGATCTTGATGGTGGAGCTAGTTTCGCATCTTGCGTCTTGCATCATCACCATCTATTAATTGCAATATAAAATATCATCATCAAATTAACTAGGTCGAGCACGAGTAATATGATAAATGAGAGTGACCATATTTTTTTCTCACCTCGCTTTATACGAATATAACGATTGCAATTTTTGAGTTGTAAACTATGATCCATGATCCTAGAATAGCGCGTGGCACAAGACCCAAGTGCATCACAAACAGTTTTTTGTTTATTGTGAAATAAATAATAATCACTACATATTATTCGGGATTCTAGTCTTATATTAATTATTATTATTTGTTGCTGTTGTTATAATCTATTTTTACGGTGCCGTTTGCTAATAATAATACCGTACCTACAGTACAGTACTGCAGTAGATTGAAGTTTAAATGGCACATATAATAGTACATATATGCAAATTATAATAACTCCCCCCCCCCAAATTTAAAACTCAAATTGCACCTATGGATTGAACCAATTTTTGCAAAAACAAATCGTACATAATATGCATCATATTATTTCGTAAGAAAATACATTTTCGCCTATTATAAAAAAAAAATGAAGACTATAAAGTATGAATCTATTTACGACAATTTTTAACTGTGATAAGAAGAACTTACGAGAAACTTTGTGCTGTAAGATATTATACACAATTAAAATTTTCAAATTATACAGATTAATTTAAAGCTGTTGCCTATATTTAAACCATGAACCTATTATTCGCATTGTTTTGCAACAAGGTGATATTAAGTCAAAAGTTAATAACAATAATATATTAATAAGATATAAATAAATACTATTATAATAATTAATAATTAAGTATCAATAATATGATAAATTAGTTACATACTAAAAGCTAATAAAAAAAAAAAAAAAAAAAAAAAAAAATATGATAAATGCAATGTTTTCGGCAACATTTAAATTAAAATAAATTACTTTGACAAGAATATAAAAAAAAAAGACATCATGAAATAATATTTTATACTTTGGTAATATATAATAAATTGATTGTTCAAATATCTCATCCGTTCAGAATGATTTTTCGCACAGAACGATATTATAAATCATTGAATTCAAAAATACGATACTCATCATAGTGACCCACTTGACATCTGTATACTGTACAGTAGAGAGATACCTTGCACTAGATCACCTTTCTAATTTTACCGCACGGACTTACCAGACCTTTGCTCCGCCGTGAGTTTAGCCTTGCGTTCAAACCGAAGGTCTTTAGGCTGGACTCTGAGGTCGTGTTTTTCCGAAGTCCTGTCAATCGTCATTGTTCTTTTCATTTTACGCTTCTGCAGTTTATCCTCCAACTCCCTCGCATCCATCAACTCCATGTAGGATTGGATGTTATTGTCCAACCACCAGGGAAATTTAAAACAGTCATTACGCTGTGAGGTGGTGTCGCGGGGCGCGGATTTGGACACGCGTTGTCGGCAGATCTTCTTGGCCAGCAACCTAGATACGACCGACAGTCGCGGAGCACAAGGCTTATTGCAAGTGGACTTCGGCGACTCGTCCGTCGTCTCCAACACGTCCGCCCGCTTGTAGGTCACGCGACGTCTTATTTTTCTGGCCACAGTAGCCGCCTCAGGAGTCGTCCGGTCAAGTACAGTTGTTTCTGAAGCCATACCTTGGGCCTTTGTATTGCGCCTGGCACCGTTGAATTTTATAATCGTGTTAATTTTCTGTGAGTGTTATTGTCAAATGTTTTAAATGCAATCTAACGGTTATGAATATCTGTTTATTTATTTCGTAGAGATGGAAACGATATAATATTATATACTCATCGTATATCATTGTATCAAATATTTTCTGTATCGATATTCAATTTCGACTGTCAATAAAATTATTCGATATAATAATAATTATCTTTGTTATAATAATTTTTTGATTTTCAACCGAACGATGAATGTAATAATGTATTAATATGTTAAATGTGTGTTTTTCTGTGTTCACAATTTCTAGTAAAAAAAAATGTTTTTATTTTATTATTTTTTGATTATGTCCTGTGAAATCAAAAAGATTGAGAAACACTGATTTAGTAAATATTAGGTACTTTAAGAGATCAAAAGTAAAAAACTCCCATAGTATTTTTCTTTAATTGGGAAAAAGAAAAAAAAAAGTGAAAATGGAAATTTTTTTGGAAAACCTACAGTTTTTGACAAAATCGATTTCGTATTTTTGTGATAATTTATTATAAATAAATATAATGTACCTACCTATATTTAATTTTCTTAAAATATTTATTTAGCATTTTTTAAAATGATTTAATTTTAAAATATTTGGAATTATTTGCAATACAAATTGAAACTTTTCAATTTTTTTTAAAGTTTATTTATGATTTATGTATGATTAAATTTTTATTTTTGAGGTGAAGAAACTTGGCAATTAAATATACAATTTTTCTCACGAGTTATTCTTACCGTAGTTACAAAACATCAAATCTTTAGCAAAATAGTTGATGCTTAAAAAATGTATAAAAACTTTATTCGTCGTCGTTACAAATAGGTACTGCAATAAAATGTGAATCATTGTTTAAAATAAATTCAATCGCTGACAAAAACGTAGAATTCAGGTAAAAATAATTATAATAATCTTATTATTTTTTTTAAATATTCATAATATAAATATAATTTGATTTTGTCTCTCTTACAGAATGGTGTTCATATTTTTATTTCCTATCCAGAATATTTAGCTGGTATCGTGACCCGAGGTTGGATAACTTAGCATAATTACGAATAATTGTACTCGACGATGTGGATTCATTGTTAAAATTCGGCTATTTGATTAATTTACTAAAAATATGATTTAAGAGTAAATAATCAAAAATTATTTTAAAATATGTAATAAAAATCAATAAATCTTAATAACATGCATTTATAAAAAAAAAATTCAAAATATATAAACATATGCTCAATAAACTTTTAAACTTTAACTCCAAAACTCCAAACACCACAACACAAATTTGCACCGGATCAGATTTATTCTATTTACTTCTCGAACAAATATGCAAATACATAAAGTCCTGAGCCCTGGTTATTACATTGTCTCCTTAATCCTTGTATAAAATGTAATCCGTTACAACTTACTGTAATATATCAAATAGTTAAAGATATTAAAATATTATCTTATGAGTTATGGGCTAGGTTATTGTTAATAAATAATAAAACTGTTTTATGTTACTAAACAATATTATTTAATTAATTGAATAACAAAAAAGTTCTGAATACGAATCATCCGGGCATACGAGGCTATACGAGATACGGTTTAACTTAATTATTTAATACTAACATTTTATTTAATAGGTAAGTGCTTAACCACTGTTTAGGTTGGTAAACTATTAAATTTGCTAATGTATGACATATTTTACATTTCGAATTTACAAAAAAATCATTGTGGCATAGTTTAATCAAAATTCAACTTAGTTGATAACTTAATTTTGAATTTTGATCCGAGCGAACATGAATTTATCAATTTTACAATTAGGTATCGATATTTTTTTCTGTTTTTCATCACCTTTTGAAGCAATAACAACATTTCGATTTTCAACTTGTGGGGGTGATTTCTGGTGGATCTAGTTGGTACTTTATGGAATTCAAAAGTAAACATTTTTCAGTACTTCTCTTAATAATTGAGAAAAACAAAAAAAATTAAGGAAATACAGAAATTATTTGATAAAATGATAGTATTTCTTTATTCTGTAAACTGAATAACCGTAGAAGCTTGAAATTTTCACCAAGTAATTATGTTATCATCTTCTTCCTAAAATGTACCCTTTTAAAATATTTAAAAAAATTGAAATTTTCAATTTTTTACTTAATTGTCAAAAATCTTTTTAAAATTTTTATATTCAAGAGTTAAAATTGCTTATAAAGTTATGCTTCTTATAAGTAAGTTAATACTGAAATAAAAATATTTAAGGAAATATATCACAATTTTTATCTTGTGGTTATTGTAAATTCAAAAATAGAAAAATAGATGTATAAACAAAACTAATAGTTTTAGTTTATTTATTTAGTTTCTATAAATGTCAATGAGAAATGTACGAATATAACTAAGAAAGAAGGCTTGATATATATTTAAGGTTATTCACTAGTTGTTTATTATACCAAACAAAAATATCAAGCATTTTTAATCACAATATTTTTTTATACACGTTTACAATATTACTATGTTGACAAATTGTCCTTTAGAGCCTTTCTGAGTTCAAAAATTTTCAATATACTTCAATATGAAAAATCTTTATTGTAGACTATAATATAGTATACAAATAATTGAATAAACATATATGATAATAGAAAAAATAAAAATTCATTTAAAACGCTATAGTAGTAGCACATACACTAAAACTGGAAAATCGTAAGTTTCAGGAAGCTGAAATTTGGTTAAAACTTAAAAATGAATGATTTCTACAGTTTTTTTTAAGCATGGAAACCAAATTGAATTTGTGAGAACTAGGTAGCTATACATTTTAGTAAAAATATAAATTTATTTTTAGGAATAAAGAACAACAGTTTTGTTTTTGACCTCCATGGACAAGGGTGTTCAACAAATTTCAATGACTTATTTGAAAAAAAATTATATATCAATAGATGTTGAAAAGATGATAGAACTCAAAAAAGCATATACCACACAAGAGACAAATTATTGAAAAAAAAAATATACTTACATTATTGTATTTGTTCAATTAACTTCTTTAGATATAATAAATATTGTTATGTTACAATTATAACTTTATTTTCTTAATGTTGAATAATTTTAATTAGACAACTATGACTCACAAGTTAATTTTTTTCTTTAATTTCAAACTTAAATTAAATACTACCTTATAGGCCAGGTGATTAGTAACAAATAATAAAACTGTTCTAGCTAACTAAACAATATTATTTAATTTAGTAAATTACAAAAATTCTGAGCAAATTTCTATAAGATTCTATATATATACACAAATTGTGTATTTACAAGTTTAAAAACATTAAACATACGTTGGCACAATTTTTTGTTTCACAAGCAGTTGAATTTCATAATTTGATAGAAATCGTCAATTTTATAGGTATTCAAGGTTCTTCACTAGTTGTCTGTTTACCAACAAAAAAATATCGATATTAATTAATTAATTAATTAACTTCTTGATCAAGTATATTGTTAACTAAACCTTTATTTTTTTAACATTGATTAGAAAATTATAACCCGCAAGTTAATTTTTTCTTTTAATTTCAAATTTTCCTACTTTTGATTTATTGAGAGCACATTTAGCATAAGCAACATGTTGTTTAAGTTTATCCGTTAATATATATAAGTAAGAAGAATTCAATTTAATACGGTAGCAACTTATGGTTTGTCTTATCGTGTTATGTTTATTAATATTAGTTGGTTCTATCTGGTCCTAGTTTGTAATAGACTTGTTGGTACGAATTCTTTAACCACTAATTACATCTGTAACTACAATTTATAAATAAAATAAATGGGCTCCGTCTCTTAAAAAATCTGAGCACGCCACCGCCATAATTACAATATGTGCGACGAAACGTACGTGAAATTTCACGCAACTCAGTGATACAGCTGTCGGAAGTAATTACATAACGTAACACTACCCCGCAAAACAATTGCCTATTCGTCCCTCGTCACTACCGAAATCGTTCCGTGACGTCACGCGTAGGAGACATTATTTTTTAACAATATAGTGAATAGTGTAAAAATATATACCGTTTTCATAACCTTTTTTTTTAAAGTTTTTTGTACTGAATACCATGTATACAAAAACTAATAAAAATTCTGGCGAGTTATTTTTTGCCGTAACAACGTGTAAAAATGACGCCAGCAGGCTAAATAAATTTACATTAACACATCTCATTTTAGAGGAAACACTTATTAATTTAATTGTTATCTTTGGGATTTGACAGATTCCTATAGTAAAAAAAAAATAAAAAAAAATATGTGGATGATGTAATTCTCGAAATCTCCCTCTTTTATGTACCATTTACCTTACACACTAATATTATTTATATAATACTGGAACTAAAAAGCAAAAATACATAAAATAAATACAAAATTGAGTACAAAATATTTTAAATTGTGTTGAAATTCCTAAATACTTGTTATTATTATTTCTGCAATCAAAACTAAAAACACGTTATAAAACTTGGGACACACATTTGTCATTCAGAGGACACATTTTGATTTTGAGGGAACACAAAGTATGTCAGGGGACACAGTATTTTAGGACCCGATATTATTATAAGTATATGCAATTGTACAAAAATCCTGAAAACGGATCCGTGGGCCATGAGTCATGACAGTGAACAGCAAAGTACTTAAATAGTCTATACAGAACGCCGTGTGATCATAACAAAATATTTTAATATTGCTATTTATTATAAAAAAAAGCATTAGCTTTATATTTTGTACTTAAGACAAACTGAATGAAAAACAAAAAATGGAACAAACAACAACAAAAAGTCAGCTAAAAAAAAAAAAATAAAAAAAAAATTCTTACTTGATTCGTGGTTTAAATATAAATACCTAATAAGATAGTAATGATAGTAAGTTTTACTACTAAAATATAATATTTGTTAGTAAGTAATATTTAGTAGGCATGAAAGATTTTACAAATAATAATTTTATTGTTTTTATAAAATTTAAATGTTTACATTTTTAGAAATTTATGAAAAATCAACTTTTTATTTAAATACATTATAATATGTAACTAGATATTTGTTATTTTAGTTTGCAGATTAATGTAAATTTCGATAGAACATAAAATTAATCGTGTAAAAAACTTATCGCGAGCAAAAAAAATTATGGGCTTCTATACAAAAATCACCTCTTTTAAATATTAACGTGTGCGCACCGACCTGCTATACCATCTGTGTCTAACCTAACTTGATGTCCGTTATAGTTATAAAGCGCGCCCGGGGGACGCGTATGGCCGACGACCATTGCCACACAAAACGGCTTTAAACCACAATAATAACGTTTTGTGGCGAACAGATCGAGATCGCATAGTACGCTTAGAAAATCTTAAACATGTGTTATTTTGAACAATTAATTGATTTGACATACAAAATAATAATAATAATAATAATAATTAAAAAGACAATGTCACAGTAATAATTACTATCATTGTTATCAAACGATTTGCAGTGATTACTTATCGTACGATTTCGTATAATTTAATTTCATAACACAAGTCACGGTCGCAGAGTAAAACGTCCTCGGATTGCGCATAAACATCATTGCATGTAATGATCGTCGAACAGAAAATCGTCAGTGGCCAAATGAGGCGACGACAGATTTGTATGGGCGAGGATAGGGTCAGTAGTGGCTTGTATTTATATGATAAAAGCGGAAATGAGAGGGACCACGGCATTAGTGGGTTGCCCCGCGGGAGCTATTATCGTGTGCTCTTCCCATCTCCTTCTCGCTCATTTTCTCTTTCCTCTCACCCCGCCGCCCTTATCGTTCGCTCTCGCTCACACCTCCCCCTCCACTTATCTCTCAGTCACTCGCAGTGTTTAGGGCTGGAAAATGCTGTAATGTATCCGCTGCGTATTCGCCAGGGGAGAGATTCGGGCTTTATCGCTACAATAAACATATTTTTCCCGTTGCCCCCGGACCGGCGGCGTGCACAATAAAAGTCGTCCGCATACAGCGCCATCCCTTCCCCTCCGCGTCAATTCGCTCCGTTTTTCGACGCCACGTACCCCTCTCGCTTTCGCCCTAATCAACATTTACGGCGTCCATTAACCGAGTTTTTCATTACTTTTACACGAGCTTTTGCGAGGTTGCAACACAGCCCCCCCTGTACCAATGCTTCACCCTCCGTAGTATCCCTGCCCGGAAATCGACCGCCGCATTCGCGTGTATTACGTATTTTAATAGTTTGCAATTTTTAGACGGTCTTTTAAGCGTTAAGCGCATTTTATTATTATTATTATTACACGCGTTGGGTATAGCAGTTCGTGTAACAGCAATAGTACACAAAAATAAATCATGTCGCAAGTACCATCGCTGAGTTTATATAATTATTATATACATTATACATTTATAAATATATCTTACAGTGGTGGCTTTGACTCTAACTTTATGTGAAAGAAGTCCAATTTATTTTATTTAGGTATAGTATATTACACTTTCTATATGATTATTTCGATTTTAATATTAAAAATATAAATATGTATATATATTTCAGTTATTCAAATTCTGAGTTGTAATAAATCTTAAACTATCGTTTTATTAGTGTGCAGTATTTTATATGACGTGATTATATTATATTATTGTTACAACCATTAATTTTTTTGTATATTTACAAATTATATACAATTTTTATTATCAATATTAAAACAAAAAAGCGGGTAAGTGAGTATCGCTCTGCTGTACATTAGAGGGTCGGGTGGACTTCGGACTAGGGTAGGTTAAATTTGAATGCAATGATAGGTATCATTGTATACGAAAAACAAATCTGAACGGAGATGATTTGTCAGTCTAGGATATATTATACTTAAATATTGTCATACATTCTATTTTGAAAAAAATTCCAACATTTAAGTAAAAGTTTCAAAATCTTACGTTTAGTAATTTTTTAAAAATAACAAAAATCGAAAATTATTTATTAGTAAAACGCTATTTTACACGTGTATTTTTGATTTCAAATTAAAATTAAAACTTTAAACACTCGTAAAATTTTTTAAATTGAATAATCCTCAAACTTTTTTATAATTATTCTAAGCTTAACTTATGGACAGCATAGTATTAAATTTTCAATTTTTAGCTTTTGATAGTAAAATATTTATAAATTTTTAACTACCGAATAGTGAAAAATATTCATGATTTTGACGAATTGTTGTCAATATTTGAACTTCAAATGCTAATAAAAAAAAATTGTGCCTATGTATTTTTAAAATTTTTTAATGAGAGTTAAAACAAGTTGTATGGACCCTTCAATTAAATTTTCAAGTAATTTGTCCTAGCTAAATTTTTTTTATCAACATTTATAAAAAAAAATTGAAAATTTCAATTGTCTATTAATAGCTCAAAAAAAAGTCAAAATATTTTGAAAATCAAATTTAAAATTTTCAAGTATTTAAGACTTATACTGTTTGAATAACAACAAATATCAAAAACCATTTGAGGCTAAACCGTTATTTAACGCGGTTTTGTAAAAATTTAAATTTCAAACACTCCTAAAAATTTTTTGTCTGAATCTGGTAGAGTTTTTTTTACAGATATTTGAAGAAAAATGTATGGAGAACCTTGTAGCAAATTTTCAAAACTTAGTTATAAAAGAAAAAAATTTTACGATTTTTCAACAACAAAATTACTTGCAAATTTTCGCAATTTTGACATATTTCGTATAAATTCGAACTTTAAGCACTTATAAAAAAAAATTGTCACCAATGATTTCGGATTTTTTTTTATCACTTTAAGAACAACTTATAAAAAAGTTTGTATTAAATTTTCAAGATCTTCTGGTCGGCCAAAAAATTTTTATCGTTATTTTAAAAAAAAATACTTAGAAAAATTGAAAATTTCAATTGTCTATAAATAGTTCATAAAAAGTCGAAATTCTTTGAAAATTTAACTGTGTATGGAGAACGCTAATATAAACATTTGGTGAAAATATGAAGTATTTACATCGATTAGTTTTTGAGTTATAGCAAAATAAAAAATTCGATTTTGACGAAAACTGGTTTTGCGTAAAAAATCCCGTTTTTCCGTCATTTTTTTAGGGTTTTTCCCGACTCATTTAAAAAATATTGAAATTTAAAAATGAAATTTTAACTTTTGACCCCCCAAAGTACCAACTAGATCCGATTTCCTTTTCAAAGAGGGGCTGAAGTCAAAAATCGAAGCATTTTTACTGCCCCAAATGTTGTCGACAGACACAAAAAAAAAACACATCATTGTAAAATCAATACATTTATCACTCCGTTCAGAATCTAAAAGCAGTTAGAGTTACTTATAGAAAAAAAACTCAAGTTCAATACGAAATAAGCATACACTAAATGTATAAAACAAGTTAAAATGATTTTGTCTTTTACATATTATTTCAAAATTAAATTAAATTAAAAAAATTCCGCATCACTAATATCGAATAACGTCCTGAATAGAACAAATAATATAGCAACCGCTTTAAAAATTGCATTTTTAAATTTTGGCCAATGAATCTATATTAGTTTTAGAATGAACTATGTTTTATTTTTGTCCGTCATCACGTCTTGTTTAAATTCACTTTAAACTTAAAATCATGTCAGTGGACAACGAGTGGAATCAAAGGCCTATTATGCGTATGGCAAATGCATGATATTTAATAATTTAATATTGCTTTAAATAACCTGCACTTAGCAATGGACCGTGGCATACTAATATAGTAATATACTATGTGGATACAATTTTCACTTTGGAAGGATTTTTATTTTATATTTAATTTATTTGTAGCTGAAAAATACTTAAAATGTTTATTTTTTATTTAATATTAACTGATAATTTTATTTCTCTTACTACTTGTTAAACCTTGAATAAAATAAAATAATTGAAAAACATTGTTCTTAAATTATTTATTGCTAATTATGTAGAAATAATGATTTTAGCTAATATTTGAAGTCATATTTATTAAACATACTTTAGCCATTCGGAATTAAATGCAATAAAGGATTTTTATTTTTAACTGTCACTATACTATATATGGCTTAAAGTTTAAATTTTATTTACTAACTGTTTTTGTTTGCAAATATAATTCATGTGACTTGTGCAGCCTATGCACTGTATAGGATGTGTGGATCAATGAAGTTCGAATATTCAAATATCGATAATATGATAGGTCGTGTTAAAAAATGTTTTCAAACGCTCCTATATTTGTGTGTTGTAATTCCGAGAATTATTTACTGAGCGTCATCTTCACAAGCTTTAATTACATGGTAGATAAATTAGCTAGATAGGTACCTGCATCATATTATGCTAATAATTTAAATTGTAAAAAATCAGTATTATTTTATTTAAACAAAAACATAGCAAAATCTATACAAATGCAAGGGCTTTATTTTAAAATAGCATTGTAAAAGTTATTTAGCTTATGAAAAAAGTATATTTAGCTTTATCACTCATTCAATTCTAAAAATATAAAATACATCCTTTCCAGTTGACGATAGCCTAGAAATTGTTGAAAATATGTTTTACATTTTAAATATGTATATCATATTATTGTTATTAACTTTTTTCAATACTACCTTAACATTAAACACTTAGAATAGGTAAAATAAATTGGTTTAACGAGATAAATAGAAGATACCTAATAGCTTAAAATCAATTCTCAAAATTTAAAAATGTCATTACGCATAGTCATGATGTACGTAATAGTGTAAAAAATCTCCAAGAATTATATTTTTGAATTATAACGAAATAACTAACATCTTTAATCTTAATTTAAATATGTTATTTCGTTGAATTTTAAAATTCAAATATCTATAAAGAAAACATGTATTCATATATTTTTTAGATATATCGGTTTCAACATGAAAATATATGAGAAACCTTGTATTACATTTTTAAGTCTTACATAAAAATTGAACTCTTTATTTAATAAATTGTTCAATATAAAATAATTTGCAAATTTTCGTGATTTTTTACAAATATTATAGAATAATACTCAAGTAATAATAACAACTTGTAAAGCACATTATAATCAATTTGTTTTTGCTTTTCTTAATTCATTCTTAAGAAGCATGGAAATATTTTACTTTTAACCTCCCTCACCATCCTTCCACCCAAAAATATAACAACTAGATTCAAATTTTAATGATCATTAAACCGTAAAACATTAATAATATTATTTTTAGATGTGTATCGTTACTACAATTTTACTATTAATATCGAAAAAAATTAACGGTAACTTAAAAACGTCATTAAATTTATAACATAATATATTTATATTATAATAAAGACCAATCACACTTTTGATTTGGCTTATTATGCCCATGTAAAATGTTTTAATAGAAAAATTAAAACACTGATTTACACATAGGTAACTTCGAACTTCTAACTACATCTTTAATCCAATAAAAATAATTTTCCAGAGTAGTAATAAATAATAACAATTTTATTTAATAATAAGACATTAATAAATAATATATACAATACAACAAGGAAGTATTAAAATTCTAAAGCTACATAGTCAAAACTAATTAATATCACATTATTTAACTTATTATTTGTATTATCATTATTATTATTATTAAAATATTATATACTTAACTTAGGGCCTAACATAATAATAATAATAATAATAATAATAATAACTAGATTATTGCAATTAAGTAATATTTAGACATATTGTGATTATTATTATGATTTTGGAATACTATGCCTTGAAATTAATGGAAATATCATTGATGCAATGATGCCAACAACGATTAAAAATGAATATTTTTCAAACAATAAATTACCATTGTGATATATAATATTAGTTATAACACATATTATATAGTTAATGCCCAATTTATGTAAAATAATTTATATAAATAACTAATTTTTTTTATACTAAAAATATCCATTTTTATGCAAAACATTTGATTCCATACCATAATTTTCCCTAACCATACATACTGGGTCACACATTTTACGAACGGTATTGCGAAAATTTACGTTCTATTACCACTCATGTGTTGTTCTTTACAATAAACAACTTTTGTTGATTGGGAATATTATAATTTATATGTTTTCTTATATTATTATTTATTAAAAATTAAAAAATTAACAATCAAAAGAAAATTATTTACAAAATAGATTGAGATAATTATTAATTATTATTAATGAATATAATATGATAGAATAGAATCAAGAATTGAAGTATTGTTTTTGTAAAAATTGTTCCACTGAATATATTTTGTATTTGAAATTTTCTATGCAATATTATTTAATTAATTTGAAAATTTTTAAGTATATAAAAATTGATTAATTTTTAGTATTAACTTATTATTAATACATTTATTTTCAAATTCTGTGACTAAAAAAAAATCATGTCTCATGTCTTATAATTTAAACAATTAAAAAAATTAGTACAACAATGATTATGGCTACATTATTTATTAATTTTTTTTCTGAACTATACTCTATTATAAATATTGTGAAAGGGTAAACAGATAATATTATTAAACATCAATTGATGTTAACATCGTTACTATTTTGATTTAGTAGCCCATTCAAACTAATTGTCCTTCTAAATGCAATTGTTTCTTTCGAGCAAATTTCATTCGTTCCAGTCGGAATGACAAAAATCGATTGGAATTTTAAACAATATTATAATATTGATGATTGACCGGATTTAAACACAATTTCTTCAAATAAATTATCTTTTACAATATTTTGACGTAAACATTTCCGATATATTATTAATAATAAATAATTATCATAATAATAATTTAGAATACTTTTTAACTATATTACTATATACTCTTATATAAAACAGTCCATATTTTTTAGACAACAACGAAAACGAAGGTCTGTGTAACAATAATATTATTATTAATTATATGAGGAAAATACGTAAACATTGGTGGAGATGGCATGGCGTGTAGTGTGAGAAATGGAAGATGGGTACAAGATCTCGTTAAGACTATACTATTAAAAAAATAATATATTTTAAATATTACAATTATTATGCATACACAAAATCAGGGTTATTTTAGTTAAATACATACAATATATATGTACTATATTATGTGCATCATTGTATCATATGATACAATCATACATTTTGTTCTGAGTGTTTGCCAAAATTTAATTTAACAGTAACATTTAGTTTATTTATATAAACTGCTTAAGCCCTCTGTACAATCGACCACCCAACACTTCAAATGTATAAAGAAAAATTAAATTATTATATTGCCTATATTACAAAAAACATTTGAACATTTCGAAGACAGTTAAATGTGATACTGTTATCATTTATCAGTCATTGGCTGTACAGAATATTTTCACAACATATTCATTCAAAAATATTTATACGTATCAACACTTTTAAAATAGAATGTACAATTATACAAAAAAAATATAGAATTATACGAATTGGTCCAAACAAAATCTCCCCTCCGCGTTCTTTCTCAACACCACTAAATTAATTTAGTTAGGTTAGCTGATTTTCTGATACAAAAACGGATATTGTATGAAAAAAAAATCCAAATACATATACAATAACATAACTATAATAAATCATAATCAATACTTATGTGTTGATATATTATGTAATATTTACAGTTTGATCAGGTATCGATTACATGATTTGTCATTTGATCATCTCGCGGTTTTTACCAAATATATTTGGTTTTTTAATACAACGTGTATTAATTGTCATAATATCAAAAAATCAAATTCGTTAACAGGTTCATTTACAGTTATGTCGGTTTTAATTTTATTATTAGAACATAATTATCAGGCTTGGTCAAAATTAATCATAAATTTCTGTTTCAGCTATAGATTTTGAACGTCACAGTATAATAATATGTACACGAATAAAAAATTCCCCGAACTAACATTAACATGGATAAATGCCTTAATTACTAAAAAAATATTATTATAATACCTATTTGAACAAGGATTCCGGTTTCAGTTCCAGGTTTCAGTTCCCAACCCTCACCCATAGACCGGATATCGTTGAAAGTAAGTAATGGTATATTCCTACACTACACGTCAAGTCTACGCTACAGCCATATAGGACGGGAGAAAAAAAAACAAAAACACAACATACAAAAAAAACGACGTTTATCACAGAATTCGGCAATATTTGCTTTTGTTTTTCACAGGCGTGGCCGACATCGACGGCGTGTGGTCGAGATGCTTGCTGCTATAGCCCGGTGTGGACGCCGGTGACGTGAACACCGGAAGCGACGCGGAACTGATCATGTTATGCTGATCGGTGGAAGACGCAGAGTCAGACGGCTTCACGTCGGAAGTCATGGATGCTGGCACACTTCCGCTAGCTGTGCTGTTGTACAGTGATCTGCTAACACGGTTCCGGAACGACCGGCTGGACGTGGGCTTTTTCCGAAAACTGGAAAACTTGGCCCCGTTTCGGTGGAACGCTGTGGAAGTGTCTAGGTTGAGGTCGAGGTTCTGTGAGCGGCGTGGCAACATAAAAAAAAATAAAAAAAACGGTTTCGATTAGTTTGGACTTAATGCAATGCGTCACCGCCGCCTACTACGACGCCACAATCATGAAAATATTACTATAATATTGTCATATGCTGACACGTACTGTTATTTACCAAACATACTCACCCTTATTTTTTTCCATTTAATAATTAATTTATACAATTTTATTTTTATTTAATTTTTCAAAAATATTACTTAAGATAATATTTTAAAATTCATGAGGATTTTTGTCCTGTGACAATACAAACGTCTGTATTAGAAATGAGAATCCCTTGTATTTTTATTGTTAAGTATCTAAAGGATATATAATGTATATATTTTAATGTCGATGTGCCTTAATTAAAATTTGAATAATAATTTTTAATTTTTTCAGTTATTGAAATATTTATACAACGGATAAAAGTAAAAAAAAAATACTTTTATAAAATATAAAATAGATCTAGTAGTTATTAGACATCGACGATTTAAAAAATTATATATATTGATCGATTAATATTCATTACTAACAGTTTAAATTCACCATAGATCCATTATCATGGACCTATTATTTTTAGTACACAAAGTTAAATAATTCAAAAACTACACTTATATTTTGATATATAAAAAATATTTAGTTAAATTACCGATTAAATAATTTACAGTAGAAAAGCAGAAGCTTTTACTTCATAGCATACTCTTTAATTAGACAGAATTAAAATCTCAAGTATATGAAAATAACATTTAAAAATTTCAAAAATTTGATTTTGATTAACTGTATTATTGAAAAAAAAAATGGTGATGAATATGCTTGATGAATCACTCTCTATAACAGTGGCGGTGGTGGTGCAGTAAATATGTAGCTGAATTAGTATAGATGGTACTTATAATACAACGATAGTACCTATGTAAAATGTATTAAATAGAAAAATATTAAACACAAATTGAGGCGTATTCGAGATGGTTAATATTATATTTTATATTATTACATTATGGTCGTTAAATATAAATAAATTTTAATAAAATCGAAAACGTTGATTACCGATCATTGATAATTTTATTTCTTAGTGTTTTATATAGTAATGGGCAAGTAATATAGACTACCAAAAATAGATTTGTTCCACTGAACGTAAACTCCTGTTTGTAAGGTGGATACAACAAATACAGTTTATTGGTGTACGTTCACGTCCTTTGAGCAAAAACAATTACATTACGTGTCGTTAAGTTTAATTGGCATGTCTAATCGTTAATAATTTTTTTTTTTTTTTGAATACGCCACATTATGACATAATAATATAAATGTATTCAAACGAATGGAATAACCAACAGTGAGTATCAACAAAGTAGGTACGAGTAAATATAATGTGTTACGTGAGGTAGCCGGTCTTATTCAGCGTTATAACAATAAAGTTTTCTAAATAATGTGTAACAACTTAGTGAAATTCAAATACAAGAGAAGGTAAATATAATATTATTATTATACGATAATATTATATTCTAAAGAAGTATTTACTAAAGGAAAGTTTCGATTCTAAATGAATATATTGGGAATTATTTATTTACTTATGTGAATATAAAACTATATTTATACATAGATTTTACAATGTGAGCCTACATTATAATATAATACAATTACGAAAATCGTATTTTACAGAGACGTGTTTATACAACAACAAACAAAACAAATTGTAATAATACGAGTATACTACTCAATATAATATAATTATCATTTGGTATGATTTTATATGCCGTATAAGTCCATACTTTAGCTAGGTATATGAAAAATTAATAAAAAATTTAATGTCGACAAAAAGAAAACGTGTGCAAAAATGTTAAGGCGTATAGCCAGTTGCCTATTGCCTAGCATTCAAGGCTTATTTAAAAAATAAATATAAGTTATTTAAATATGAAGTAGGTTCAGATAATTTTTATTACAATCAAATTATGGACTTTTGGGGTTTATATTAATAATTAATAAGACCATATTATGTGTTATATTTGAATTAAAACAAATAATAGCTTTAAAAGCTATAAAATTAATTAAGTAAAAATATATTTTCTTAGTGTAGGATATATTATTCTATTTAAAAATAAATTTTAAAATACTTGACTACATACGGGCACTTTAAAACGTGTACTCTTTAAATGGTGCTGAAACTAATTAAATAAAAGTGCATAATTTGCTGCTTAACCATAGTTAAAATTAAATATTCAGACAAACCAATGCTAATCATAACGGTAGATTTCACGATTTCCATTTGAATAGTTATGGTTTCGATTTTTATTTTATTCAAATTTGAACACAATTCTTCAATTCTTGAAAATAGATTCTTCCATGGTGTATGGCATAAATTATTAAATAAACATTTTTATAATTATCTAATCTAACGCATAACGCATGGTATATTAATATATTATATTATACTATAAATATAATACTTAAAATAAAAAATTACATATAATTTAAATTATTAACAAATCAATTAAAATTAATTTCATATGTTTAAAAAAATAAAATAATATTTAATATTATTAGGTAATACAAGGATAATGATATTATAAAACATTATGAAATATTAGTTGTAAATATTTTAGCTTCCCTATTAATGAATACAGAATAACAACAGTTTTTTATAATTTCGATTATCTTATTATTGTATATGTTTAAAGTTAATTAAAAAAAGTATACATATATAATAAATATATAATATTTAAGTACATCTAAATAATTATAACAATACATAATTTATTTATATATTTATGTTTCTTAATTTAATATATTAAGTATACTAAATTCTTTCTATTTTTTAATATTTTTTAATATATTTTAAATAATTATATAATTACATTAAATATTGTAATCTTTACATAAAAACGAAACAGATTATTTTATATAAACTGTAACAGAAGTTTAACAAAATTTAAATTGCTTATTACCTATATTAAAAATTATTCGATATTTGTTACACGTTTTTCATTTTAATATAATAATTATGTTAGCCTAAAGCCAATACCTAACCAATACTTCTGATAGAATTTCGAAACTTCCCTTATTAATAATAAGAACAGAAATTCGAGGAAAAAAAATTATAGGTACCTTAATTAGGTATGTTTACCATGTTTCTTACTAACTTTTGTATTGCTTTTCTTCGTGGAATTTTGTGTAGTATTCAGTGTAGTTACTGTGAACTCTATGTCTTTCGTGCTTTTGTGAGCTACAAATATAAAGTCAATTAACACGGTGGGCCAAAATATCTTAAATGACTTACTAAAAAATTCTTCAACAGGAATTTCAATTTTATCATGGTCAATCCACGTCAAACCCATTTCGACTTTTTCTGCTAAATCTTTCCAGTGTTTTCGATTTTCTAGTGTACCTTCGTACAACGGCGTGATCCATGGAAAAGTGTCACATAGAACCTACAAACAAATTTAGTAATTTATTATATTTGTCGTACACTCGTTAAATACAACAGTATTACTTTGTACAATGGCAAACAAATGACATCGATGAATTCAACTTGCATCTGTGGGAGTTCGTCTTTTTTTTCTCTATCCATCATAGCCTATCCAAGATAGTTGAATTAAATATTAATATCTTATATTTTATTCATTAAGTATTAAGTTTACCATCGGTTGTTGATTAAGTTGTAACTTTTCCAAATCACCTTGGTCAAAAAATTCATCAGCCACAAGCTTAGCCATTTTGTGTTGAACTTCCCAAGGCTTAGCAATTGCACTCACGTCGCAAGCAGTCATCAAAATACCACACAACACTGAAAAATAATAATAATAGGTATTATAGACATTTCAGTTCTGTAAGTTTCGTAAGTACCTATATAACATGATGCTAGCAAAAAATAATAAAAAAAAAAAATTCTAAATTTGAGTATATAATAATATATGAAAAATCCTAATTTTGACTATTACTAGATAATGCGTTTATATTTAGGTATAACAATTTATTTAATAAAAAAAATAATAATAATGTTTGAGAAATCCACTCACGAGCTTTTTTTTCCTCGCTTTGCCAATCGAATTCACCATTTTCAACGACCTCCATAAATCTGTTTTTCTTTTTGAAATACATAGCCAAATCTGTCGACAGAATTGAATTTTCTACCAGCTTCATAACACAACGATAATCTTCCGGTGACAAAGCTTGGAATATGTTGTTGCCGTCACTGTTTAGGATCATAACGCATTGATCGAAATGATGGTGTTCCATTGTACTGGTTGTATAAAGAATTGCTAACGGTGATTCGGTCTTCGTCTGGAAAGCATTGTTCGTGCCCCGGTGATCGAGATCGTGACATAAACACGCCACTAGCAGTCCCAAAATCTAATAATTTAGTTCAATCATATGCATAATTATACAATTTGTTTGCGAAAAAAATAATACATATTTTTTATATCTTTTTTTGCGTGAAAAACACAGTTATTTTGATTGACTTGTCTGATATTTTTACTTAACCTCCTTAGTCATTCGATTTTACGCCATGCGAATTCTTATCCCCTAAAGGATATAATATTGAAAATACTTTGCACAATGTATGTACACCATAATTACATAGTGCTATGATGAACGGCATGCATCATAAGAAGAGAAGCTAAACAATCAGTGGAATCAATTACTACGATTTCGTATTTTGAAGCAAATATGTGATTAATTTTACGATCGATAAGTTGTTCGCGGAAACGAAAGAAGCCACGTCATATACTCACATCAAACACTGATATAAATACCAGAAACTAAATATGATTTAGTGTCTATATCTATAAGAACTTAGAATATATAGTTATTTGAAATATGCAGATGATATTATTATGATAAACAAAAATTCTCTTTATCTACATTTTTAACACTATTTGCAGACTATTTCCACTAATCGCTGAGTAAAATACAGTGGCCAAGTCGTTCATCCAGTCCAACTATTAATAATTAACGTTGAGATTTATTTTTCTGTCATAGTCTGTCGTCGGTATATCCAATACAATAAATTATATTTCACATTTTTACTATAAAAGGCAAATGCTTACTTCCAAGTCACTCATGAATCTTTCCATTTTTCCGGTTTTTAACATGGCAAACATAGTCTGTGCCACGTTTAACGCATGTCTCCAGTTGTGATATTTTACTGGTCGGTAATTTTTCCTCACACTCAACACCCATTTACAAAGGACCTGAAAATATAATGTTGAAAATACAAATGTTAAACATTAGGTAATACCTACGTCCATAAATTATTAATCAAATACAATTTTGGAATATAATATTTTTTGTTTTATTGACACCAAACAGAATCACCACTCAATAATATAACATTATGAGTATAACAATTAATGTAATATTATATTATTAGTTTAACACTGTTAAATGTTCCGACTAGTGGATTAAAATCATACTATAATGCACTGTACGAACATGATATGGAATTTGAAACTGTTGCACTAGATTGCACTGCAGGAACATACGGATGGTTGCTTTACACGTATCATCGTCTGACAAATCAAAATCAATGAATTTAAAACTGAAATAAAAAGTAATTAAATATTAATAATGTCAATAATAGCAGTATCTGGAAGAGAGTGAGAATTTTAAATTACATCGTACACAAGCATGTATATTTAAGTATTTATACGGCCCATTCATTATTCAGATTAAATAATTATAAATAAATGTCTTATTCTTTGCTTATTAGAAACAAAGTTATAATTATAACACGTTTGTTTACTTGTTTACTAGTTGATATTACTTATAGTTTTGTTTTGTACTTTGAATATTTAAAATAATGCTTTATAATAAAACTGTTTTTAAGTTGAACAATTTATATTATGTATAATATAATGTTATTTATATTCTTATTATTCCTTCTATATAAGTTATTATTAATTCAAAATTGTTCGCGGAAGTATGAATCATAATAAACATTGTTTAGAGAAATTTAATTGGTACACAAGAATTTCCATTAAAAATAATAAAATATTTTGCATAACATTACTAGCAACAATACTTAATTGGAAAAATGTATTATTATTGAATTGGAATTTTAATTGTGTTATATTCATTTATTGTTGCTTTTAAACTTATAATAAATAAAATTACATCAAATGTATTATTAATATACACACAACTTTTCAAAACGATCGGAGTTAGTTACTTATTCGTTAAAAGTTGTAATTGACTAGGTCAATGTATTAATAAATTTAAAAGTACATACAAACAATTTGTATACGTTTAGGCACTATTTTTAAGTAGTTCTAACTATAAACAATTTACCACCATATTGTTAAATTTTATCTACTATCAGATTATCAACTGTTAGAATCAATGATTAATTGAACTAAACTATAGTAATAATAATTAATGTGTCGTATAATACACGTGTTTATAAACGGATTGATCGTGATAAGTGATTAAAAAACAATAATCTTAGTGGTAGTTGCTCTGCCGCATAGTAGATTGAGTGTACACCTACCACATAATAATTGAGTAGGCCACTATGATGGATAAGTTAAATTTGAATTCAATAATAAACCATTGTAGGTATACAACAAAAAACGAGTATGAGCAGAGACCATATGTCAGCTTATAATTCGAAATTCAAACCCTCATAAAAAATTAATATGGTTTTACGGTGAACTTTTTTTTTAAACTATTTTAGGGGAAATTTATAAGAAAACTTGTATTCAATTTTCAAACCTTGATCATAAAAATTAAAAATTTAATGAATATAAAATAGTTGTCTACAATATAATTTATGCATTTTTGTGGTTTTGGTGAATATTGTTAAACTTGACATTCCACGCTTAAAAACAACTATGTTAAGGTATATATTTTTGTTGCAGTAAAAAATATTTGTAAAGAATGCTGTAACATATTTTCAAACTTTTACTCACTATCATAGATGTAACATAATATATAAGTTGAATAAAATAAAAAATTTAAAAATTTAAGATCGCAAAAGAGTCAAAATATTTTTTAATCTTTTCATATTTAGAAATTATCTACTGTTATTATATATTTGTACTATAACGAAATAACAAAATATATTTTGTCAAAAACAAGTGTTACAAGATTATTTCCAGTTTTCCGTAATTGTTACATTTTTTTAGATAATAAAAAGTTAAGTGCCTACGGGAAAAATAAATTTGTGACTTTTTATTCCCAAATTACCAACTAATTCAAAGGTATTGTAATCAAACACACAAAAAAAACACATAATTTCAAAACCAATATATTATTCAGAATCTAAAATAAATATTGAAAATTAAAGATAAATTATAATATTTGCGTAAATAATTTATATATCTATCATATTAACGAATGTGTTATGTTTTGTTGGATTAAACTAATTTAAAAAAAAATAATCAACAAATTAGATACCTATATAAGTTGTAAGTCTCGGCCGAAGGAATTTTGTCTTGTGCTAATTTTATGGTATCGTCAACTGATGCGGTCGCGTGGTACGACAGACATTCGAGCGCAACTTTTTGTTTAGCCATTAATTTGCCTAAAATACGAATAAAATATTATTTTGGAACTGTTTAATGTCGTGGTCCATGAAAATAAGCCGACGATACTCACATGCGCTCTCGTACATCTGCGTGTTGTGAATTCCCAGACCGCAGAATATAGCAAAAGCTTCGAACGTCGCCACGTCACAGTCGGTAAACGGAAAGCCGGTTTCCTATATACGAAATCAAACCACAAAATGTATCATTACACTTCAATATGGAAACGGTATCACAGTAAAATCTGTTAATTATAAATTTAAAAAAAAAAACAACAACAACAACAAAATAAGTAAATGTTAACATTTATGTACATTAATCTCCGTCCACTAATGTATGTTTAGTGTTTACGATGTTAAAGATATATTATAACAATTATTATGATATAGGTACACACCACATATACGTATTATGTATAAACAGTGTATTACATTTTAATAAAGATTCTATTGTTAATTTTATATATCTGGTAAAGTTTTGTACCAACAATGTATATGTTTCTGTTTCGTTTTAAAATAATTAAATTTTTGAAATTTAACATACTTTAAAATAGCACTATTATATGAAACGTTTGGGTTTGTAATGTTGTCAAAATATAATTTGAAATACAATATTTGATTTTTTTTTTTTTAAACTATACGATTATTTTATTATTATTTTTAAAATATTAATTGGATTTTAAGTAATACGTTACACGGCTTCTTTATATTATTATTATAAAATCAATAATAACTAACAACAATATTTTGAAATAATTAAATAGCATTCGATTCCGTATTATTTAAATTAAAATACGTAATTAAAGATTATGTTGAATGGATTATTGAATGCGTAGGTATTTATTATAATAATTGTATCTCTATTATAATTTAATCTAAGGTATAAGTTTAAATTGTCTAAATAGAAAAAACAACGGAGACAGTTTTTATGATTGAAAACGCAGAGTTATCGAATGTTTTCGGAACAAATCAATACGCACACACCTTATTTATCAATTGCGCCACTCCGATCACGTCTTTTTTGCCGTTTAATATGGGCATGCATAGTATGGACTTGATGGGTACTTGATCCGTGCATCCATCATCGCTATCCATGCTCGGCTGTCGGCTTAACGAGGCGGCCCAAACTTGTACGTCCGCTATGTTCAATAACTATATGTACGCCAAAGCGACAGGAATATACGAAATAATTAGTACTTATGTACCTGCGTATCGTTTTACTCGAATACTGCGTTACCTGAGTGGAGCTGGCCACTTCTTGCGCTATCTGAAGAAGTTTGGACGGCTTGACGTTTTTATTGATTTTCTTCACTCCGAGTTCCGAACCCAATTCAAAAACCGTGGTGAAATTGACGTCCTAAAAATGTGTTGATGGTAAATTCAATACGGGTAATCGAGTATTCCAAACAATTGTTGTAAAACAATATAGACAATTATTACTCTATGCATATTATAATATATTTAATGCACAGCATTGGCTATAATTGCGGTGTAACAATAAACTAACCTTTTGCTGTTCCTGAGTAACAGGAACCTCCTCGGCCAACGTGTCGGTGCTCTATAAAATATTTAAAAAAACATATATTAAATTGTATTCAGTAAATTATGTACTATTTCCCTTATTGTTTATATATGTATTTATTATTATTTGTTGTTCGTAGTCTTATTACGTTTTTGGTAGACGCTTTTTTTTCCAGCGAATAATTCCCTGGCTTGGCTCCAAAGTGTTCCAAATGGCTCTATAAAGGAATGAAATAAACTGTACACACACAACTGCGCACACACACATACACACACATATATGAATTGAAAAATAACGTTGCCAAAAAAAAAATCGTACAGCTTCTTCGCATTCCAAGTCCAGCAGGAAGACGACGCAACGTTCGCATTTGATCAGATCTCTGGCCTGGGTCATGATTTTCGATACTAGACAATCAAGATTGTTTTGCTCTTCGAATATGCTTCTAGCCAAACTGAGTAACATCTAGAAAAATCGTTCGGATCGTTACTAAACATTAACATAGCATAGAACATCATATTTATATCATTAATGATCGAAATATTGGGATATAATATAACTTTTTTTTTATGCAAGACAATTATTTTTATTTCCCATTAAAATCACCTTTTATTATTTAAGTACTTTAATGATACTAAATTAACATTTTATTTAAAATTGGACATTTATAGCCTAAGAAATCATTTTATTATTATTATTATTATAATATTTTATTATTAATAATATTTAACGTATCAAATTATTCCCAAAAAAATATGACATTAAATACTAAGTCACTAAAGCTAAAAGTTTATAGCACTATTAAAATGACTTTAATGTCTAGAGATTTATAATAGAGTTTGTTCGTGATAGTTAAAATACTTTCCAAAACTTTACATATCTTATAAAGTGACGTTAAGAAAATTAAATGGTTAGTTTATTGAAAATCAATATGTATACAAATAATAATAATTTTATACTACGCATAATAATGTACCTATTTATTTTGAAACACATATTTTAGAGATTTATAAATCATAAGCCTGTAATGAATTTATAATCCATTTTTGTATAATTCAAACCTTATAATATTCCAAAATCGATAATTTTATTTACCAAAGTTAATTTATTACTACTCTTAGAAGTCATTAATAAATAATATTACTTATCGGGATCATATAATATGTATATGCTATACTTAGATTATTGATTGTTACGTAAAAATGCGTCTTCAATTTATATACAGATTTTGTTCATGTATTATTATTACAATTTTGTTGACATTATTAAATGTAGGTTTCTTAATAAGAAAAAAATTAAATTATTATAAATTATATTTTTAATTTATGTAAATTAAAAATAAATAAGAAAATGAGTTTATGATTGCTTAGAAGTGTAAGAATTTAAATTAAATATTAAAGATTAAAAAAATTCATTCAAGTATACTATTATATATATAAAAATATATTTTGTATTTTGTAGAAAAATATTTGAATTTTATTTTAAGGTTTGTGATTTTTCTTGTGAATAAAAAATAAATAATTTAAAAATATATAGCAAAATTTATTTTACTCTAATTTCTCCTTTAATAACGATTCAGATACTAAATTGTCTAAATTTATATTTCACAAAAATATAATATTGTAAATAATATCATTAGCTACGAAACGTTCAGTAAAAACCAAATCTTTAGTTTTAGTTTAAATTGAAATAAAAAATATAATATTCAAAATATAAAATGCGACGTAAAACTGTTTCATTTTCAAAGGAGAAACGCCGCAGGTTGTAGAACCCAAAGCAGTGACTATTATAATATGCATAATATTGCGATGAGAAATTGCAGAAATAATCTTTTAGTAGAATATTCGTTATTATAGATGCTCATAAGTCATAACAGAGAATATTAAGTAAATTTCTTTTTTACCTACATTCATCGATTTAGCCTAAATATTGAATTACATTTTTTTTTTTAAAGAAAAGCATTTATCATACCAGCTAAAATACTTTTATAAAATAAAAAACCAAAATCATTATATCACATTGAAAAAGAATAAAAGTATGTAATGCGTTTTATATAATCTTTAGACTATTTTAGTTTTGGTTTAAGAGAATAGTGATATGACTATATCATTAAATTGTGAGCAGAGTATATTCTGTAAGAAAATAAAATTACCTCTCACATCAGTTACATCATATTCTGGAAAGGTATTGATACTTTTTGGAAATATGATTTTTAATTATTACTTTTAAGTCATCACAAAACAATTTTTATTTGTTATAAAATTAAATGTTATACTATTTATCCCATAATATTTTAACTTTTTAATACGAATAATACGAAATTGAATTCCAGCATACATTTTTAATTTTATAACCTAAAGAATAATGTTTTTCTAGAAATGTCATAAAATACATTATGAAAATAGAATTTTGAAGATCAAATAATAGTTTTAAGTATATACGAGTAGATAAATTCATCTAACTAATTAACTACTTGAAAAAAAATTGATTTATAAATTGATTATTATTTTATAAATCAGCGGGAGCTTACTTACCAATTTTTAGATTAATCTGGTTAAAAGCATTATAAAAGCCTAAAGGCTACTAGTTGAGAGAATTATCAGTTTTTAAGTACTATATTACTTCATGTTACATCTAAAATGTTTAATGCATTGATAAAACCCATTAATTAGTTATTAATGAATTGATTCAAATATTTTATGGTAACAGTATTGTTTGAAAATAATAGTAAGACATTCAAAGACATAAAATGTGCATGAAGCTCAATTTAAATGAAGAATAATCACATTGTTATTTGTTCGAATGTATCTACCTAATGTATTATTCTCGTGAGAGAGGACTAACATAGTTGTACACGTGAAAGTGTCAAACAACCGATTGCCATTTCACCGAACGATATAAGTACATTATTTTATCATAATAATACCTAGGTATATTTATATATTTTAACCAAGTAGGTTCGTATATTATTGAGTGTTTGGGTTATTGGTTGATCCATTTAATAACACAATATAACACTAATTTATTTCTGTAAATTCATTTTGGAAACATAACGTCATATATATTATTAAATATTTATCTCCAATGGTTTATTTTTGGTTTAATTCATTTTTTATTTTTTTTTTTTTATTACCATCACTAATTTTTAATTTCACACTTCGACGCGAAATATTTTTTTTCTCCTATAATATAAAATTATCAAAAATTGAATCAACGGTTTATTATTAATATATATTATATAGAGCATTATAATCACAGGGAGCTTATTATTTAGTGTTGCAGAGTGGAAAAAAGGGTAAATCGTTCTATGTGTTCTATGGATTTTTATTGCATTAAACCACTTATCGATATTGTTATATACTCGTATAACATTAAAATATAATTATACCGACAAAATATAAAACCTGAAGTATTTATAGTTCATATTTTTTATACAAACTTCCTACATAATATTTTACAAGCGTTGACCGTATGTAAATTAGTGTTATGTAATATGAATTATCCGATATTTTATATTGTAGATAATATATTGAATGCTTACTTGATTTCTCTGGAATTCCTGTATAGACTTTTCGAACAGTTGAGCATTTTGTATTCCGATTGCGCAAAACGTCAGGTACCTCTGGAATATCTACACACGCAAACGAGTTAGTACAAATGTAAACGTTGGCGTTGTTATTATCGTGTTTATCGTTTTTGAATAACAGAGAAAGACTCAGTGGTTATAAGCACTTAACAGGAGCACAAAACAATTGTACAATAATAATAGCTACATGAAATAACAGCATACGAGTACGGTCGTCAATCAAACCGACCGGACCCAAATATACAGGATGTGTTTCTGCCATACAGAAATTAATAGGAGTAGTGTACTCCTATCCACTCCACTCGGCTCATCTAAATTCTTATTAAGTACTTATAAGTTTATAACTATATAGAGTAAAAATGTTGCTTTGATACAACTCCAAATCATCTAAAAAAAAAATATTCCCAAAAACGTTAAAATGTTTTGAGAAAATTAGCGTTAATCTCTAAAATAATCAGACTGTATAGTGATGACGTGAAATGACGATTGTTTTGAGGTATATTGTTCATTACTATTATTATTATTATTAATAATCGAACCGCACAACGACAATGATAACAACAACAACAACAACAACAACGACAACAACTACTACAACAATGCCTAATTTAATATTATAATATACCGTTATACTGCAGACTGCCCGTCGTTTGTATTCGATTATTATAATATTAAATACGTATTATTACTTGCCTCGACGTCGTGTTCGGTAAACGAGTGGCTGCCGTCGGTCTTGTTGATTATCTGAGCCACTCCGATCACGTCGTTGTCGTAGTTGCAGATCGGCACGCACAATATCAAATTAGTCGTGTAACCCGTCATGTGATCGATTTCCCGGTTGAACCGCGGGTCCTGTACAAATATATAAAAATATTATGTATCAATGAGTATAAAAAATTCTCAGAACGCACGCGTATAATGTACAGAATGATCACAGACCCGTACACATCCCCGTCGTTCCGTTTAACTTTGCATCTAATCAAAATTTGATTATTCGATTGGTTTGCTTTATTCGTTTACAAAGACTGTACAATATTTTTAACGCTTAAAAAAAAACCAAGTCTATATCGTCACTGGATACTCGCCTCAGACCCCTTCGCAGCATAAAAAAACGTTAAAGTGCCTACTTGAAAGTATGGCAAACTTAAGATTGAAAAACTCAATGTTTTAAATAAATGAATGATATTTTTGGATACAATGGGGCAAGCGTAATCGGCGAATCATTCCGTATATCTGTGATGTATTTGTTTTTGGGCCACTTCACCATTTTATGAGTTTATAATATATTTATTTATTATTAGATAAACCGAACACGGCCTCGTAAAATACGCGAGTACGATACACGATATACTTATATATAATATAATATACGCCGAAAGATCTGATGTACTAACAAAGAAATGATCAATTCGTACTTCGTAATAATATAATGTATTATGGATATATATATCACAGTGGATGAAACATAATATGCAACCCGGAATAATATTACGACTACATATGACGGCATACTGTAACTAAAACGTGTAAAACGTGAGTTAAAAACTTTTTTCTTTTAAAGGTGTATAGGTACCGTGGTACATGAAATAACACTATTATCGTTAAGTTACTGTAGTCATTATTATTTCTATTTTGTGATGTATAGGCACAGCGCTGAATAAAGAACGGTTGTTTCGAAATCGATTCATTATCGGACATCGAAAACAAAACAAAAACACGACCATGACACACGTGAGTTGTAGATATATTATTTATTATACATATATTGTTTCGCCAATGTAGCTTAAACGATATTCTATGTTATGTGAACGTGAGCGCCGTACGTGTTTAGGAGTCTACATTTTGATTTAATAAGAAAATATCGGTTGTTTTGTTCTTCGGTAACAAATTAATTCCATTTTTTTCACAGTAAACATATTTTTATTCTCTTAAAAAATAAATACATTCATTAGCTATGCAAAATTTCAAAGAACCCAAAACAGGATAAACGTTCAATTAAAATATTTTAAGTACCTGTTCTATTAAAATTTATATGAAATTCTAGCTCGTTGAATATTTAAACAAAATAACAACATTTTGAATAGCAACCTTTAATTAAAAATATTTCACTTTTGAAAAACAGAGAAACATTTAAGCGTCGTAGTATAATAAATTAAGTGTAGCTTGGTAAAAATTTGAATTATAATGCTCAAATTTATAAAACATTTCTAGCAACTTTTTACTCATTTAAAAAATTGTAATGCCACTGATAGTTTCTACGAAAAAAAAAATTCAAATCGAATTTTTTGAATAATACGTATAATAAACGTAAATCATAATATTAATTATTAATATGTACAATCATATTATATTATGTAAAGTATAATAATATAATCATCAAACAATATACTAATAATAATATAATATTTCAACATATATATTAAATGTTGAGTTTTAGAAATAATTTGTTATGAGTGTTTAAAATTAAATCGTGTATTTATTTCACTGTATTGATATTTCTAAGAAGGAATTGTATTGAATACAAATTATAACTATTTAGGTATATTGAGTAAGTTGGATGTTTTTATTTCACTCTCAGTTTATAAATAAGTACAAATAATAATACAATAGTGCTTTACTGAATTATTTAGTCAATATTTACTTTAAATAAAAATTAAAAATTGTAATTATTTATTCAGTCTTGAATGTATCAAATAAAAATGTTATATTTATGCCAGCCCTTCGTCGAAAATTAAGTTTAAAAATAAATTAACATATAAAGTGCCTATCTGCATTTAAATTGTATACCTAAAAGTATCTATGTTATTTCGTTTAGGAAAAAATTAACTCACTTAATTCTTATAAACTGTACAAAGTGTATAGGTTAAATAAAATGAATTAACTAATCTGCTAAACACTTTGAGTTGAGTATAGGTACCTATCGTCATCGATTAGATCACTGCAATATGCCAAAATGATGTGTTATTTAATGATACATACCTATCGTCGTATAAAAATAATAATTCTGGGCTGTCTATCATCCTATATTACTAAGTATATTATTTTGTCATAATATATTATTTATAAATTGCTACTATCACAATTAGTTTTAATATTAGTAATACGATGTAAGCTATAAGGAAACTAGGCAACAACTTAAAATTAATAAAAATAATTCAACATTGTCTCATTGCGTAGGAACTCATATATTAAAATATAAAAAAGCGGGTAAGTGAGTATCGCTCTGCTGTACATTAGGGGGTGGGGTGGACCTCAGACTATGGTACCTAGGTTAAATTTGAATGCAATGATAGGTATCATTGTATACGAAAAACGATTCTGAACGAAGATGATTTGTCAGTTAAATATTGTCATATATTCTATTTTGAAACAAATAGTATAGTTTTTATATGTTACTATGGTTACTTTATAGTATCTGTTTATTAATAAAAAAAGTATTAGGCAACATACGCATAATGAGAGTATGAAATTTAATTTAAATTTTGAAATATATCGTATAAATTTGAACTTTAAGCCCTTATAAAAAAAAATTGTGACTAACGATTTCGGATTTTTTTTTATCACTATAAGAAAAACTTATAAGAAACCTTGTATTAAATTTTCAAGATTTTCTGGCCACCCAAAAAATTTTTATCGGCATTTGAAGAAAAAAAACTTAGAAAAGTCGAAAATTTCAATTGTCTATAAGTAGCTTAAAAATGGTCAAAATGTTTTGAAAATTTAACTGTAAAAAGATAACCATAATATAAACATTTGGTGAAAATTTCAAGTATTTACAATGATTGGTTTTTGAGTTACAGCAAAATCAAAAAATCGATTTTGTCGAAAAGTGGTTTTTCGTAAAATTGCCATTTTTCTGCCATTTTTTTTTTGTTTTTCTCGATTTTTTTGAAAACTATTTGAAAATTTTACTTTTGACCCCCCCCCCCAAAGTACCAACTAGATGAATTTTCCTATTCAAAGAGGGGCTGAAGTCAAAAATCGGAGCATTATTACTGCTCCAAATGTTGTCGTCAGACACAAAAAAAAAACACACATCATAGTAAAATCAATACATTCATCACTTCGTTCAGAATCTAAAATATATTATAATATTCGTAAAAATGTCGTCACGAATTTATTTAAATTGCATTAAAATAACTAAAAACCATCATTTTTTGTTTAAGTATTCACTTTTGATCAAATGTTTATTTGAGTTTTATTCAAGACTACCTAATTATGAGGACCATGTATTACATTTTCAAGTCTTAGTTATACATTTTTAACTACAAACTAATTTGCAAACTTTAATTATATCGGCATTTTTTTTGTAAAAAATAAATAGATAGACATGGTTTCTTTTTTTGTATCAACGTTAAAATTAAATTAAAAAAATTAATTAAATAAAATGAACTGCCAAATTGGTAACTATTTTTCTATACAGTATTTATCGAGTGTAATTTAATATTCGATATGTAATTGATGTGTAATAAACTAATAAATGTGTAAAATTTTAATTTAATGATTAGGGCTCGGATTTCAATGCATTTGCATCTTTTTTTTGGGATATCATACGCTATGCTTTCCAAGCTACAAATATGTTTCAAGTACTTCGCGATCTAACCACAATAATTTTTTGGGACATTTTTTAGTATTTTTAGCGGATTTCATCATTTGGGCATTTTTTGACGGTTTTAATGCATTTTTTAATTTTTTAGGATACTTTTGACCCATTTTTCGTATTATGACTAAAAAAATTAACCTCATTTAAATATAAGTACTACATAGTAGTATACTTAGTACTACGTAATAAAAATTATTTTCATTTTGAACTATTTTAACTAATTTAACATCAAGTTTTCCGGTTTTTACAACCTTTATATCACACCATCCAATTAGCCGATATTATTGCACAAAACTAAACCATCATCGGATTATTTTCTTATCGAGTGATAATATTATATCGGTGGTGCGCGTGGCCCATTGTCGGACGCTTTCAGTCGTGTTGCGTATAATTTATAATTTTTATTAAAATTTTATTTGTTCCTCATTTTTTAATAATAATTTAATTTGAATTTATATAATAAATAATGCATTTTTTGATATTTTTAGGGCATTTTTTAGAGTTTTTAGGTCATAAATGCATTTTTTGAAAGGGCATTTTTTTGATATTTTTAGGGCATTTAAATCCGAGCCACAAAAATATATTCTTAGCTAGAATGGTTTATTTAAAAAAAAACAAAAGTGTTAAATAGATTCAATTTTCTTCCAGAAATCAACCTCAAAGTTGTAAATCAGAGAATTTTTTTTATCATTAAAGTCATTGTGTCTTCAGACACAAAAATATAACAAAACACACATCATTATAAACTTAATACATCTTCATATTTATTGCTCTACCCAGAATATTAAATAACTATTTCAATATGTATATAACATCTGTTTATAAGTTATAATAATCTTTACTTTGCTGTAATATTTCGTTGTAAATATGAATACGCGAACAATTAACTTGAGTATACAATTTTAATCTTCCTAATTCTGAAAATATATTAAACGTTTTTTTTTTACAAGTTAAATACCAACAATAAAATCAATAAACACGTTTTAATGTTTTATATTGTAAAAAACACATGTGTCGAAGTATGTACTAAAATTTATCAGGACATACCAAAAAAATAAACTCAATTAGTAAATATAGTTACTGTTGCTATACTGAGTGATTCTTTTATCGAAAAATACTCACTATTTCAAAATGTATTAACGTTTTTGAAAATATAGCAGACAATTTTTCGGAGTAATTCAAAACAAAAAAATCTTTATAATATATTATTATATTATTATAATATTGTTACGTCCTGACTCTCGACCTGTCAAAAACGTTAATATTATATTTTAAAATAATGAGTGTTGTTCGATAAAAGAGTCACCGTATATAATACATATATATATATATTTACACAGACAATATATTATATTATAATCAGCTGATGCGTGAAGAAATTTACTCAGAAGTACTACATGTACATCATGATTCGAACAATTTTTTTTAGGATTTTAGTACTGTTAAATATTTTATGTACACACCACCGCACTCAGTCCTATCCAAAAAGTCTGTTTACTCTGGAGACGTTAACTCCCACGTAAGTGTGGCAGTGGCATTGGAGGCGTTCCGTCCTATTGATTATACTATATATATATATATAACTTAACTATAGTATAGTGCCATCCGTGAAATTATTTACTCATAAGCAAGGTTTCAAACTCACGAAAAATTAAAGGTAATAATAAAATCACAAAATTATCAATTTAATAATTTGATAATAATTTAAAATAAATGTTATATCGTGATTAATTATTACATTATGCACAAACAGAAAATGTGGATTATAATTACATTATTATATATTCGAGATAAGATCTACTAACATATTTTGATAAATCATTCAATTTGTGGTATTTTTTTTTCACACAACTTATTTTGGTTAAAAATATGTCACACTCGCATATGTTATCTCAATATAATTACATTTACGATCAACAATGCAAATTTGTGTTCAACACAATAAATTTTATCATTAATTTTAACTTGAGAGTGAATTGATTTATTAGCATATTCAAAGTTAAGTATAACTTATAATATTCTATAATAATAAGAGAGCACCAATATTGATAATAATTTTATTGTACCTATAGTTGATCATGTATTAGTATATTTTAGCAAAATTAATTGAATAATTTACTATTTAATAATGTTTGTAAATCTCATCCCTAGTTATTACTCAGTTTAAAATTACAATATAAATACAAGATTAAAAATAACCTAATTTATTAATATTGTTTTTCCAACGTTTTTTTTAAAAATACCTTTAGTCAAAAATAGCCACACAAATTGATGGTTTTTTCTGAACGCACATTTGTAGTGTTACACTTTTGTATTAATAAGAAAGACAACACATGTGGGTGTAGTGAAAATATTATACAATTTATTGCAAGCAGAAAATACGGAGAAAATATCACGTTCGTTTATATTGGCGTTGTATAAAATATTACATGACATTATAACTTTCATACATAATAATATAATATTATAAATTCCAAACTCATAACTAATATGCAAAATAAAATGAATATGAATGTTGCAATAGTTATAGTTAGATCAAAAACAATATTATATGATAGTTATTGTTGATAGCATGAATATAAATAGAACAAACCAATAATATCAATCTTTAAGACTTAATATCAAAAATATTATTTCTTTTTGTATTTTCTTTTTTGTCATGACTAAACATTTCAACTTTACAACTATATTATGTTATATTATTTTGAATTTCTTTTTGAATTGTCCAAATATTGAATCTTATTTTCTGTATTCATAATAATATAATAGTGAATTTTAGATTTATCATTTGATGTTAGGGTATACTTGAAAACGCACAGAAAAGTTTCTTAAGAGATAACTTCAGTTTAAAATTTTAAATTTCACTTGAAAACCTTAAAGTTATTATTAGTTTTATTTTGTGGGTTTGGCAACACGAAAAACTTTTTGGTTTAAGTTTTTTTCGTGGTAAATATTACTAAATATCTATATTGTTAGCTTTATTATCGAATAGGTAGCTATATAAAAATGTATGTACATTTGATCGTATCAACTAAAATCAATGTAATTATAGTTTAATCAGAAAAATTAAGTTATATTGACAAATAGTAGGTTTATACATTTATTAACTTAAATCCATAACCATTTTACAATTTTTTTTTTCTTTGCAGTTAATTTAATAATGATACGATCTATATTCTATTCATACAATAAGACACAATACCATTACCTAAATAAATCTTATTTCAATTTATACGCAAGACTTTTTATAGTTACTCGGCTAGTAAATCATTTTTTTTGATAATGTATTTTGTCATATTATTATAAAATTATATCTAACTACTGTAAGTTTTAGAAAAGGATAATAAAAATCAAATGTTTGTTAAATAAAAATTGTGAAAATTATGAGTATTTTACAGAAAGTATATTTTTAAAAATATGTTTTTACATTGATTTAATTGTACTGGGATATCATCATAAGCCTAATCAATTATATTAACAAAAAACTAATATTAAACATTTAAAGATAAGTTGTATCTTTGGATATTTCTTAACAAAAAACTTTAAACTTTTTCCATTTGAATGTCATTACATTGATTCTTTATTGTACACATCTTGAATACTAGCCAATATATTTGTTTAGAGTATATTATTTTTATGACGGTTACTTAGCCAACATACGAACCACCAACACTTACAAAACCATATTTGTTATAAGTATTTCATTTATCGGAAAAAAATTCCTAGAATAAATTGTATGAACAAAAAAAAACAATAATAATAATTAACATTATATGGATAATGGATATAATTATAATAAAATGTTTGCAGTTAAAAGGGTGTATACAACGAGCATACTTAACTACTTTTGTACTTAAATACCTTTATTTTACATGAAATTTTAGGAATTTTAAGTTGCAATACAAACTTTCCTTGTTTTAAACTGTCTTCTTTTATATAAATTGATAGGAAGGAAATTGAATTTTTAAAATGTTTATGTATCTATAACTATAAATTCAAACAAAAAGTTTTCGAGTTATTATATTTTAGCTACCTATTAAAGATAAAAGTACACAATGAAATGTTTTTAAAATATGGGGCCTATGATAATTTTAAAATTATAGTTTTAAAATATTAATTTATTCCTACTTCATATTTTTTTATATTTTCCAAGGGGTTAGGTTAAAATAATATTACCTAAATATTTTTATATTTTATGTAAATAATAATAATAATTATTATTATTATTATTAACGTATAATTTAACGCTCAACTCATTTAAATTCCTATTTAGATGATTTAGTATGCAAGCATAGAATATCAATATCTATTCAAACTTATTATTGAATAATTTTCTACAGTAATACCTATGGTAATCACAATAATAATCTTGATTTACCAACTATACAAAAAATCTATTGGTACATATTTATCATTATCATAATTTAATTAACTATTAATTTTCATTCACTATAATATTATTAACCTTGAAAATGTAAAATATTAACATGAATTAACTTGATTAAATTTATAAACAAAAAAAAATAGTTCTAAAATTTATATAAATAAAATAGTGAAATATGTTATTAAATAAGTATTTTAAATAAAATAAAAATATACCAATTTTGAGTAGCTTAATAAGACATGTATATTGAGGTGTTAACTGGAAATACATTTCTTAGATTAAAAAATTACTTTAATTTATTTATTTTTTTTTTTTTACAAAAAAAGTTTGACCAAAACATTATTGAAATATAACACGCTTTAAAAATTTATGGACTCAATAACTTTATGTCATTATAAAAAAAAACTTTCTTCTTATAGTTTTCCTTAAAATTATGTTAAAAAGTTTTTTCGAGTACCTACTTGAAAAGTTTATCCACTTTATTCTCTATCCTTCTAAATCATTATACTTGTCGTCCTTAAAGATGAATGTGAGAATAAATACAAAACTAAAATAATCGAAATTATGAATAGTGTTTTTAGAATCTTTAATCTATAACGTTGAAAATCTAACACATTTTTTTGATATACTGTTTTTGTTATTTTAGTAATTTTGAAGAATAACACATGCAATTTAAATCTTGTAACTTAATTTAAATCATACATTACTTATAATTGTATTGATACCTATTATATAAAGTACCTACGTCAGTAAATAATAATTGAATTAGTCATATTTTATTATATCCTACAAATATTATATAATAATATATTAATTTTATTTTAGAAAGTCTTATTTTATTATTGGGTACGATCAATTTTAAAATAAATTTTTGTAGTAAAAATGTGTATTCTAATTACCTGTATTAAGTATACCTATTACATTAAAAACAATAATTGAAACCAAACTTTAAAAATTATTAAAATATAAGTGCACATTGTATACATATTTTTAAATAAGACAATATCAGTATGTTTGTATGATATTTATTGTTATAAATAAAACTGTAAGAAATATCAAAGTTAATTTATGAAACCAATAAAAGTTTTTAAAAAAAGGTTACAGTTGATTGAAAATGATGGCAATTTGATACCGAAATGATAAAATACATACTAATAAAACTAGTATCGTTTATCGTAACTTTTGAACTTTTGGAAACGTATAATTTGGTCAGGCTATTATGTATAAAATGTTTTGTAACCTTTTTTTTTCGTTGTTCATTCAGTGAATATTTGAACCCGGGCCAATTTGCGTTTTATACTTTCATAAAAACTGCACAAGTATACGAAAACCACAATATATATACATATTTTATAAATGGTAATTACCGAAAATCGTTCGTTGTACGATTCGATTCAAAATACGCGTTCGCCATCGATAATGACAGATAATTAATAACGTGGGTACAGGACGGACGTCAACGCAGTAATACCATTGTGATACGATCATCCTCTCAATCGGCAATACCCGCGGGCCGGTATATAATGCAATTTAATCACTCATTATAGGTTTTCGTTTGTCACCTGCTCTTTATATTCCTGTTTTATATCTAAGTATTATTTTTATATTTATTATTAAACCTCATTGTACTCTTATTTAATGATACCTACGGGCGGTGTAATAGCGTGTAATAATAAAATATAGAGCAGGGATTTTGACGTATATTCATTTTGTGTGTGTGTGTGTGTGATTAATAATGTAGCCGCGTAAGTGGAAAATGTGTTTCATACGTAGGTAGTACGGCGTACGTGCCTACTGGTTATTTTAATACAACTTTAAAAATGTATTTTTTTCATTTTTAAAAATTTTAGGTTTTTTATATAGTATTTTTCATTATTTTTCAACTTTTTCCCAAAACAATAAAATAATGTGTGTACTTACCTAAACAAAAATAAAAATAATCTTAATAAATAAATTGGTAATGCAAATTAAGATTAATGATAGAAATTTATTGAATCGTATAATACTCTTTATGACAATTTTGAAATTTTAGTCACTGGTATTTTATTTTTATCAAGATTTTAAGCGAAGGGATGAATTTATTGATTTTAGAAAGATGTATGCTATTTTTGCGTCATCACTTTTCAGAACAGTAAAAATGCTTCAATTTTCAACTTTTTAGTGATTTCTGGTAGAAAATTGAATCTATTTGGTAGGTTAGGCTAAATTAGTTTTTTGCAAAAAGTTTTTATTTTATTGTAATTCAAAAACGAAAAACCGTAGTTAGTTACTTGCATTTGTTATCAAATATTTAAATTATAATTTTTCATGTATGGACCTTTTTAATTGAATTACTGGAATGAGAAATTTAGGATTTATTTTGGTTTTTTATTATGGATCTCAATAAAAAGGAATTCGTTGGATCAATACTTTTAAAAATATAAAAATGAGAAAAATATATAGGTATTATTTTTTTTGAAATTAAAGTTTTAACGAAATTAGTCAAAATTACGAACATTTAAAAAATATAAGTATTTTTTTAAAAATAAACTTCAACATTTTTAATTTTTTTAACTAAGGTTCACAAACCCAATATAATATTCCTTATAAATAGTTCATTCTGGAACTTAAATCTTGTAAAAAAAAAAAAAAAATAGGTATATAAGATATAACACAATTAGTTATATAATATAATTGACATTATATAATAGACATTTGAAGTTCATTTAGACTAAATTTAAACAATAAATGAAAATGTTTATTATTCTGTTATAATTTGAAAACATTATTTGTGGTAACTTAAACTATTACGTAGGTATATCAGGATTACTTTTCAAATTATGTAAATTAATTTTAAGATACTACCTATTTATATTATCATAAACCTATTCACACTGTTCTATGTTACGGTAATATTATCCAAAAGTTAATAACAATTATATTTTAGGGTATATAATGAAAAAAATAATGATAATATAATAATAAATAAAAATTGTTTGACAAAAATTAAATCAAACTACCGTATTACTTATGATATTACTTATAGTACAATAAATCATTCACTTCAAATTTAACTCATTTATTGTATTGTTATACACTCGACAACTAGGTATATACTATATTGCAGAGCGGTACACACTTTTACAATTTTCACATTAATAGAATATTGAAAACGATTTTTTGATGTATCGTTTGAGATTTCTAAGGTATTTTTATATTTTTTACAACTTTTTAGGTATCGAAGTCCTAGCCCTAATATATTATATTAATCATTCGATCAGACAATATACGCCAAACACACTTTCGCTACCCAGATTGAAAATAATGCACTAAAAGGGGCTCAAGAAGTTTATTTTTTTAATTTGCCATCACAAACAGAACGGTTCACGTAAATCGTATTGTTACCCCTACCTGGTATGCGTTTCTGATGTTGACGACTTGCTTTGTTTCCGCCACCGTTCCTGCCACCCCAACTCCGAATGGTATTTGGATTTCTTCCTCTTTCGCCTTGTGGACGGCTTCGCTCAGTTCTACAAACATACAATTATGATAATTATATTACTATAATAATCGCACTACTTATTAAATGCTAATATTTTATTTGACAGCGACTTTCGTCGAGATTACATAAAAAAAATAATAATAATAAATATTATAATTTGTATTCTAAAAATGTTGTGTTTTAATGACTTAAAATTATGCAAGAAAATGGAAATCAAATTAATTTTACCGTAAAAGTACGTTATAATGATAAAATAATCATAGAGTATAGAAACGTACTTCCACGATGAATTAACGCCTAGAAAATACAACCATTTCGGAAAGTGTTTACATAATATAATATTATCAATAAAAGTACGAATTATATTTTTGGAATTTATAACATAATACATAATGAATATGTTTTTAAATTCCACAAAACCTAACCTAACCTTTATTTATGGATTTAAACATTTTCCATAGTCTGTATAATTATTGATGGAATTTTTTAAATATTCTAGTAGCTGACTGGGAATTTTTGAAAAACTAACGAAACACGACGGGTAATTCTGTGGGTAACCGAGGTCGGATCCCTATAGAGAAGAAAACTATTTGTATTATTTTATTGTGTATAAATTATCCACGAGACTCGAAATTTCCACGGATTATTTATTTGTGTATTTCATTGAAGCGATAAATTTGTCAAAATATGCTTCTACTTACCTAGGTAATAATAAACTACCTAAATAATAAACAGTTATGATATTTCCCAATACAATTCAAGTTAAATTTTATTTCAAAAAAGTAAATTGTACATAACATATTATTATAGACCATTATCGGAAATATTAAGTAGTAAGTACGCTATTATATCTATCTAACAATGATTGTTGTTTGAATTTTTCAAATTTTACAAACTCGATACTCAAATAGCAAACATTTAAATTTATTAAATCATTATGGGCTAAAAAAAAATTATAATTATAGAAATAAACACTATAATAAAATTATTAATATGTAGTTAAATATAAAAATTCCTACTTAACAGTAAATACTTAGTTACCTGTTATTCAGTAAAAAACAAAAGTAAATAGGTAGATACAAAATAAATGTGTTTAAACATTACTAAGGTAGGTATGTTAATTAAAAATATATAACTGTGATTACATGTTCCATATCAAAATGTTTATCACAATATTGTTCCAACTGTAGAAATGTATATTATATGCACAAAGATGCAATGCTTGTAATCTAAATACATGTTTGTAGAATGCTTAAATTAGGATAACGGCAAGTTGCGATTAAATTCGTAATTAGAAACGAAACAAAACAGTATTTTAAGAAAACTTATGTATAATAATTAAAAGCCATGTAAACGAGAAGTATATGCATATAAGTAGGAATATATCGTATAAATTTATTGGACATTGGATAGCAGAAGCGTATATCGTACAGCATAGTCAATTAGTCATTAAAACCTTTCTTTATTACCTACCAGCCATTTTGATTCAAGCTCATTTAGTGGCCCACAGAAATATATTTCAAAATATATTCTATATGTACAGTAATTCCTTATTTTAACCACGAATTAAATTAAATTTAGTTTCACTTTTAGATTTAACTCCATTAATAATTTAGACACTAAACCAATTAACAAAAAGATTAGAATATACATGAAATTAATTATTAACAAGTAAATATTTTGAATGTTTTTATTTTCAAGTGTTATAGGTATAAGAAGAAAATAAACATCAAACGTTAACGGTAATACTTTTTAAACTGGTTGTGATGTCCTTTAATAGCCATTTTTATACTGAGATCATTACCATGATTAAAAACGCTCTATTAATTTGCATTCGTTAATTTAAAACGAACAATTTCTATATGTGTTCATTATAAATAAATTATATTTGTATTGTTTTTTAATTATTACAATCGCTATTTTTTTAAATACGCATGTTCAATACAATTATTGGCACATCGATAAATAAATTATATTTTCAGTAATTAAAATGGTAATTAACTAAATTTATTGGTTCTTTTAAATTCAAACTACATAAAAAAGTAAAAAAAAAATGTATGGCACATTTATTGCGATTTCCAATTAAATTGTAAAAAGTATTTGAGCAAATTTAATGATTCAACGTAAAAGCGATAATTTCTATTTACCTAAATGTAATTTAAATAAACAAATAGACTCTATTTAAATAGCTCTTTCAAAGTACCAGCTGTGGCTACGCGATAATCTCTAGAGGAATTATATTAATGTGTTTGAACGTTTGTAACACTGCAAAAAGCATATATTTTTCCGAAGAAAAATAAAAACATCCATCTAAACGTAAAACCAATATCTATCTCATTATTTTCTACAGTCTACGGAATGTATATGAAATTAAATTTAAACATTATTCGTATTCGGTCTACATGCATACACATCTATTTTGTACTTATTATTACAAATGATTCTCGTATGAATACGGACAATAATTCGTGATATTGTGTGTTCGCAATAATAAATCACACGATGTCAATAATTTATCGTAATAAATGATGGTTGATCTTCTTGGTAACTTTACACTATGCTTTATCGGTTGAATAACATTTGTGTTCAGAAAAAAAAAATATAATTGGAACATCATGTTTGAAAGCTGTACCGTATCGAATAGACTTTTCAAGAGTACTGTAGTATAATACGGCGCGTCGAATCGAATATATTTTATTCCATTATTGTCGACTTCCGATATGATTCCGGTGGTCAGGGCGTTTTCTCCCTCAAACTTATTGTCAAAACATGAATACTAAAAGAGCCAGACAAAGTTATTTTCTGTATTATATTATACATTGAATATAAAGTACGGAGATATGGTGAAGCCGGTGAAGATAAAGTATATGAAGCTCTTCATGGCGTATTCAAAGTTTAACTTTGAAAAAAACACTCAAATGCACTTTGCACTGACTATTGGGTATATATTTTGATTATATATTAGATATCTTGCGATGATAATAGTATTTACAATTACAACACGATAAATAGTTTTTTAATGTAAAATATGTTTTATTAAATAACACTAATACCATAATAACTTATTAAATCATAAACACTCATATGCATAATAACAAGTTACTGATTATACATTTTTTGAAGGATTAGATATTATATATAGTTGGCAGTACAGCAACACATCCGGAGATATAAAACGATATCCGAAATATTTTTAAAGTGGCTAAAATAATTTTAAGAGTTTAAAAATATTCCATACTCAAATGTTATAATGTAATGAGTTTTATTTTGAAATATTTTGAGAACAGCTCTAATTTAATCTTCGATTTTTTTTTTTAAACATAACGTTTTTTATTGTCTTAACAATTACAATACAAAAACAAATTTGTGTAAATTATTATTTTTGTATTATATTTAATATTTATTTAGCTATTATCATATCGAATTTACAAAAAAAAATGTATTACACGTATTTCCTTGATTTTTTCACTATTAAAATTACAATAGATTTTATAAATTATATGAAAATAAAAATAACATTTATCCATTAAACTATGAATGTTTTTATCACTGCAATAAATAATTAAAACTATATTTTTATATAGTATAAACTATAAATTAAAATAAATATATAAATAATAATTATAAAAAATCAAAAAAGTTAATTTCTATTATGTAAGTTGGGTGAATAAATTACTCTTAACCAGGTATAGCTTGTCTTAACAAATCAAAATACACTACACACTATATCCATAATTAGAATTGCGTACGTTGTCTTTGATATGTCAAACATTTTAATTTAAAATATAATTACGTTTAAAAAACTAAACTTTTAATTAACATATTTTTATAACGTGGAGAATATTACATTATTTCAAATGTATATATACACAACAATTATTATTTTAGTCTATACATAGTATCGTACTCATTATTTATTTTAACTGTATAAATACGAGAACGAGAACGTTAGGGAAAATAATTATAATTATGTTTGCCGTGTAGAATAAACGTATTCGTAGAGATTAGAGGTCCAAAAAAATAAAATATTGTTTAAATAATTGTTGACTTTCAAAAAAATTCACAAAACACTAGTATAAAACTAAACCATCAATTTCGTCTCGTGCGCCGTTCGTGTTTCATGGCTTGTGGTTAACAAAGAAAACATAGTATTTTCTGAGGAATAAAATTAAAAACCAACTCTTTTATACCTGAAGGTTTGATTGACGCCTGTTGCATGAAATAGGTATATATATTATATATATACAGGACATAGGTGTATGTTGGTTTTGTGATCGAATGAAAAATATCGTATTTGGTCGACGTCCGCGTTTGATGCATGATTTTCAGGCTTAAAACGAACATTTTAGATTGATGGGTTTCTCATTCACACGTTGTACATTAGTTTCACCAACAATGAGCTTGACATATTGTGTAAAACAACCCCTATTTTAGTTTTTCTCAATTATATATATAAAAAAAAAGCCTCGAAAGACGTTCAACGATTATCGCATTGTCCGCCGTCGGAAGGAAGGATACTCTCAGACAAAAGCCACATTTAATTGATCGTTCTGTTCCACGGTTTCATCCCCTGGGATTACGTTGTACACGAGCAAATTAAATAAAAGATAATAACCAAACAGTTCACAATACATAAAATATAAAACGATAGTGGTTCTATGTTAATTAAAATTCCTTGTATTCTACGAAAATCCAATTTTGTTGCTAACTATATTCTCCGAGTTTTAGTTATTAAGCCAAATCATAGCTATTTATGAAATAAATTAACTACGATATTTATTGACAAATTGAAAGTTTAAATATTTTAGCTATCAAAAACGAAAATTTGGTCTATCGATTTCAGCGTAGGTGTAGGTACCTACTAAGTAAATTATTATTAATTTACAAATCGAAACCTTTCGATTTATTTATTGTTTGGTTTGCAAAAAGCTCAATTTAGTCTGTCCAGATATTTATCCTACCATTGTTTAAAAGAATATTTTATTTTTCTATATTTTTCCAATGATTCATACGTTTTTATTTATTTACCAATTGACAGTATAAGTAAATAAAATAGTAAAATAAAAAAATTGTCTACTTTTTTTGACAGTCAATAAAAATAAAATAAAAATCAATTAATTATATAAGTTTATAGTTTAAGTGCTGAAATTAAGAATCATACATTTTATAATATAAAGTAGTTTAATAATTAATAGTTTGATTTGATACTTGAGTATTTTAATATATATTTTTTTTTTGTATATTATATATACCCATAGGCTGTGGCACTCTATTGTATTCCATAATACATGAAGCCAGGCTGGGATCTTATTAAAGTTTCTAATATTATAATAATAGTCTATTGTCTAAAGCTCAATTTATTTTCTGTCCATTTACGAAAATATTTTCCATGATGATAGACGATAGTAATTAGTAGTATAAGACCATAGATGTATATACTACATCTAGATTAAAAACTTTATGAATAAAACGAATACAAAATGATTTAAGCTGGTCCGCCATGTTTTAGGTTGTATAAATTTCCATGGATAAAAAAACTATTTAGGTAATTTATACTGTAATAACTAAAATATACATGTTATTTATTTATTCACGTCAATTTTCCAACCAATAATATAGTGAAGCAAAATTAATTTGATGAAACGAGGTCCTTAGGTAACTAGTGTATTTTTATAGGTAGTGTATACAACTACAACACCGCATAAGATCATTATTGATCACAGTGGTTTCCGGAAAAAAATATCTCTCAACTAATAAAAGATCACTATAATTCATCTCTAAACTTTAAGCTATAGTAGAACGTAGTATTTGTTTGGGTACATTTTATTATTCTTACATTCACGAAATTTTATATATTTCATTTACGCGTATAAAATATATATTTATTCCGCTTTTTATTTCATTTGTTTTCATTTTCTATGGAAAATTTTGACGTCGTAAGCTTTAAAATGTATTTTTTATACGAATCGAAATACCCGTCTTAAAAGTTTACGTATTTATGGACATAATATTATAAAAACAAAGTATAAAGGTACGATAGTATTTCATTGTGTTCAACCGACGTTCGTTTCGTCATAAAAATTTCAAAGGAATATTGTACGATAAAACGAAAAACGAAAAAAAAAATACTCCAAACGCCCCAAGCTCTTTCAGACTAAAAAACTAGAAAATAAAGTGACGATCATTTGGAAATTGAATTACTTATTCATATTTTTATGATAAAGTGATATTCCAAAACCATGTAGCAGATAATGGTCGAGGTTGTGGCCCTAAGCCTATCATCATTATTTTCACTATTAACTCTCACTTATCAGTCATCCCATAATTTTGGGTTGACATCTGTCAAATGTGCAGTGTACCCGAATTTAAACTCGCCAGTTATATAAATTAACATTAAATAATAATTCAATCTTCACGCATGCGTAGTTAAAGAGCATTATCTAAAACCAGTAAAGCTGATCGGATTATTAATATACTGTTCAGATTTCATGAAATAATAATAGACAAATACTAAATACCTACAGGCTATCAGATTAATGTTTCTTAATTGTTTTGTTTAAATTTTAACCGAGAATCAATAAATTAATAATTTAATAAACCATAAATTTAGAAATAATATTGAAAATTGAATATATTATAATAATATGCAAAAAAAGAATTATAAAACAATTTGGCTAAGTTCACGACTAATACATTCAAATAATTAAAAACTATATGACATCGAACTAAAGACGATTATTTATGTTATATTATTTAGCTCTATAAAACCTTACTCAAACCAATTTGGATGTATGGTGATTACATTTGATGCTTTAAAAATATCAAACGTAAATAAAATTGTTCTTTAATATGGCCCAAAACTCCAGCAGGAAACTTAACCAAAAATTCAATACCCGGCAATCATGTCTTAAAGACCAAAAAAGACGTATTCCAATTTAACTTGACCCTATTACCAAGCCCCAAGAGTGTTGGTCTATGTAGTTAGATTGCCAACAGTGTGACTTCTTTGTTCAAAGCACCAAGCTATAAAATACTCAACCATAACATTACAACAATTAAATTACATTACGAATTATCTTTCAAAAATAATAATAATTATTAATATTTATTATTTAAGTGAACTCTTTTTATCTAGCCAAGTCACACTACTTTTTTATTTTCAAAAATATCACTGAAGCTTAATAATTATGTTATAAACACATTAACTAAGTAATGTCAATCAACAATATGAAATCACACAAAATGTTTATTAAAGAAAAAAAGAAGACAATGATGGATTAATATATTTTATTCTTTATCATTTTATATTTATTTTAAATTAAAATACATTTTTTGAATTTTGAATTTAAAGTTACTACTTATAAAAATAATTTTTTTATAAAGTAACTATTAAAAAAATTTTATTTACAGAAAATCTTACTTGTATAATATATTTACATATTATATTATCAAATACTTCTTGAATAATCGCACGAAAGAAAATAAAATAACGAATACTTTTTATCATTGTACTACAAAAAAGTAATTTAGTATAAATTACTTACAGTTACAATAAAATGTGATTAAATTATCATAAAATTACTTATAAAGTAATTTTGTTACACTAGCTTATTTGTAACTTAAGTTAATAGTTACTCATTAACATTGCTAATTAGTAAGCCGTTTAGCAATAAATTATCTTTTTAATAAATGTTCAACGACTGAGGGTTAAATGATTTTTGTGTTCGAAAATCAATATTATTCTGTAATTTCAATAATAATCCGCGCAAATTGAATTAGAGTTATTTAAACAGAATTGAAATATTATTATTAGATCGCCGCAGTAGGTAGTACGATGCAGTGACGTCGGAGATGCGAATTACAGTTTCGGTTTTAATAATCAATAACCACGGTTTTATTTTAATACAATTTAGTGTTCTTTTCTTTTTCTTTTTCTTTTTACACAATCTTCTGAATACTATTTGTGCTTAGTGTGGTTTTTATTATTGTTTGTTGTTTCAACTAGCGTTGTCCTAGTGTATTTGTGGGGTACTGGGGTATAACTATTGATTTTGTACTGTCTATTGTGTATTGTTGCTATATTTTCGGTTACCGACGTATGAAAAGAAGAATAATGTGTGTAAAGAGGATCAGATTTAAAGTCTTACATTTTTATGTTACTTATTAAATATTTGTTAGAGATAAAATACGCAAAATTATTTTACAATTATTACAGCGCGTTCTGACATATAAAAAAAGTAACTGAAAATAAATGTCCCTTCGTCGAAATTGGCTCTATATGAATACTGTACACTAATGTCTATAAAAACTTGACGAGAACTACAGCGGTATAATACAGATGCGATCGGTCTCGATATTTATTCGTGCAAATATTTCACCCTCCGTACGAATATTTGACTTTAAAGTGTATCCACTGTAAATATAATTTACATTTAATTCGAAACTGGTGTATAGTGTACAATAATTTTATGCCAAATACTTATTATTGTGAGTACGTTTCATTAATAATTCACGAACACTTAAGGCACCGATCTTGTACAGTAGCAGGTAGATATTAACGCAGTTTACTCAAATGCCGCATTAAACAAATTACCATTTTAATAAGTTCATTTGTCCATTTATCTTTCTTTAATATAAAACAAAAACATTCCTCAAATACTACATTTATAGAACCATTGTGCCACACATTCGACGAAAAAAGCGAATAAGAAAAATTTAAGTACCGTTTTGCATGAAAAAAAACTCGTATGTTAACAGTTTACACTGAAAAGTATACTTTCATCGTAATTACACACTGTATTAATATATGCAATATGGCCAAATGAATTACTTTATTTCCTATATGTTCTATTTTGATGAAAAATTATACGTGAAAGCATATTTATTTTAACTTTACTTGAAAAATCCAAATTAAAACACAATATTTTTTTTTTTATCAAACTTATTTTACTTTCGGTTATTGCATTTAAATTGATTAAAAAGTTGAAATTCAAACATTCAGAGATTTTTAATATTAATTTTTTTTAATTCAGTCTATTTAGCTTGGATTAAAAATGTTCTGTTATAAAAAGTAATTTTTAAAATAAATAGACTGTCAGGTTTTTGAACAAAAATGTTTAAATATTACGTTATTTAATATCATAATTGAATTTAAAAACCAAATAATCATGTAGTTTAATTAAATTTTCAAAGAAGCATACAAAATGTATATTTAAATTTTTACTTATAAAAATATAATTTAGTTTTAACGCTTTATGCTTTATCATTTATGTGCAAGAAATTCGTTTCAATTCTAAGAAATCAATACAGTGCATAATATTGTGTTATGGGTAAAAAACCAATTGAAACTTGTACAAATTATTTGGGTAGTCACCATATAAAATCATCAACGAAAATAACAATAAGGATAATATTTTGAAAATGTAAACAATAATTATTTACATAAAATTGACATTATTCGGGTCAATACAATATAATATTATTTTATGTTATATTTATGTTACACAAAACACAGTTATAAAAAGCTCGTTTATTGTTTTTGTTTTATATTTTATCAATTAATAATAATGAACATGATTTGGGAAATCCGAAAACTCGCAATCCTAGTATTTATGAATTTTATAAAATTTAAAATGTATCGTTAACGTTCTAAAGATTAAAATATTAAGACCTGTCCTAGACTAATTGAAAATTGATTCGTTATTAGATAATTAGACCATGCGTTACAATAAAAATGCACTTGTCAGCGAACTATATAACGTTTAATGTTTAATAGTAAATACGATTATAACTTTAATACAATTATTATTAAAACATACTATTAATAGCATAATAATTTTTTATTTAGTTAAATTCTTATTCGATAGTTATTATTTACAATGTTTGTTATTTTAAAAATACTCTTATGACAGCCAAAATTAATTAATATATATTTTTTTAATTATCATAGGTTTTTGTTTTTTTCACTTATTTTTTAATACATTTCAAGAAAAAATAGAATCCATTTTTCATAGAAATAGAACCTGAACTTTTTTCAATAACAAGCATTTTAGTACTAAACACACGCACATACATATTTATACCACGAGGAAATATATTAATATGCGTTATTGAAATGTCCGGTTATTGAAAATCAATTGTGTATTATAAATTATTATAAGTTGATAAACAATTAACGTTTCAAATAATATTTTACTTATTCGACAGAAAATATAACATATTTTGTGTACGTACGTACCTTTATATGCTTTTAATAAATAATTTTTTTTTATATATATACAAAAGTTATAAATGTTTTTATTTCATATGCGTTGGCATATATAACAAATCAATTATAATTTTCATCATTCGTTTGATAAAATTATTTATGCGTAGATTTGATATATTTTTACATTTTTATTGCTTCGTGAAATAATTACTTATCAAAAAATTTGAACTGTAGTCAATAAATTATCTAATTTTATATTAATTAGTAATTTGCATGTAGTATGTATTTTTTTTAATTTCTCCGTTACTTTAGAAAATAATATAATGTGCTTTATTTTAAAGTTATATAGACATTGTAAGAGGACGTTTATCTTCTATAATTTATAAATCATCAATTCGCGTTTCTGACTAAAGGATATAGCTAAGTACTATATATAAAACCATCATCAATGTTATAGTGATTATAATCCTTATGAGATACAAGCCAGTAGCTACGTATAATATGCATTTAAAACAATTTTGATAATAATATTTTAAGACTATATTTAGCTTAAGTATATTTTAATGAATATATATAAACATTGTTTCCTCTCATTTCGGTGTTCTGCACGATTATACTCGTATAACATATATGTACTTTAAACTAAACTAATTATTTTTAATTTTATTTGGCTATTATAATATATTTATATTATGTTTTTTATGTATAGATAAATCTAATAAAAATACCAACATTTTTACACGTTACACGTATGATAAATATTAAATTAAATAAAAAATATACCTAATAAAAATAATATTAAATATTAATTGGTACAAATGAAAATAATTTTTTATTTTACTTTAATATTATAGTATTGAATGAGAAATTCATGAAATGAAAAAAAAATAGAAAAATCATTTAAGATTTTCAAAAAAGCATAAAAACGTAACGTAAATATTTATTTATTTTTTCTTAGCCTCTTTCAATTTTACACATAGTTTTTTTCCCATAATAGTATTGTATATTTTATTATCATAGTTAATTGTTTGCATATTATATTTTAAACTTCACATAATTTAAAAATGACTGATTTAAAAAAAAAAACAAATATTTCCAAACCAAAATATGAATTTTATTTAATGTTTATAAACTTTAAAATTTTAAAAAATGTATTAGGGTTTACAATGCTCTCATTTGTATTTTATATTTTAATTCTATATAATACAACATTTTTAGCATACTTTTGTAGATCATTTTAAGATTATTTAAATCGAAAGATAGTTATAACAAGACATAATTCTTATCGATATAATATACATACATAAAAGTACGATATACATTTATATAGTTCTACGTATTTTCAACTCAGTACAATGTATTTATTTTTAAATTCATAGAGCTGCAATAATAAGAGCAATAAGATTGTATTTACTGATGTATAAAAATAAAAATAAAATCTGTTTATTTAAAATCGGAATAAAACGAAACGGATTATTTTACAGAAATGAACCTTCCGACGCAATATAGTAAATAGTAATAAAAAAAAAAAGCTCCGCTACTAAATCCTAGTCAAAAGCTATAATACTTGAAATAGCTACTAAAAGTTTAATCCGCAGAAAAATCATATTTAACTACAAACCAACTACATAGTATGTACATGAATAAATTCTTACCCGTGTCTACGGTTACGTCGAACAGTTTGGCCACCAGATGTCTGCCTCTCACTAGGAATAGACTGCCACGGTCGGCTCTGGTTAATATACCGACGTTGACAAGTATCTTGTGGCACAGGACGTCGATATCTAATTCGTTTGACACATCCCGAATGAGCTCCATAAAAAGCTCCCCTTCGTCTAACAAACCCAAATGATGCCTCCATTCGCCACTGCTTCGCGTTACTCTGTTTAAATCATAAAGGTTTTTGTTTGGATAAATAATTTACCACTGACATTAAATCTAACCACTAAATATACATTCTATCATACAATACAACATCATAAATATACATAATATACTTTGATAGTATAAGCACAATATGTGTACATTTACATAATTTTATCCTTATCAACTCGCAACTATACACATATTAGTTTAATATAATGACTATAATGTAATAATATTATTGAAATTACATAGCCATAGAATACTTTGAAATAATATGAATGATGTTATAGGTACTTGATTTCTGTTGGTTAAAATACAAATATAATAATATATTAGTTACGATAAAATTTTACTTAACATAAAAAAATATCCAAATTAAAAATATATTTTTCTTAAACAAATCGTATTTTTAATTTATTTGATCTTATTGCTTTCTAGACTTGTCGATGATTAATTAAATCATTTGATAACTGCAACGCATAGTATATTATATATTTATAATCAATAACTCTAGTATTACCTATAAAATATAAATCATAATACATATATATTATTTTTTGATTATATATATAATAATCAAAATATTGCTTTTTTATAAATTATTTATTAAAATTAACAAAGTTGCATTGATATACTATATTGACGATTTAAAAAAATGTATTAGTTATTTATTAATTTATAATTGGGGGATGTGTATATTGTGTGTAATTTTTAAATCAAAATTAAAAAAAAAACAAATGTAAAACAAATTAAATATACATAATCATTAGCTATAATATAACTTTATTTTATATTATTCATATTATAATTTTAATTTTTAAAAAGTATTGTTAAAAAAAATACGAGTAAATATAAACATTTTATTTACCTATAGACTATAGTATATAAGTTTAAAATATTTTATAAAATAAAAAAAAGGTTTTATAAGTTGGGAACTGGAACTGTATAGTACGTTATATCGTAATATATGTTTTTAAGTAAAACGATTACTTTTATCTGAAAATCCTCAAGTACTTTAAACAAACCAATACCTATGGCAAATTGGGTTTTATAAGTTTTAAATCATATTATTATAAAATACTTAAGCAAAGGTACTGTGTATAAAGCACTCAAAGTTTAAGATATTAAGATGTGATTAAGAAAAATATTGCTATTTTTTTAAAAATCAAACAACAATTTATTATATTATTAAATTACTCTAAGTTATTATTAAAAATTTAAATTACGTCGAATGGCCTAAAATAGCCTATATTATTAAGGGCATTAAATTTTAAGGCAATAATAATATTTCTTCAAAATTTAAATTTTTACTTTATTCAAATTTCAATTATCAAATTATTTGAAAAAAATTAAAGATTATCATTTTTAAAAATTTGTGATATTTTATACTTATTTAGTTAGACTCGGAGAAAAAAATTAAATCGACCTTCAACCTTACATTATAATCATATCGAGTATGCTGCACCTTTTCATAAATCTAGTCTCAACTGAAATACCTGAATATAACAAGTTAATAATATTCAAAAAATAATGATACGAAATCACGTTGGCTTCTTAATTTTCAACGATTCCTATAAAATTATCGAGCAAGTAGCAAATTACTCATGTACACAACATTGTTGAATTTGAATTTAAAAAAATATATTATATACATACCAGTTACGAATTTTAACAAATAGTTGATAGTAAAGAAAGTAGAAACATACATAAATAATAATAAGCCATCATTATGTGGCATATTGAAAATGTTTATTTCGCTTTTGCGAGATGTTTAATTCTGTCTATATTATCCTTTTGAGAAGAAACATTATTATTAAAATACACAAAAAAAAATAATCAATAAACTTTTGAAATCGTCTGTGAATAAAGATACGTGTGCGTGTGTATGGTCGGATTAGTCAAAATATAAAGAAACCAAATATGTTTCGTATTGGAAAACCATCAATAACCAGCATCGAATATGTAAAACCGTACATCTGTCACGACTCTTTTGGATTTCATTCAACGTCAAACGATTGTGGAATCAATAAAGATTTGTTTTCCGGGCCGCTGTTGGTTTCAAATCATAGGGCTTAACATAACAATGTGTTCACGGAAAAGTCCACATAAATCCATAATCGGACTTAGAGGTTTAGATTTTAAAGGTTCGGTCTACGGTCTACTATGATATATTACGTAATTGTTATGTTCTTTGTCGTCATACTTGCAGATTTTTACGCTTTTATTATACGAGTACAGCACACCTATCGTCAGAATATAATAATCAACAATATGTTGAAATTAAGAAAAACAATATGTTTATGTAGGTACATACTAATCATAATATTTTAGGTTATTAGGACGAAACGCTAAAAACTCTTCCTCGAAAACGACCCTACTTCAACAATAACTTTTACAGCGCAATCTTCCTAATCCTCGTCGGAGGTAACTGCTGTTGACAATACATTTACCAATGATGAAAACAGTAAAAACTCTAACGTTCTATGCGAATAACTTATTACTACTAGCTTATAGTGCTTTAACACTAAACTATTTGTTTATAATGTATACACTCATGATACACTCGCTTATTTTACATTATACGAGTAATATTTTATTATAAAAAATTGAAATAAAAACCATTTTATCGTTGACAACAAAGGTAAAACAAAACGAATTCGTTATAAATAATAAATACAATTTTCTCCCTTGGAAAAATTGTTGAAGCATATTACATAATCGAATTCTTGTAAAAAGTACTTTTAAATACGTCATATGAATACTTAATTTCCGGCGAAAGCTTTGCAGGATTGAAATAATTTGTTTTTGGTAAATAAATATTGTTTTTAGTTGAGCGGAGATAATATCAACAGTCAAATCCCAATAGCATATACTATAAAAGTATAATTATGATTTGTTCTATATTTTCCATTTTCAAACATCACTAAATCACTAAATTAATATCAAACGTATATTTAAAACACTCTTATTCGTGGAGTAAAAAACTTAACAATAGTTCACATGTCTTCCGAAAACGATAAGAAAATAATGTTTTAATAGTATTAGGTATTTGTACTACGACTACGGTTACGTTACCTGTTTGGCGACCTCGAACGTTTGATTGGCGACGACGCGAGCCAAGTGTTGAACATCTCAGACGTCATGGAACCGCGTTTCGCCCGGCTTATCGTCAACGACCCGGTTCGGTGCTGGAGCCGTGCCCGGATCACGCGGTCCACCAGATCTTGCGGCGCTTTTTCGCACAGCCATCGCTCTACCTCGTCAGCGTCCAGGTCCATCGTGGTCCGGTTAATCACTGAGCCACAGTTGCTGTACGACCGCAACCCGTCCACCTCATCCGAATCCTGAAAATAAATAATAAACAGTTGATCGTTAATCATCAGTACGAAACGCTATATTTCTAATCGTGTCGAAAATAATAATAATACATCATCGTTTTAGGCCGATTACGGCAACAATAGTATCGATATTATGTTACGATAGTATTATTACGTTTATCCGTTGTGTATTGGGCTTTTTTCTATTTATTTAGTATTTTTACGCACAATATAATATTATAATGTTATATTGCCATGCCGAAATTCGCGTTCGTGTATAATGCTGTGATTTTTCGCCACCGTCTATACAATATTATTATATTATATGTATTATAGCGACACGTGCGGGCAATTTATCTTCGTCTCTAACGCGGTGCACAACAATCTGCGTTCGTGCGCAGCTATACGTAACTCCCCATACATGGTTCCAGAACAAGTCAAAATCACCATTGATAATACAATATTAATGGACCCGGAAACTCCTTCTTTCAAATTTTTTTGTTTTTATCAGTTACAACGTGTAATTTCCACCATGTAAAAACTTTTGATAAACGCGAGCGTATGGTAAGAATAGAGATTATCTTTGTAATATATATATATTATTTTTTTATATATATTATATATATTTACACTGAAAAATTACATACTTTGGCGTTGGGCCGAGAAACGTTATCGTACGTGCCGTCCCATTACTAATATTAAAAGCTGGTTTATACTCAATTTCTATTCATCAAACATAAATTTTAATTCCTAACAAAATTACTCCTGCACGTCTCGTGTTATAATATATCGTAATGCATATCATAATGTTTGACATCACAATTATTATCGCAAGAGTGTTTGACCAGGTTTGGCAGGCAGCCCGTCTATTTTTATAAAAACTCGTTATATCGCTCAATTACCTCCTCTTCCTTAAGTCCTGCTTAGACATTTTTCTTGATACACTATGATTCATCTATTTCTTCATCAAAATCAATTAATGCAGATCTATCGTCACTCTTCTTTTGATTAAACTCTTCATATTTGACCAATCCACATAATCTTCCACACTTATTGGCGATTTTACAAATAATCATAAACAGTGAGGTATTTTTATTTGGTGAGGAAGGTAGAGGAGTGTCCTCTATACCTGGACAAACACCTGACTTAAGAAAAAAATAGGTCAATGTATAAGTACTTTACTCATGCTTATATCAATATATTTATATTCTAATTGTCAAAGTGAAATTAATTTTATTAGATCCGACGACACGTTACGAAATTTTTTTTTAAGCTAAGTTTACAATATACCTATCTAGAATATCCAAGAATTATTCGAATTTTACTGAGCCATTAACATATATTTTAGACATCCTCTAAAAACCGCCCTTAATACTCCAATGACTATACTCGTAAGACCGCCACTGCGTTTTCACATAATATTCTACAGAACATTATACTATACCTTCCTTGAAAAATGGTATACAAGGAACGAAGTTTGGAAATTTATGAATTTAAATCCATACATTTCATCTCCATTCTTCATTAGAAAAAGATATCTACCACATATCATTCATAATGAATCGTTTTACCGACTGTTCAATATATCCGTTTCTGGAGTAATAATTGTTTATATTTTTTTTTACAAAATATTTCCAACTTAAATTTATAAATTATATTCCCTGTATTTGTAGTTAATTAATATAATAAATGTATCTTATACAATACCTTAGATGCTTCTATTAAAATAAACTATGAAACAAATGAAATTATTGTTGTGGTAAACAAATGAACATGAATACGTGAATAATTTTTCCCATAAAAAAATATGTATTAATATTTCAATATTTAATTATAAAAATGTATTAAAAATTCAATTTAAAGTTGTTCGAAAATATAACAGAGAAACTTAAATAAAGTTCAGTGCATTGTTTTCTTTCAATGACAACAACAAAAAAAAAAAAAAAACTGATTCTTTAAATACCAGAACTTGTCAACCTATCATTTTGAAAACTAAAGCACTGTATTTTATTGACAACTTGATATATTATTAACGTCACACCGTTCAGAATGTGACTCGTGTCGGTTATTACATCAACCTATTCAACCTGTTCAGCGCCTCCATTAAAGTCAATGCTCACTATTTTTCCTTGTACAAATCTAATCTAAAACGGAGAAACTGACTTTGATGTTTCTTTCGTTTATTCTCATTGCTATTTTTAACTAATTTTAAGTGAGGGTTGATAATTAAATTAAATTGAATGCACTCATTTATATTGAATCGTAATTTAAAATAATGATAAATAATAAATAATTTAATACTGTTTTCACTTTTCGTTGGGGGTACCTATGCAGCACCAACATACTTAACATAAATACTATTTTTTTATACACGAAACTTAATCAATAATCCATTTGTAATCTTTAATTTCCATTATAATATACATGTTACTTTTTATCAGATCTAAATTAATTCAAATATTATGATTTATTATAGGTACTCAGCAAAAGCATTAAATTATTAACAAATAAAACTGCCAAATCACTTAGCTATATAGTAGGTGTCAAGCTTTCCTCGTCATTGAATAGATGTAAGTGCAATGGATAATAAGTTAAATTTGAACTCAATAATATATTTTTGTATACGTTGAAAAATTATTTTAAGTTGGTCCGTAATGCAATCTATATTTTTAAAGATACATTTAATTTATTTATATAACTTGTATTCTGTTAGTAGTAGTAGTAGTAGCCGGCCTGTGAAAAGAATAATCATGACTCGAACAAATTAAATATATGTGATATTGTTAAGAGTAAATTATTAGTATGAATCCGAAAGCTAGGTAGCTAAGAAAACTCGTACTGTATATACCACAATTTGTAAACCACAGCTTAATGTAACATGCGACAAGCGCATGACGTTAATATAAAAATTTGTAATTGTAATATTATTTTAAGCAAATAAATGATGGCGGACCGGCGGGAAAGCAGAGCAGAGGCAGTACTCCCCCGGTTCGACGATACCAAGATAAAAAAAAAAAAAAAGTAGTAGTAGTAATATAGTAAAATAGTTTGAACTGATATTATTTGTCGAAAACAAATCACATGTATAATATATTAATAATCATGATATTATTTCATATAATATTGGTAGTATCTGGTATTGACTTATAATTATACGTGTTTGGTATTGTTTATACATAAATAAAAAAAGTTGAACATTTTAAATGTCTATTATAAAACAACACCATAAATGTATAACAGTCTGAATAGGTTTATGACATATATAGTTATCAAAATAATTTTAAAGCTGTAAGTAAATTATAATATACATATAATGACAAAAAGTTTCAAGTCCCTAAGAATAATGTTTTTTTTAATTACAACAAATAACTAAAATCATTATTTTTTATTTAAATATCAAATGTTGTGAAACTTCGAATTACTAACGCTCATATATAAAAGATAAATGGATTAATATTTAAACTTTTTTTTATGATTATTAATTTACAATAAAAAAAAAACTTGCAAAGAATCTAGTATTATATTTTTAATTTTTTTCAACACAAATGTTATTGTATAATACATAATTAAAATAAAGAGTTGAACATTTTAAATATCTATAAATAGCTTAAAAATAGCCAAATTATATTGAAATTGTTTATGTCTAGAAAATAAAAGTATGAATATTTAATGAATATTTCAAATCTCAAAATGTATTCACTTGTGAATTATATTTAAAAAAATCTAATTGATTATAAAAAAAACTATGCTTGTGTAAATACTAGGTACATAATTTTGTAATTTTTTTCTCCCAATTATTTTGAAAAGTTTTTTTAAAAATACACATAAATATAAAATCAATATAATCATTGTTCCGCTCATAATCTATTATAATTAGTTATTCTAACTTCTAACCATTCACTATTTAGAGAATAAATTAGGCGTTTCGCTATTATATTAAATACAAAAAATAAATTAGATACTTCTTTTAATTCTTTAAATATTCCTACCTAGTTAATTTAAATATTATAATATTCTGTATCTTTGTAATTTAATCAAGCTAAAACTGTTCTTCTAACGTCAATTACCATATTATTTGACACGATATTCCCCATTGAAAAAATAATTGAGATAATGATTGAGTACTAGGTATAATAAAAATATATTATCATACACATAACCATAATTTCAGTTGTATTTTTAAAAGTTAGTCTTGCTAAAAAATAATAATAATAAATATTGACGTCAATGCAATAGATTTAAATTTATATGCGCCGATATAAAGCTACTAATCAGAAATAAATCACTATACATTAATTCAAACTATTATGCCGATATCAGAAATATGCACACTGATTGCACAGCTATATTAAATTGCCTTGAGTAAATATATAAAAATATTCGATACCAAACTAATATCATGCGCCACGGCTTATGTTTTAGATCAAACGGTATTTATTTAAACAATATTCTAACTAAATCCATACCTATATGATCCTAATTATCTAGAAACTTAGTATTCTTCTTTTTCTACAAAATATCTAGGAAAACGATTACCACATAATTTCTACTTTTATGAGTTATACCTAGGTACTTATGGCTAAGTAATAATTACCTTATTTTCCAATTTAATCGTGAATTTTATAGTAAAATGTATATCTTTATTCTTCAAATAAATCATAAAATATATTTGCAGTTTTTAAACTAGTTCTATGCAGTGTTGTGCATTATCTAGATAATTTTATCTAGATAATTTATCTAGATAAAATATAATTATCTTTTTATCTTATCTAGATAAAACATATTTTAAGTATCTTTTTATCTTATCTAGATAAAAAAATAGGTTATCTTAAAATAATTATCTAGATAATTATTCATTAAATGATTTAGAAATTCAAATTTTTAAATCCCGAATATTCACTGCATTTCGTCATAATAATAATATTAAATATTATGATAATAACAGACTATAGACAGTGGTGTACCTGAGTACGAACATTGGCCCGATACATTTAATCTTAATGTTTAAAAAAGCAGATTAGGTGCAAAATAATAGTTTTAACTATTTTCTCAGTTTTGTCTTCATTATAAAATACACTTATGACGCAGAAATCCTAACTTGGGAAGAAGAAGAAAAACGCCCAACCAAAACATTATTACTATCCTCAGATTTACAATAAAAAATATTAATTATCTGTTTTTTTATCTAGATAAATGTTGTTATCTTTTATCTATTATCTAGATAAATATTTTAAGTGTTATCTATTTATCTCATCTAGATAAATTTTCAACGCATTATCTGTTATCTTATCTAGATAATTTTAAAGTTATCTGTGCACAACACTGGTTCTATGTGAATAGTATTAATGCACATTTAGTACGGTCGTAGATCAAAACTGTTATACAAATTGCACTAAATAAATACTAAAACTAAATATGTTAACCCATAAAAAATACAAATATTTTTTTTATTTTAATGTTATAATCTGTGTTTTGTTATAACATTATACAAAACTACAGAAAACAACGTTCTATTGCTAACATGACACCAGTCAAACTCCATTAGTCTACTATATAATATATACACACGTATGTATATATATATGACATAAAACTCAATTTAAATTCAAAATAAAACCATCTTTCAAAACAACGATAACAAAAATACATATTTTATCTTTCCCGCCCTAAAAAATAAAACATAATATTATACATGTACAGTACAAATATTGCAGTTCATCTTTGTACGTCAAAATCCGAAACTATCTAGGTTATTTAAATATACTTCATACTCAGTGGATTTACTTTATAGATTCACGTTCAGATTAATATAAGTGAATATCAATGTAATTTGTTATAATATTGATATTAAATAACTCTTTATATACATACGTAAATCGCCTGTCATATACAGTTCTAGGATAAGTCAGATTTTAACCATGATATTATGTAAATATCAATAATATCAAAATCATGTAAATTGTGTATTCTATTATATTATTACATTATTAAAATATTCAACATCAAATATAATCAAATGGTAATTATTCATTAATTTCGTAAGTAATATTTATGAAAAATAGATGAAAAATTAAAATGATGTAGGTACCTATTGCGCATAACAGACCCAATTGGGATATTTTACAAATGTAATGTTTCACTATTATTTATAAAAACGTAATCAATATCGTATGAGCAATTAACAAAGCTACAACAATAAAACATTTACTAAAACTGAAGATTTCTAATAAACATAACATCATCTAATGAGTATTGTTTTTAAGTTTAAAATCATGTTTCTATTATATTTAAAATTGTTTATCATACTATCATAAATGGTTCTGTCCGTAGGTAAAATAAATAAATAAGTTCCTTCATTTAGCTGTTTTAAATATTATTTAATTAAATTTTATATCGTAAGGAGTATACAATTTTTTATATTTAGTAAAAGTATTGAAATTTGTTTACTTTACTATATGATTTCGTCAAGCACATGAAGTATGAAGAACAATAGATTATGTACCGAAATGACGAGCCCTTCATATGATCATTAAGATGTTTATGAGGACACTGTGCAGTTTCAGGTCAGCGACGTTACCAATAAACAGAGCTGATAGTTTACATTGAAAAGATTCCAGTTTTCATTACATTTTAAGCGAATAGGAGTTGTAGAATATTAATTTGAAAATCTACTGATACTTAAAAGTGTGATGAAAGTCAAATGTTTTAACTTGAAGCTTATCAAATAGTAATACAAAAGAATAAATATGGAATTTTGTTTAATTATGTATACCTATGGCGTATTTAAAATAAATTTTCGTTAAAAAAAAGTGAGTATTAAAATAAGCTCAGTAATATATTAAATACATTATTGACTCGTTTAAATTCAAACATTAATAAAGAAATAAAAAATCAATTGATACCTATATATTTCATGATAAAATTGTTAATATATTTTTAAACGTCTATCTCTACGTGTTACATTATATTATATAGGTAGTTAATTCTGAAAAAAAATTTCATAAGTAGTTAATCATTTTTAATGAATGTTATTTAAATTTATAATATACTAAACAACTAAATATTTTAAAACATCGGTTTTTATAACAGAAAAAGTATTGAAAACTACTTTGAAATATTTAAATTAATTAATTAACAAAGTTCAATATATAAATTTTTTTAATTCATTATTCGCTTGATGGCATATTATTGAAAGTTTCTTATTCAAGTTTGATTACATTTAGTTGGTGCTTATTTAATTATTTTGTAGTTTAAATTATTGCATGCTGTATAGTTAACTGAAAACTTTCAGAATCTTAACTTATATGATCAAAATGTAGTGGGAAATTAATATCCATCCTGGGTAGAGAAAATCGTATAAAACACGAATTATGAATCATACTATTTAAAAGAGTTGAAATCAACAAATAATTAAAATATATTTTATCGAACATAAATGTCAAATAAATAATATTTTATTGTAAAAAAAAAAAACAAACAAACAAACACTCGAATTCAAAAATAGCATTCTATTAGGAAAAGGATAGAAATAATATAAAGAGTAATTTGTGTACTATTTGAGTTAAAATATCAGTTATAAAAAAATGTGTTCAAATAAAATAAATATCAAATTCTAAAACAAATACTACAGGGCTGGTCATTAACTATATAACCATAACGTTTTGATAGTAAGTTAGGCGGTAGAAAAGTAATTTTATATAAACACAGCTATTCACCACTATCCGTAGTTGCTCGAAACTTTACAATAAAAATATAACAAGTAAACTTTACTATTTGTTCAGACATTCAGTACTAGATACGTATTAAAATAGTCAAAAGTTTTGGATAAAATATATAAATATCGAAACTTTAGGATCGAGTCAGATAAATCGGAACAATTCTGAGTTCACAAAAATTATATGCGTTATAACTATAGTGGAAGTATATTTACAAATCGATGAAATTATAATATTGTTATAAAAACTAGTATATTATATCATATATTTTTAATAGTTAAATTACTCGGTAAATATGTTAATAAAAAATGTTGTATAGTATAATCAATTATGACCATCGTGACGGAACACAACAAAAGCCTACTGTTTTTAAATAGCGATCACGAGAGACGATAGTTTCAATGGTTTTGCGATTAATGTTTCGGGCAACGTCGTTTAAATATCCAAAATATCCTCCGTCAATTCTATTCCAATTAGGTTCATCCCGTATTATAAACCCATGGCCGATCATTCAAAATCGAATCACGATTAGATTATAAGACAATATTATTATGATACATAGGTACTTTTTATGATATAAATATATATTGTACATAACTTGTAACGTCGTTGTTTATAATATGTGGCAAGGACGGTCAAGTGCCATGACCTGAATGCGTTGCGCAAATATTATTATTACGCACGATAATAAACTTTATGAATCATTGTATGTTTATAACAAATCATTAAAAACGCGAGTCCGTGTATCAACTAAAACCATCATAGACAATGTTAAATTTTCAGAATTTATTTGACAAATAACCATCCAATATTTTATTATAGTATTTATTTTAAATTATTCATATTCATGTTACTTTTCAAAGTAAACGCACCAGAGTGGTACAATTTGATATGATAGAATATTAATGACTGAATTTTAGCTTATATAATCTTACTTGTGTGTACAGTTATTTTAGTAGCTATTAAAATAATTCAATCGCGATTTCCACAATTTTAGCGCGATCATATTATTATATTATAAGTGAATTATTTCACGTCACTTGTCACAAGTAATTTATTGTTAAGTACCTAGATGTGTATGTTGTGTCTTTTAACAAATCGTTTCCTTTCTTCGTCCACTAAAAGCATTTCTACTCAAAGCAACAAGTAGAACAAAGTGCTCGAATAACAATAAAAAGTCCTTTTTATTTGATATGGCCACATTTCTAGTTGAATTATGTAAAACGAAGACCACATTAGAACGCGAAAACAGATAATGGGCCCATTTAGTGAAGTGTATTTTCATCGTTCTTTGTTTTTTAATGTCTATTGTGAATATTTAGGGAATATTTTTTGTTAAAAGCTATAAATTATGACTTGCAAGATGGCGAGAAAAACACATATAAGGAATGCGTGTTTGAGAAGTATATATTGGTGGGCAGGGTGGGAAATCGATGATTCTCCATTTAACTTGAGTGCTTTTCGAGAAACTAACTCTCAAAGACTTCCTCTCGTGGTCTATACTTAAAATCCAAAACAACGTGGCTAAAATATTAACACACCTAAATAGATCCCTTGGCCCCTTATATATAATTTCAATCAAATAAGAATAACAACCCTATTAAATATTGACGTAAAATACAGCCCCTTGTAAATGTGACATTTGTTGATCTCGGAAAAGTCATGTTACATGTCTAATGATACAATAATGTAAACTTATATCAGGGAAGTCAATCAGAAGATCTACGCCAAAATAATAATTAACAATAGGTACTATATAATATGTACCTTTATGTTTCCAAGTCTAATAATTACTATCTAAAATAACAGTGCTAATTCCGTAAAATAATTCATAAACTGAAACTAACATTCAACGCGTTCAAATAAATTATTCAAACATATATTATACGGTATTAGCATTCACATTGCAGTTCGTTAATAATTAATATTGGCATCAATAACTGCTATACTTTCATTTAACTTCAAAACTGATTAAGGTAATATTATATTTCTTTTAAATAAAGTATCATAGTCTTTTGATAGTGTTGTCTGTATGTAAAGAAATACAAATGTAATATTTTATTTTATTTTTTTTATCTTATAAATAAATATGACGGTAATAGGTAAAAGATTATGATTTAGATTTTTTAAAACGTTTTGAATATTAATATGTTCATTAATAAAAGCAAAATTTTGGTTTATTTTAACAGATTTAAAAAAATCCAACCATAAAGATTGAGCTAAACCATCCCAGACTAAAACGATAGTTTATTTCTACGAGGTTATAATTTATAACATTTTTGAAGTTACTATATTATTGATAAATTAAAAAATTATATCTATGTTATCTTTATTGAAATCAAGTCAAATATATCAACATCAACAGTGATTTATTATAAATAAAATAATAAAAATTAATGAGCCTTACCATAAAAATAATTAAAAATAAAAATAAAAATTATTTAAACAGACTATACGATAGTTTCACTGAAAATTATTTTATGGTAAATAATTATAATTATGAAGTTTGTGTAAAGTTATTTAATTGCTGTAGACGACAAATATAATGCAATTCAAATTTATTATTATTTTTTAAGGGAACCGTGTAACTACTATAAAGTCTAGTAATTCATTTACAAAAAAATTTACCATTAATCAATAAACATAATAAAGCAAGTTAAAGTTATATACATACATATTATACATACATATATATATATATATATATATATATATATATGAGCATGTGTGTGGGTGTGTTTGTGTGTGTGTGTGTGTGTGTGTGTGTGTGTGTGTGTGTGTGTGTGTGTGTGTGTGTGTGTGTGTGTGTGTGTGTGTGTGTGTGTGTGTGTGTGAGAGAGAGGAGAGTTTATAATCATGGAGATATCATAATGAATAATAATTATGTATACACTATACATAACAACTTATATATATATAAATACTTCTTGTTTAATATTCTTTTAAATATAAAGTATAAATAGTTCATTGATATAAAGACCCCTACGCGTAGCATATTATAATAATTACATTATTAAATATTTTTAATCGGCTCTTTACTAAAATACTCAATAAATCAGTTTAAATAATGAAATCTTTTAATTTATCTATAATATGGCTTACATAGTGTATTCAAATACTTGACATAATATCTAACAGAAAAAAAAATTCTAAACAAATACCTAATCTATTGAGAGTGCTTGTCGATAGTTTAAAGATTTTATGCGCTCATCATAGTTTATTTACAATAATATTATAATGATAATTATTAGTAATTATCCATGTATTAAATGTAATTTGTATGCGTAGCTTGCGTTTTATATGCACAAAACATTTGACTACCTATTATATAACACTTAAACAATTCAATTTATACTGTAAAAGCCGTTATTTTCTACATTAAAATAGTTGATTCCAATATCCCGAGTTTACAGTATATAAATAATATTATTAAAAGAGAAATCGGTATACTTGGGTTATATACCTGTTTACTATCCATGATCCGTGTAAACCACTGAATCAGCACATCTCCGCAGTGTTATTTTGACGGAAACAGTATTATATTGTGTCTTAGGCTTACACATTTCGGTAAACTGGCACGATCCCATTGATTGGCAAAGCAAACTTACTTTAGAGATGTACGTGTGTATATGACAAGTACGAATTAGGTCAAACTTCGATTTTCATCAAATAGCTATGTGTGCATCACTATACCGTTCGGAGTGCTGGTATACAGTAAATACAAAAGTACATTAAAAGGGCAGACAAACATTAGTATTTGTTAGGATTTGGCCATGGAAATTACCAATCGATCATTTCAACCGCACAGTCACAATTAATATTCAATTTACCTATTTTACTCTATGATGTTTTAATATTCGCTACACAATTAAATAAATATTCTAAGACCGTTGTTTTAATAGTCCCGCATGTTTAGTCATATGCAAATAGCGTTTTAGTTACATTGTATAGTTCTATTACGAGCATATTATAACATACATTAAAATACAATTAAGTACAATTATAATTATAATTATGTTATTGTAAATATAATTATTATACCTATAAACATATAAAGCCATCAAATATGTTGAGGTCCGAGCAATGTAAATAACTATAAATTGATATTGTACAATTAATACACAATAAATTGAAAGTGTAATTAACCGTTCAAACAACATAATGTAAATTATAAAATCGTTTAACAAAAAATTCAAAACAATAGAAGTAGGTACCTATATCGATAGTTAATACGTACACCATATCCATTCAATCAATCTCCTGCCCATATTATGTTCAATGAAAATAACTATTAAAAACATCATTAAATATACACAAATAATAGATAGCTTCCTATATTTTCCTTCAATTTCAATCCGTATCAAAACTTAAATGACATAATACTGTAAATTTTTAAAGTGTAAATTTATCGTTATTAAAGTAATAAAATAACCATATACTTAAGCTTGAAACAATAGGTTACTTGATTAAGTATTTATATACTTTAAAATTCCGTAAAAGTATAAAACACATACCAATATTACCAATGTCTTAAAACGGTTTTGTTAATTTTATATTGATTTCAGATAATTATTATGAACCAATTTTTTGAAAATTAATACTAAAATAATTGAAATAGTAAAATAAAACTTTATGTATCAAGACGTAGGTAAATTAAGCAACTTATAAAAAATATTTTTATTTAGAAGAATATAAAAACAAATTTTTAAATATTTAGCAATAGAACCTTCAAGTATTCTCAACAGAAATTATGAGTAGATTGTTATGAAATAATACATTGAAACAAATATTATTATAATTAAAATATTTATAATATCTAAATTTCAGTAAAATAACAAATATATTTAAAGTCAATCGACAGAATACACAAAAATTACTTAAATGATAATTTAATAATATTTGAATAATTGTATACTAATGTTGCACGTATTGATGTTGTATTTTGGCATTATTTTTTATCGTGGTATGCCTGTAGTAATATGATCTAACACGGAATTTATATGATTATATCCTACAAGTACCAAAAATAAAATAAATAGCCTTCCTAAAATGACCAATACAAATTTCCTAAATATTTTTTCGAAAATAAAATTCCATACTTCATAACATAGAAAGTGTATTAGAAACGTAAAGAAATTATAGCTGTATACGAAACACAATGATTGAAGAATACAGAAAATATAAAAATAGATATATATAAATATAGATATATAAGAATAAAGTAAAAATAATTACTGAATAAACCATCATATAGATGTTATATTCTCACGAAACTATAATAAAAATGCATTACGGGGATGATTAGATATCAGACTTTATCGTTTTTCAATGTTTATATTATTATTTAGTGGTTTGATGTGAGGCGTATAATTTATTGTTACGTGTTTTAAATTTATATTGATTTATTAAATTATTATTTTTAGTTTGATAGGTACTTATTTCTATCTAAGAATTAAAAAAAAGTAATTGTTCAATGTAATAAAATATAACATGTATAAAAAACATTTTTAATTTTAATTGTATTCCATTAGCCGTTAAAAAAAATAATAGTAATAATAAAATTTGTACATTTCTAATCGAGACCAAAATAACTTTTTCATTACCTACTTGAGATGGAAAACTAACGAATAAATCATGTGGAAAGAAAAACTGAAAAAAAAAATTAATATATACCTTCATTAAAATATAAATTAATACTATTATAGTATTATATTATTACTATTTATAATATAATAATATAATTATATTAAATGAAAATGACTCGATCACTTGCGAAACCAACTGTATATCCGCAATCACTAATCAATAATCATTATTCGATTTTATATACAATCAAAACTCCGTTATACACAGAGAAAACTATCAATGGCATTACAATAATTACTTTAATTGAATTATTATTTTGTAAAACCTACAAAGTACAAAGTTAAAATAATGTTTAGTGAAACATATTATCCTCAAAGAGACACTTTGTTGTTTGTGATTTTGTTTCTTTTAAAGTCTTAAATGTATTATATCAATAGTCGTTTTTACAAATATTATAATTTTGCTTCAATATTCAAATTAAATATGACAATAATAGGTATGCATCGTTTCTAAAATAAGGATCAAGAGAACCAAAAGATAAAATAAATACTCTAGAAAAATAAACTTTATTGTTCATATACCAATTCACCTCCTATTGTAAATATAATATACATGATTCTCGGCTTGAACCCGCCAATACCATAACAGATTTTAAATTATTTATTATAACAAATCTTTAAAAATATCTAAATACTTTTTAATGCAAAATAAAATAAAATTTAAAATATATTTTATGAATACTATGTAATAATAAATTATTGCTATAATATGTACAATAAATCATACATTTTTAGTAGGTTATTGACGAAAAAGAATATAAATAAATATATAAAACTATATGTTTAAAACGGATATTAATTGACATTGATGTTGTAGTATGAATTATTTTAATGTTAGGTTTTATAATTTATATACAACAACATTGGGACGTATTAAAAGCTTTTGTGTTTTCCGACTACTCCCATTATCGAAAAAATATTATTTCAAACACTGCAAACAAAATAAACAGTAATTTATTTACGTCCACCACGATTGGTTTTATTTCAACTACGTCAGTAAATTTTTGGAAAATAAATAAATAAGAGAAAGAAAAAAACAAAATTGAAAAAATATATATAATAATATAGTAGCTACACTACCTACCACATCTACCTACTGTTCACATTTAATCGTATAATACGTTAGTATTTCCGTACGTATAATATATTATAGAAAAAGAGCTGTGGAGCTTACACACGAATAATTGTCTCAATCGACCTCGGAGTTCAAACCCGTATATTATTAATCCACCATGGCTGGTAATTAGGATTTCGTCCGAAGACCTATGCGGTATACGGTTACAAGGGTATAATAATATAAAAGGTATATACGCGTACACGCACTTTGTAACGAGAGGTCCATGACGGGCAGTGAGGTGTATACGGTGGTGTTAAATTAAATCCTGAAGAAAGGGACGCGTATTAGTGGACGGTTTCCCTTATTCTGTCACATTACCAGTGTACAGTCATCAAATGAAAAACAATCCTTTTCGCAGACTATACACAGTCCTGAAATGTTCCTCTTATTTAGGTAAATGCCTGTGCAGGGCATTAAACGTCGCAACATTTTATATCATTGCCTCGACTTAATTCCATTCGATGATGGGGATGGTGTTTGTAGTGATTATAATAATTATAGATGATGTGATATGGAGCTGAATGAATTTCTATTTTCCAAATCCTGTCAAAACGCGTTCTGGAGACAAGTGCAGTAAAGTGGTAATTGTGCGAGAAGGCCATTTCCCGGATATTCCTTCAAGGTCAGAACTTACTTCATTAATTTTCCAACAACATAATTTAAGATACCACTAAGCTTCCTAGGTGGAAAATTGACATGAAAACAGTGTGAACTGCAGTGCTCGTCAAAAACACACAAATTTCGGCTGCTTTTTAAATTACAGTTATTTGATTTTAAACATACACCTTCTTCATATAATTTCTTTCTTTAAAAAACAAAATATAGTTTATATAAATTCATGTATGATAATTATTTTAATTAAAAATGTATGAACATTTATGTAATATTTCTAAACGAAAATATTTTACTAACATAATATTATAAATCCAAAAGTAATTTTAATATAAAATTATAACTTAATTTAAACTGGTCAATTTTATTAATTAACGTAATCTATAAAATAGGAGTTTAAATTTGACATTTAATTTTCTCTCATACAAAATATTTAATTTTTAGGGCTTTATAAGTATGAACATTTTTAACATTCTTATTATGATTGAAATTACCTTTAAAAAATATTTGATAATATATTTTCAATTTTAAAAGTTCTTGATAATTTGTTTAAATTAGATTGTAACAGAGTTTTTTTTCAGAAATTTCAAAAAGTTATAATAGTTGAATTTTTAAAAGCATTGCTGTTTCTTGTTTTAACTTTTTTTACATAAATTACATAAATACACCTATTAATTAATAAATAATTTAATTCCAAATTAATTTTTTTAAATTAAAAACAGTTTGTCGACTACCTTTTTTAATAAAAAAAATATAAGTAAGTATATTAGGTAATAACTTGTTTGTACTAGAGATTTTGATGAAAAATAAACTTTTTAGTTATTAAGATTGAAACTTTTATTATATATTACTTATATTTTTAATAATATCCACTAATTTTTACACAATATAATTAGAAATTCTTTAGGTAGATACTCATATAAATTAATTTCATGAACAATTCGGGTTTTTTGATTTTTTTTTAAAAGCCCAATATTAACATTATTATAATATAGGAAACCAAATGTCTCTCAGTATCCTTTTTGAATACAATGATTTATTATTGCTTTTAAGTTTATAATAATAATAAACAACACTATCCTACTATTAAAGTGAACGAAGCGAAACAAATTTCCAACCCCCGATTCCTGTTCCGGTTCGTTATTTTTTTATTTTTAGTTATTATTCACATAGAAAAAAAGTTGGAACATTCATAAGTCATTATTATTACTTATATGATATTGTATTAAAATTAGGCTCATTTTCTTTACATATTGTAAAGCACTTTATAATTTAATTATTAACATGTTTATACTTCTATACCTATGTTATCTAAATTTTAAATTGTTTTGTGTTTAAATATAAATATATAAATACATAAATATTGTAAAATGAGTGAAAGCTAAAATTTGTCCTCTTAAAATATACGATGAAATAAATGAACTAAATTATATAATATATTTGTTTAACATGATATTTCCAAGATAGAAAAATGAAATAAATGTATTAAAAGACAATAAATATAAATAAATATAACTATTTAGCTCTATGGTATAAAGAATTAAAATGAAATGAAAAATTTGAAATTGTATTTATTTTAATATTTATAGTATCAACAATTATCATAAGATACATTTATATGAAAAAACTGTAGTAAACTACGATATTCCTATTTTATTCTAATACTTTATAACTAAAGACCGGATTCCCGTGCAATTGCATCTTTTTATCGCGTGTTCTTAATTCTATAGAAACAAGCTACAAATCCAAATCAAGATATGTAGATTAATTTAAATAAAGATTTATGTTGCACAAAATTGCACGTTTTGGGGTTTTTGCACACAATTGCATGTTTTGGTTTTTTTTTATTAAAATATACTTTTATACAAATATTTTTTGTATTATTTGTGATATGAAGTATTGGACTTTTATATATGTAATTAAGATAATAATAACTACGGTAGTCAATAGATTATCGATTACATACACACATACTATACAGTACTATATAGTCTATCCACAGCAGCCGTAGTCAACTCATATTTTATACTTTTATAGTTGATACTTATTACTTGAAATTATTTAATTTAAAATTCCAAAAATTGGTAGTAGTCATTGTTCTAAAATAAAGTGTTAGATCGAAAAATATCCAGAAATAAATTAATTTTTTTTTTTAATTTTATAAATTTTATGATAGTTAATGCCAACACTAATAAATAATAATATAATAAAAAAAGAATGAAAAATAAAATTTGAAGTACCTATAGTAAAATTTTGTTTTTGCACGATTTTGCACATTTTAACATTTTAATTGCACGTTTTTTAGATGTTAGCTGCACAAAAATCCGGTCTTTATTTATAACATTAAATCTTTTGATATCTTGTAAACTAATACGCATTATATTTTCCTTTCTCGAAATATTGTTAAGCAAACAATGAGTTTTTTTATTAACCGTCCGGCGTCCATATTATAATGTATATAAAATATACATTTAAATGTGCTCAATAATCATATACAAGGACGCTTAGACATCTCTGACAATGTAGTTTTATAGCGATTATGACAAACTGAGAATTATTTGTATTAACTATAAACCAATGACAATCTAGTGATATTTTATACTCTATAATATAGGTGCTTATATTATATAGAGTCTATATATAAGCACCATACTGTATCTCTCCTATAGTTTGATACAAAAAATAATATCTATTCAAGGAATTGGTTTTTAGTATCAGATTATGTTAACTTAGGTAATATAAACTGATAAAATATAGATACTAATTGATACTGATCATTGGTCAATTTAAAATAAAAAAAATATTTTGAAACAAGACAAAACAAATTAATTCAATTAAAATCAATAGGCACCTAAAAATAAATGTATAATATGCACTTATTAATAAACTTATTACATATTATGTAAAAAACAATTTCATCAATTGTCGAAAAAACCGAGAGAATCGCTCTATTGTTGGTAGGTTCTTAGTGTATCACTACTTAAATTATAGCTGTGATAATATTTAAATTTTATTTCAATATTTTTAAATTAATAAATTACTATAAAAACACTTTAAGTAAAGCCTTGTATTAAATTTGAAAATATTGTCAACATTTAACTATGTACAAATTTTCATTATTTTAAACTTCAAATGCATAGAAATAAAAAATAGTTCAATAGTCCAACGTCCAAGTGATACTTATCTATGAATACTACAAACAATGTTGAAACGTTTTAAAAATTATATCATACATAGAAAACACAAATACAAATTATCGCTAAAAATGTTTCTACAGTCCACAGTTATTTATATTTGAAATATGACGAAAATGCTTTTTTTTAATTTTGTGAACAGGTGATGTATAATTTTCATTCTTGTTTTTACGTAATTTATTTCAATTTTTTTCAAAAGTACTAAAAATGTTTAACAAGTTTCAATTAAATTCAATTTTTTACTAATGACCACTAACTATTCTTAAAGTTAAAGATTGAAGCTATTTTAAAGCACCTTTATGCGATGTCAGACACGATAAAAACACACACACTCGTCTGACATCATTGTACAACCAATACAATCATCGCTTCGTGATCAGAATCTCAAATTAAGCAATATATGATACATTACTAGATAAAATACTTAGGTATTATTTTTGATTCATTTACGTCTTGAAATATAATAACTGTGAATTGTAATATTACATTTAAAGCAAAAACATATATTAGTATATTCGTAACATTTTTTTTAGGTGGGATAAAAAACACGTTTGTTTACATTTCATCGAAATATTTTTACTAAAAGATTTTTCCACCATTGAAAGGAACTATCAAAAATTATCACTTTGAATTATTATAAAAATTATACATTTTTGATTCATGAAGATAATATAAAAAGTTATTGAATAATTATTTATCTAGAAATAAAAGCATGTTCATACAAAATTATTTTAAAATAATTTATCAACATAACTAACACTAATAAAATAAATGCATATCACTTAATTCGTAAGGATACTTTATTGTAAAATCAATACATTTCTAGCTGCATTCGGAATATAAAAACAAGATTGTTAAGCTAATACTTTCTTATTTCACTCAACTAAAATCTTTATATATAATTCAATGGTTATTGTTTACTCAAAAATAAATATGTAAAATACACTTTAAATAACATCTAAATTCGAAAAACAAATGCTGTTCAAAAATAATTTTTTTAATTAATATATTTATACCACGAAGAATATTAGATTATAAACATGTAACTATAGTTAATATTTCTTATAAACTACATATATGCCAAAACGAGGAAGACTAAATTTAAATTAAGAGAGAAATAAAACAGATTTAAGGTTTCAACTATTTGTAGAATACAACTCGTTATAATAATCACTTTAAATTATAATATATTATTATGATTAAATAATAATTATTACTAACAATAAATGCAAATGCATAATAGTTCTCAAAATAACTTTTCGATATTTACCTCATAATAGGTAATATTAACAGTGCTTGAATTTGAAGAATAAAAAATGATGAATCTGACTTGAAAAAGTTACTGTCTCTTAAAAATAATATTACACACAACTTAACTTCGCTACCTTTGCTTCACCACTCACATTTTCAAATAATCATTCCTTAAATAAAATATAATAATTAGGTACAATAGATATACGATATACCAGTAATAACTACATATAATCAGTAAAAATAAATATTTATGAATAATAATCATTTTATTAAATAAAAATTAGATACTATAATTAATTAAATGTATATTCATTTATATTTTTTTAAACAGTTAAATGATTTACAATATTTGTAATACAATATTATAACAAAAATAATAAGTTATATAAAATTTATCAAATTTAATTTAAATATCTTGTTTAAAAGAACATATCGACTGTTCTTCAATGAAAATAACTAATAGAGGTGGTCTCAAACATAAGAGCTTCACATCCCTTTCTAATTAAAACATAAAATATTATTAGTTCATTGATAAGAACAATATAAATAATTAATAAATTCAGAATTTAAAAAAATACCACTTATTTCTTAAAAATAAAACTATAATGTATATTTAAAGACCTATAAAGATGTATACATATCTATTAAAACTCCAAGAATTTTTACAAAATTTATAAATTAAAGTTAAGCCATAAAATAACAATTTATTTAAAATATTTTTTAAATAAAAGTAGATTTAAAATATCGAAAAAAAGATTTATGTACACGAAACAAATTATTAAACTTTAATGTTGGGTTAGATTTAAGACCAATCTTGGATTCCTTTTACAATATATAATTCTGTAAGATTCAGCTATACCGTTAAATTTTTACTTAGACAAATAAATAAATAAACTAAAATCCATTTAAAAATGCATACATATAAATGCATTTATACTAGATACCTACACATTATTAATGACAGAAACATGCTACCTATTTGCTTTTTCAGTTATTTTACATATGTTTAAAGGAATTCAAATAGTTTAAGACTTAAAACTATGAAGTTTTTTTTATTTTGATTAAATATTATTAACAACAAAAGAATCAGTTAACACAAATATAAAATCACAAGTGCTAGCGACAGATTAGTCAAGTAATTGTTAATTTATTCACTGAGAACATTAGATAATTCAGTATACAACATACAAATATTTTATAAAATACTTAAGGAAATTCAAGTATTAATGTAAACGTACTCTATTAAGAACCTACATTATTTTGAGCGAATTCTTTATATATCCATTAGGTGAAACATTAGTCAAAAATACTATTCAATTTTTGTATAATAATAGGTTTCAATTAATATTGAATAAAAACCTCTATAATTGAAGTATTTTACCAAATATTTATAGGTTTTTTTCTATAATTATAAACAGTAGTCAACATTTTAAATGTTATTAATTAATGTAATAGGATGAAATATGTAATGAATTAATTAAAAATATTTACAGTACATTATTGTATTTTTTAGGGTTGGATTTTTTACTTTTTTATAATATCCAGCGTGATTAAAAGTATATTTGAACGATATATTTTAATTTAATATATTTCATTTTTTTTTTTTTTATTGGATCCCAGAATTATGTTGTCAAAGCTTAAGTTTATTAAACGTACTTTCATTTTTCACCACCTAAAACTTGTAAATTCTTTAATTTCATCGAATATATCTAACGGACGATATTCGGCTAACATTATGTAGATTACGTATAATATATAACAATAAAACGTGCCACAAAGGAAATTGTTTCGTTTTTCACACTGTGATAATTGCATTGGTCATTAAGACCAAGGCTCAAAGACTAAAGAAAAAAAATCCTACGATGGAAAATTAGTTAAATTACCATCAGCTCTGCTAAACTAAGTAGAATAGAGGCAAACCTTAAAACTTTTGTATAAGATACAAAGACAAACTAGGCTGTGCGTTATTCTTGCAATAATCAATAATTTCATTCCGAAAATGATTCTTATAAATTGTTGTCTTGACGACAATAATACTAAATATTTGAATAAAATAAATAATCATAATATAAGGAACCGTAAATTAAAATATCCAATATAAATATAAATAAATATGAAAAACAACAAATTATAACAAATATTCATAAAAATTATTAAGATATTCTGAATACTTTAATAATAATACTTGTAATATGATTGTATTAATTTTAATTTTAAATATTGACATTTTCATATCTAAAACTAAATATTTAATGAAATTACTTGTTAATAAACCCTTGCTTTTTACATGCTAAATATTTAAAACATACTTAAATATTTATATAATAATGATAATTACAATGATTAGAACGTATTATTTAATATCATTCGTAGTATTTATTTATCAATTTTAAAATATTTTAATAAATATTTATGTTGTTTTCTATAATAAATTATTAGTTTTATATTATTTACACAAAAATTAAAAAAATACAGACAGTTTTAATAATGTTAAAAAGTAAAAATTAGATTAAATTAAATAAAAAGTTTTAGGATAATGTCAAAAATTGTAAAAAATATAAAAAAATGTAATAAATATATTATATTAACTTATATTAGATAAGTAAGTAGAAGCAAATAATATATTGTATCTTCAAATTTAGTTTTTGTTATCTTATAATATATTTTGTTTTGATAATTACAACAAGTCACTTGGGTTCTTAAAGATTATATATTTATATTTAATATAACATTTTATTTATATCGATGATAAGTTTAGTACTCAATAAGAACAGATTTTCCAGTAAGTTAACTTAATAGTTGTTTATATATTTAAATTATGATGATGTATTTATTTAAATTCCTAAAAATGAATTATAAAGAGAAATTCAACAAGCATGCTCACCCAAATTGCTTATTTAATAATACATTTATTCAAATTATAATTTTTAAAATTTTAAAGGATATTTAAGGATCATATTTTCAAATATTAATATTTGTATATCATTTAATTAATTTAAAAAGAGATGACTCGAGAATCGAAAGTTTGTACGATATAGTGTTTATGAAAATCTAAGAATTTTAATACCTAATATTTTATAATTTCTTAAAAGTAAATAATATAATAATAAATTTAAGATCCAATATTATAAATATTTGATATTTTTTCAAAAGGTATATTTTAAGAAATATTAACTCAAAACTACTTAAAAATTTCAAAAATCGTATTTAAATAAATTTATATTTGAAAAAAAAATTGAGGTGAGCATGCTTAGTGAATCATACTGTATATAATTCATGAAAAGTAATAATTTGCTTATAATATTTTCACTTCACGACTTCGCGAGTTACATTAATTCAAATAATTGAATAAGTCAGTTTTACCAAAAGTGATTCATTACTTTGGATAAAGACTTCGAGTTTTCCTTAATTCTAAATTATCATCTCTGGAAAATGTGTTAAATTTATATGTAAATTTATCGCTTCGACTACCATTTTTCTCTGTCTAAACTTAAGTACCCGCTTACTCAGAAGTCTAGGCGACGCACTGATAATAGCTTAAAATATATCGATGACACTATTTACATAACTATCTATGTGATGTATTTGTTTATATTTACCATATTTACAAAATATATTTGTCAACTTTTATATTATATTGTGTATTGTTAACTTTTATTATTTGTTATGAATTCAATACAAATGTATTTGTTTCATAGTTCTCAGACACTAGAACAATCAAACTATACTAAAAAAATATTAATTATTAACACTCAACAGCCTTTTCCTACGTTTGTTTGCCAAAAGAATGTTTTTTTTTTTTTAAATGCTTGGTTAATTTAATTTGAAAACTAAAGTTCATATAAAATTAAATATTTTCAACATTGTACTTATTAATAGATTTTACCATATATTCAAACATTTATTTTATATTATATTATTTTATAGATTACTCTAAATTAAATAAAACATATTTTATTTTATATAAGCTTTTATTTTATAAGTAATAATGATACAAAGTATAATATTTTTGTTAAAACTGACTTATTCAATTATTTGGATTAATATAACTCGTGAAGTAAAAATATCATATGAAAATGTAATCAAATTATTACCTTACATGAATTATATAACAAATTTAAGTTAACAATATTAATATGTATCGTGTATTATTTTACCAGGGTCTAATAAAATAGAATTTCGTATAAGTAAACGCTTATTATTATGCGTCTATATAGCCTTACAATAATAATATGATACAGAAGATATGACTAGATTACAAAATGAGCTTTTCATAATACCTTGTCCCACTTACATGTGCCATATATAACCAGGTTTAAACCAGTTTTTTCATAACCATTATGGTATAGAATATTATTAGTCATTATTGTTATTACAACATTTGAATATTTATGTTGTAAAATTCAGTGAAGCTCATTATTTTTATTTATAAAAGTTTTAAATACATATTAATACTTCCGGTTTTTTATTTTAGTCTTGAATATACTTTATAACTATTGATTTTTACTTAAAGTTTTTTTCACAATATAATAATATGAATTTATTTTAAAACAACAATCAAAATATTTATATTAAATTCATTGATTACCTTGCAATTTGTATAATATAAACATTTACTAAAACAGTAAAATTGTGTATAATTTACTGCGATTAAGATATTATAACATATTATATAAAAATTTAGGTACCTATATATCTTTATTCATATTATAATTTTTCAAATGTTAAAGTATATTCAAAACATATTTTTAAATTCATTACATTCATTAATTTTAATATAAATAAATAATAATATATTCAAATATATATTTCAAATTACAATTATAAAAATACTAATTTAAATACCTGTAGCTTTTTTGAGACATTTTGATATCAAAGTTTAGATTCAAAGATATCTTTTCACTAATTTATTCAGCCAACTAATGAACTCATTTCTTTGTGTTCTTTCCTATAAATAAAATTATTTATTAAGATAACATTTATTGTAAATTTTATTACTTAATAATTTTTATACACAATACACATGGTATATTTTGTCAGCACTATAGAAACTAAACTTTACGACTTACATTTCTTTATTTTAAAAATTGTATTCAGTTTTTATACCTAGGTTAAACCAATAGTTCTAAAAGTAAAAAAAATTTTCTTAACTATCTAATTAGTAAAAATTTGGGATACTAAAAAAAATAATTTCCCAAGTTAAAATGTATTTTCCTACTCATTCAAACAACAATTTATTTAAGTATATTATTATTGATTATACATTATATTTTTTTACATAAAAATAGTTAACAAATTTTATCAATATACGGAAAATTATATTTCAAGTATAAAAAAATATTATATAAACATGTGTACTATTTCTTAAAACTACCTAATAAGTTGTATTATTTATTCTATGACTAATACTATAATGAACAATTTTAATGTTGAAATAATTAAAAAAATTAATAATATAATAAATATTAGTTTTTTTTTTTAATTATTTTGCGTCTTACTTATTAAAAAATATTTCTTGTGTTTAAGGTAAAATATTATTTTAAGCAAAAAGCTTTTAATAAAATATAATGAGCTTTTATAAATAAGCTTCTTAATAAGATAAAAATATTATTATCTTTTATTCCATAATTTGTGTTTCTATTTATGCGGTATTAAGTATTAATACATGTAAAAAAACAACAAAAAATAAATAGCAACTAAATTAATTAAATTTTCAAAAAAATATATTAATTAAATGATGTTTAATGAAATAATAATTTAAAATCGGATGTTGAATCGATATTTTGCAGAAGTCTACGAAATGCTGAAGTTGTAAAATGTTTCGTGCCCTATTCAATATAAGTAAGTAACCTACGAAGTGTCGTAAATTTGCAATTTATATTAAATGATCGTTTTTAATATACATGCCTATGAAATATACGCAAAGGAGACAACAATATCGTCCGTACGATTTATTCAAGAGTGAAAGATAAAAAAAAATACCTAATAATATAAATATAAAAATGTCGCGACGGGGTCCGACCGAATGAAATATCGTTTGGCGCACGAATCGATTTAATTATTTCTCCTCGTCCACACTATATTTTACCAATTCCTTTCCACCGCCACCACCGCACACTATATTATATATATATAGACTCTGCTACAACATTGACACAATATTTCCTTGCAGACTCCGCCTCGCGCGCACACGTGAAGATCATTTACTCGGAAAAGCGCAATAATATAATAATATATATATAATATGTATATATATATATAATATATATATATTAATACCCACATACCCACACACACACACACCCGACACAAACATACAACACACGGTAAACGTGATCATTCAAACGATAACGGTCGTAGACTGGACCGGAGCCAACCGCAGAACGACCGTGCACTCCCCCGGGTGTCATTTTGTGGCCGCCGAAACAATGAGAACTATCGATGACGGTAGGTTTTCCGCAATAAACGGAAGATGGCGCAGAGAATGGTTGCGATTATCTTTATCTCCGCCGAACACGACCGCACGCGCGCACAGACGGTTAAATTGAACAGAGTTAAAGACGTCGGATTAACAGCGATACCGAGTGTACTGCCGAGGTAGGTGCCTATATACTACCTATACATATATATATATATATATATATATATATATATACGTAACAATGTGAAACTCCCCGTACACTATATACAGGTGTATTGCGAGTCGCAACGGGAGTTTATTATTTCGTTTCTCGCAACAGTGATCAGACTAAATCCAGTGGTGTGTCGGTAAAAAAATATTCGCTTGGGTATACCTGCAACTTTTTTACGCGGGTATTGGTGACAACGGTAAAAACTTTATTATCATTAAATCAAAAAAATAAATAAAAATCTCTATTCGAAATAATTATTTTCTCTCAAGGGCCCTTAATTTGAATATCAGATGCAAGTACTTTATACGTTTGAAGGTATTTATCGTAGTACTTTTCCAAACAAATATCGTTAAAACTCAATGAAAAACGTGAAAGGAAAGTATACGTTTGAAAGCTTAAAGTGAATATACATGCCATATATCCCCCTTATTCCCTTCACAATACACTAAAGATTAAGTCAACGGCGTATTATTATGCGTGTGCGTTTTATAAATTACGTTGCCTAACAATAATTATTAATATTCGAATTTCTTACTTACGACTTTACGAGTACGTTATAATATATTTCATGCAATAACGATGACAGTAAAAATAAATTAATATTGAAGATGTGATTCGGTTTGTCACAGTTTCTCATAGTGGAACCTCGAAACTAGGTAATATAATATAAATAATATTTTTGTGTTTGTCCGTTGTGTTTTGACTAATAATATATACAGCAGTCCATAATGTTAATTTTCACGCGTGTGGATTTTATTAAAATAATTTTTATTCAATTAGAATTTATTATAAACAAAAATATATGCTTTGTTTTTAAATGCTTACTTACGATATATGTACTACACTCATTGTATTAAATGTAATAAATTAAAACAATAATATTATTTAAGCCTAATTAATAAATTAATATTTTATGTTAGTTTGATATTATGCGCAATACGTTTTATTAAAAATACAATCATTGAAGGGATACTAAGACATTAAGAAATTTAACATGTAAGTATATAAGATAATATAAAAATCAATGTTTCACAAACCTACAAATTATCAAGAATAACGTGCTTCCTATTATATTTCCTTAAACCTCGAACCATGTACAAAATAACACGAAAACGCTCCTTATCTTAGTTTTTTTTTTTTTTGTAAATAATCAAACCTATAGATTTACGTCGCTAATGATCATGAGTAAAAAAATAATGTTAAGCTCGATGTAATTATACGAACGCCTTAATTTTTTTTCCGATATACCTGTGAATTATGTACATAATATATTATATGATTACTGGGCATACGTATTTAACTCAACTATAGCAATCATGTATAAAATATAAGACCTTCTTAAAGGAATCACAACGAATCCGTTAAAATTGAAGAACCTAAGAATAAATAAATAATAAATTATGGAAGTATGGGCCACGGGGCACATAATTTATACGGTATCCGCCTAATGCCGATAATTACTATGGAATCAGTAATTGGAACGTATTAGTCCATGTCATTCGATGCCAATTACCCTTATAGCTCGAGCCAAGAGCCGTCTCCAATGGCCTGTTATAAAAACTAATCAACTTTTATCGGTGCTTTGGGAGCTGACAAAACGAGAATAACGAGTGGAAAAACGGGTGAATATTTTTTTTCGCTAACTCGACTCTGTTGGGTTATCACTGTTTCATCGGTAATTTATAAAAATCTGTTTTTTTCGTCAGTTTAAAAAAACTTACGCAAAAGTAATCACTGTGACATAGTTAGACGTAGACTTTGAATATAATACATAAATATTTATTTAAAATTGAGTTCGTGTGCCGTAGGGTAAACGTTGTGATACTTTTAATTCAGTTGAGAACGAACTTTTCCCAGCAGGTAGTCAAGATGATTGCAATTACTTTTACAGTTGTCGCACAACAGAAAAAGGGACTATAAAAGATTAATTGATCTTGGCGATAGGATCGTGCAATTACTTTTTGTTTGCAAACTTTATATTGGCACTTGTCTTATTGTGAGTGTAAATAGTTATTTTTACTGAGTTCCTACAAGAACGTGTCGTATACGATTGTAAATCGAGGGTTGTGAGATCAATGTCTACCAATTTCAACATACGGCATTAGTTAATAGACATGACTTTTAAAACTTCACTGGTAATTTTAGCCATTTAAACTAAAAATGTTTACGAAAATAAATACCTATCTGATTACAGTATAGTTATTCTAATAAGTTTAAAAAAATATTTTCAAATTTCATTAGTTAACTATCGCTATTCCACACCATGATTATATTCTATTGTAACCATATTTTTTTTATTATTATTTATTTGAGTTTAGCCCTACTAATATGTTAAAACATAGCGGTTTTCAATTAGATTGCCGCTTGTGATGGCCAGTACAAATATCGATTGAAACACGCTGTGTAACGGCTGCACTGTCCATCGCAAATTATTACGTTACTAGTTATTTTATCATGTCGATGGGAAATATTAAGACTTTTTTTTTATTCCAATATAAAATATAAAAATACGAACATACACTCAATATCACGAGGGTTTACTAATTTAAATGGCGATAGTAATACGGATTCCGTATAATACTCTATCACATACAATTAGTACCTAAATACTCATTATGGAACACTGTATACATTATATTCATGCATATTAAAAACCCATGGTCAATTAAACCTCATCATAAAGGTAAAATTATCGAGTAGGTCACACATAATAATATGTGTATAATAAGTATATACGTCATAATGTACAGAAAACTAACTGAAAACCGATTGAATTGAAAAGGCAAAAAACCAAACACAGTAGATACATATACGACTGTGGATGGTTTTGTCGCGAAAACACAAAATTAATGGAAAGTCCTCGGACCTATCAATTAATATTTAATTGAACGTTTTGTGTGTACATTGATTGCCGGGTTTCCATAACGCGAATGCCCTTGACATTAAACGAGATAGGAACGTCCGGGATAATTCTCCCTCTGGGCTTGCTTTAATGCATTTACCTATAGAATTTTACTATAGAGGCGCATTTCAAAATTTTCCGACTTTCGTGATTTATCATGTCCCGTAAACGTTCGCAGATGAAACTATTTACATATTATTATGTATAGCGTTGATGAATGAATCGCTCTGTTTTGAAGAGAAAATCCAAATAATATATGTTATGTATTACACTTTACAAAACAAGTTTCCGTGAATAGGATTAAATTATAAATTAAATTAAGTTTGATAAAGATAAAATTAATAATAACAATTATTTCATTATAACCCGTACAAATATAATGATTTTATCAACTTCTTTTTTTCTTGCAAAAATAAGTAAAATTAAATTCCCAAATTATTGTGCTATAAAGTAGGCATACAATAATTGTATTGTAATAATAATACTATAAATACAGATTACTGCATTAAAAAATAACTGGTTCGGCTCGATGTGTCATATATCTTAATCTTTTATAAAACAATATGATATATAAACATATATATTCGTCTTGAAAAAATGTGATTTTGTTTTTAAAAATAAACATTATGGTACGGTGATTATACCAATTGTAGTAACATTTAATAAAACATATAATGCCGAGCTAAATGATCATAATATATATTAATAATTCTCCAACAGATCCAAACATAAAATTTAATATGTACTAGTGTTCGGTACATAACGTTTAAAAGTTATTAAATTCGTAATATTATTTTTTTCATCTTAAAGATTTAGAGCCTGAACAAACTTTAAAATAATAACAATAGTTTTCGCAATCATCACTATATCATTAATATACTAGTAAATAAACTTCTAACCGTCACTAATATATTCATACATATTAATAATAATAATAATAAAATGTATGCTTATTAAATTGCATATTACAAAACATTGTTTTATTACGCAAAGATGTTATAAACGGTAAAATGTCATATTACCTCGAAAATGATCAAGATTTTATTAAAATAATTCTTTCATTCAATTCTTTATCATTTATTGCAAATTTTGATAAGTAGGTATCTAGTAGTAAATTAAAAAATAACTAAAATCCAATTTAAAATGAAATAAACAAATTTACTTTGATTATTGTCAGATGTACTTACTTCTACTAAAAATACCACAAATCTCAATAATATAGATCACTAACTTTCAATAATTAAATTTGTAAACAACTTTTTTGGGGATATTATTTAAAACTAATTAAATACTTTATAGATTTATTGTCTACACTAAATTTAATTAAGTTGTAATAAGTACAACATGAAATACTATACCTAAATAACTAATATAATATTAAGGTGGTATCTTTAAAAAAAAATTTTAACTTTAACATTAAAGACGTTTATTAATCTTAAAAATATTAAAACTAAAATATAAATAGTTTAATAAATACAATGTACACGATTACAAAATAATTTAGATTGGAATAAAGGATAAAATACCTTATTAGTTTATTACTATCCACCTACCTTTTTTCACCTTCACGCAAGTTAACAGTTTATCATGTAATTTGTGATACTACTGATACTTCATTTTAAAATTATAGTAATAATCAATAATAACGATAATTACTTTCCAAAAATAATTTTAAGTGAGTAAAACCACACGTGCCGATATTTTATTCAATCTTTCGATGATAGCCGATAAATTTTCGTTGCGCTAAGAAAAAAAGTGAGAAACTACTGAAGAAAAAACTACCACTATTTTATTTATACTTGAGAATAAATACATTGGTCTGTCTAAACTGCCATCCAGACTTAACATCTAATCAATAGATAGGTTTCATGAAGCTCTTTATACACTTTTATCCAAACAAGTGTTTACAGAAAAATTTAATAAATCAAATATCATTGTAAAACCAATTTGATTATTGAATAATTCGATCTACACAAATTCGCATTTTTTACTCTTATTTCTTTATGACATATAATTTCTTAGAACAATATTATAACACAGTAGAACCTTTACTTAAAAAATGTATATTTAAATAAACTCTATAAAACAAAATATTTTATGGAACCATTAAGTTTTTATTTAAAAACGTTTCTATTTAACGAAATAATTTTGTTGTCTTTTTTTTTTATACTACAAATTTAAAAATGATTATATTTTTACATAATCTATATAAATTACACTATTGTCAATCAGACCTATTTAACTAAATGCGAGTATTTTTGAATTCAGATTAATACAAAGTTGTTTAACAAGATTTCAGAAAATTCTTCGGCAAATAAAAATAAAAATAAACATAATTTATGTACGTACATTATTTCCTATGTTCAATACATTATAGTTACCTAAATATACATAGTCCTCAACTATCGAAATTTCATATTCCAGACAATCTATATGAAACAAATAAACTATTTTTCAGATATATCTACTTTCAAATAAATAGCTGAAATATACACTATATAGATGTATATATTTTTTTTTGTTTATTATAAAGTATTCCTGACAAAGTATCCTGACTTATTGATAATTATTAAATAACATTTTGGTTGTTTTACAATTGATAACAAAACTATATAGATATAATACTAATGTTAAACACTTAAACATAATATTAACAAATAATATTTGTTATTGTTTACATTTTACAATGCTTAACGGTTACCATTATATTTTTAGCTATAGAAATAGAATTGAGTATATAATTATAACATTATTCCTACCTAATAGTTACAATAATAATATATAATTTATAAAGGTTATGTTATTTTTTATTTACCTATTTCTAAAATTAATTAATTTGACACAAATTAGTTAGGTTTTAATATTACAATATTTAAAAAAAAAATTAAACTGTTTTTTTTTTGTTATTATTCATTGTTAGTATATAATTATTATTAAATGCCCACAGCCATGAAATAATTTAAACATAAATTAAATAATTTATATTTTTGTCATGATGATGTTATATTTTGAATAGTGAATCATTAATTGTTGAAGCTTTGTCCACATCAAAACCTTTTTATAAATTAAATAACGTTCCTTATAATTGTATTTTTAAATTAAAAATATTTTCTGGTTGACCGATAAAAATATGAAATAATTACCAAATTACGGTTAAATTTAATTTACAGCAATTTATTTAAATGAACAAACAATTAATTTAAATCATATTTTTACAAATAATTCTACCTAATCCAGATAAGAAAAATAAAAATAACCAAAAAAGTAATTGTATTCACTAATATTTTAGAAGTATCTGTCCACTGTAACTTATGAGCTCATACAATGTTTTATTTACCATTATGGGTTCTAAATTATTTGAAAACTTCAAATTGAATGTCAAATTTAATCAGTGTGCTAACTGAGAACACTAATTTGGCAGATAAAAACTAATTTAGTGTCTGAGGTGAAGCACGTATACATACGTACGTAGTAAGTGTTCTAAAACCAATGCACAGAAGTTGTAAAAACCCATACTTATGTTGAATACTAACGACAGCTCAGTAAACCTGACTAAACAAAACGGCACACTTTATATCCGGTGTAACCTACAAACTTTCAGAATTATTCCTCCAAACTCACGTAATGTTTATATTTTTTATTATTACTTTTTCTTGCATACATATTATATTACGGCGAGGACACACCATAAAAATTTAAAAATATTACAGCTCCTCCCTAAATGTGTTTTTCCTTGTGCTGTAAACTAGAAGGATTGACGATTAAAAATGTTACTCACTTGACCCTTTTTTCGCCGCACATAACTTTTCAAAACGGTTGACAGCTTGTGTAATTTGCGGCCCATCAAACAGAAGCTTCAGAAGCTTTTAATATTTAATAACCAGACGTCATACCTACTATATATAATATTATATATGTATACATAAAGACATCCGTTTTACGCAGAGATATCCTTTTATGTTAAAAAATCCTTTATTTATTTTTTTCAAAACCACTATAAAAATAATTTCTTCCTTGTCGATATGGTGGGTTCTGAGAGCCACTCAAGTAAGGAACATATTTCACTAAAACTAAACTAGTTCATTTATCATTCAAAGAGTTCATAAAATAGATACTGTTTGTGTATATATTATGTTTTAACATGTGTATACTGTACGTGTAGTTTTTTTTTATTAAAATACAACAATTTTAAGGTTTATAACTACGAGTATATACATAAAAAAAAATGATAATATTACTTGATACTAAGTCAAAACTATTTCAATAAGATCAAGTTAAACTAAATTCTTATATAAATATTTAATTTGGGAAAATTAATTAAACATAACACATGTACATTTAAGGTACATATTGTGGGTAAATACTTAGATTATGTATAGCTAAGTATAATAGTATAATATAATATATTTACCAAATAAATTTGGTGTAAAATGTATTACGTTATTCAAAGCCATTCATCAAAAGTAGTTTTAACTTTTCCAATGTATAAATAAATCAACACTTATAGATAAATATAATATACTTATAAAGTAAAATACTTTATTTTTTATTATTTATTATTTTTTTTTAAATGTATATTATTAAACTTTTAAAAATTATTTCAATGTCAAATTGTGTACTTTTTTTTTAATGCGTTTTATTATAGAACTTGAATAAGGCCTGGATCAATGATTATACACGTAAATAATAGATTATTTACCGAATAGATTTTTAGTATTTTATCAATAAATATTTCATTACAATATCCAACCTTAAGTTCTGATGATCATTATTATAATTGAAAATTCTAAAATAATATTATGTGTTTAAACACTGATAATAATTTACAATAAGAAACAAAGTTTCTGCACACCTCTAAGCACAACATGTTATAATATCCAACCACTCAATCAGTATTTTTTTTCTTATTCAATATTTTAACGATAAGCAATTATAGTCTTGTTTAGCGTTGGCGCTTTTCTATTGGGACGTTAACCTTATTCTATGAGCAAAACAAATCTTCCTGGTCAGAATTTCGATATTAATTCAGTCGACGTGACTCCTCGGGGACGTGAATTCTCGGTGGGTAGTCTTAAAATGGACCTGATATCAGCAATATAAAGTGTTGACTGTCGTTATAATAAATCCCCAATGAAAAATGGATATATATATATTTATTTTCATTCGGTCTGAGACTCGGGTCACAACTTTAAGGAACGATAAAATGACCGCTTCGTTTATATATACAGCGTTCATATATTAGCATGTCTGTATCGAAACCAACAAATTTACGACATACACTCACATTTTTTGTGGAACATTGAATTGATGATTATGGTTTTATGGTCAATAAACACGCCGTGTCATGCTACAAAGCAGAATTTCTCAAGAAATTATCATGACTCGTTTTGAGGAGGAATTATTCCCCTCTATTGTAATTCTTAGAAGTTTACTCTACATTAAAAGATAAATATATTGATGTTTTATACTTTATAGGCTCTTAACTTAATAAGTTACCCTCATAGGTTTAATTTATTTAATATTTAACTATTACGAAATAATGTTTATATACACCATCAATAATATGTTATTATTATAATTATAATAAATTTATAAAATATATTGAGTTTATGTTTGAATATTGTAAATTTATTAATATTTCAATCAAAATTGTAAAATGTTTAATACTGTATGGTTTTTGATTCTAAGAAATGGGTTTCATGTTTCATTTGTATTAGTTTATTAGTTTTATTTAGAAACAATTCCATAAGAGTTTTATAAAGCATATATTATGCTTTTGATCATTATCAAAGGTTAATTATATTTATTCTCTGTGTAAAAATTCTCAATAACTTAGTGGGAAAAAGCAGAAATGGATTTATTCTTACTACTATAATATGTCGTAATAACGACCAAGAATAAATTATTTTTAATTTATTATGATATATGTACCATATTTAGCTAAGTGACTTATCCAGTTTATGGATTATGTAGTATAGGCATTAAAAAGATATTTTAATTATTTTCTCTGGTCAAATCGTTTTTAAAAATATATTTATTATAGCATTAAATATCAATCTAATAAAGTAATAGTCGACTAAGTATTTCTCGCTAACTTTACGACATAACTATCTACGAGTTTCTCACAAATATTGTATTATAAAATGTTCATTTTGTAATAAAATTCAAAGAGGATATCCAGGATACCACTTTGACAGAGTAACTGTACACTTGAAGAATTTCTGCGTAATATTTATGTTCAGATAAAAATAAAACCTCGAATTCGACTGGTCCGTTTTTATTATCAATCAGTCAGTATCATGACACATTGAAAACATAAAAATGAAAATGTAATTTATATATTATGTGTGAATTTGAGTTTCGATTTCGAAATATATTTTATATATGACACCAATATTTTGTTACTCGCTTATAATATATCGTAGTAAATAATATTACATAAAAAATTTCCGTTACCATTAAATACTATAACAAACAAGCTCCTTCTCAAATTTTGTATTTGATTCTTTTCATGCTAAAATTGTACTCCGCAAATATTTTTAAATGTATACACGACCTAATCCTAAGAACTACCAACGACCATTCAAAATCAGAGTCCTCATAGATATGGAAGAGAATTTCCTAACTACATAAAATATTTCATACACTTTGACCTAAACTTATTTACCAAAGTAGTGTGTGTCCCAATTATTTTCCAACTACTCTATGTCTAAACTTGGCATAGTTTATTATCTTAGTACCTACTGGCTACTGGTACAGTACCCATACATACACTAAAATAATATATATATTATTAATTATTTAACAAACACGTTACAAGTGAAACTTATTTTAAATTCAAAATATTATAGAAAAACCCATGTCTAAAAATGATATAAAAAAAAATAATTCCATTAATTCAACTGTTCGATATAAATTTATAAATATTAATTCATGTGTTGGTAATTAATTTTAATTTATTTTAAGTTTTAGCATTTGTTATTTGGACATATCTCACATTAATTTCAAAACAATAATTAAGTGATACTACTATAATAAAGCTAGCATTAAAATTATACAAGAGTTAACTGTTACCAAACTTTTGTTTTAAGGGATAATCATTAATACTATACTACCACTCCTTTATTACATTCTATAAAAAAAACTTTTATTAGAATGAGTCTAAGTATTTCGAACAACCTTAGGAATTGATTAGTTCTATGTAAACTCAATAATATTATAATTTAAAAACATTAAATAGCGTGATATTTATAACTTAATTATAATATAAGTAAGTTATATAATATACGTATTTTACATATTCATTATATACATTACACAAATAAAAAATTAACTTATATAATTTATAAATATATATTAGGATAGTAGATACATATATTAGAAATGTGTTCAAATAAAAATATTTCAGTTAAATACTTATATTATCTCAGCAGCTCTTATTTTTCAATTGATACTAAGAAGTATTTCCAATTCGAAAAAAAATTTGGAAAAGAAAAATATTACAATTTGTTTTGCACATATGATAATATATATGATATATTAGTTCAACAATCACTGAGTTAATGGTTTTTCACAATATGTGATTACTAGTCATAGTTAAAAACAAGACATATCAATATTATGTTGACCAGTACGCTACTAATTGGACTGTACACAATATATCGATTTGTGTGCTTGTTTTAGAAGAACGGTCGGGATTTGATGGGTAAGAATATTGAACTAGTTATTTTTTTCAAGAGCATTAATTAAAGCCATATTCGTCTACGTGTACATCTAATTAACCAAAGAAAATTGAAATTGTTTCGTATAAAAACGCTATATGCATTATTATAGTATAACCATATTAATAATGTATTTATCGTATTAAACACTTTTCATTAAAAACCTTTCATTTATATAAAACTAATTAAATTATATATAATTTCGAATAAACAGCATTGCTACAGTAAGAAACAAAATAAAGTTTTAAGATGATTTCTAGGTATAATTTTTAAAAGTCAGTGGTAAAAAAATTGTATGATACACCGACATAAAAATAAAAATAAATTTTAAAACAAAAATTATGCGCATTTTTATGTATAACAACATTATAGTAATATATGTCTATATACTTATTTGTGTTCAGAGCTTAGTTGAATAGCTACCATATCTTAGTTTTAACATAAACAATTGCCGACAGAATCGATTTATTTAATTAAAATTCCAGAACTCATATTATTTTCGTTCGCCGTTTTCCGTTATTAAAGATTTTTCATAATTCATAGGTAACATTCAATAGGATTCTATCTTTATAACGCAAATAAACTACATATTTTAATTAAAAATGTTATACAATTCTAATTGTACAAAAAATTGCAGTAAACACTTTCACTTAAAAAAAAAACCTACTGGCTACCTAGCCAATTTTTATTTATTATTCATTCCACTCCATATTAATTCAAAAAAAGCAAAACATTATAAACTATGGAAAATATATAAACACAAACTAATTCACCAAGCATGCTTGTTCCCTCCATTTTATCCAAGAATAATCTATTTATTCAAATTCTAAATTTATGAATAATTTTTTTATACCTACTTAAAAATTATATTTCAAAATACTTAAAATATTGATACCGTCTAAGAGTTTCATGTATTGATAAGCATATCAATAAATTAAAACTGCCCTTTTTACTATAAATGATTAATCAGACGAATTTTTGAAAAAAATCATGTATCTAAATCAAAATACGGACGAGTAGTTTCTGAGTAATTCAACTTTACGTACTAAGGATAATAATCTTTAATAATAGTTTTAAATCAATTATAAAATAAATACAATATTGTATCTAGAATTTATATACTCATACATTAAACAATTGTACACAAGTTACAAAACACTTCTATAATTTATTAATGTTAATTATTATAATTTTTAAATAACCCTAGCTATCATTAAGCCAATCATTTCCAAAAAAAAATAGAATCTTTATTACATAAAGTTGATTGTATTCATAAATTTTAAATTTTAACGTATACACATCAAAATTAAAAAAAAACATTTTCTATCTACTTAAAAAGTTACAGTAGAATTAGAAATTCTAATTAAAAAAAAAGTTTGTATTAGAAATTTAGAACTGGATACCTCTTAAATGGTTTAAAATACATAAGTATTTTAAAATAAAATTGTTAAGCATACTTAACATTTCCATAAATCTGAATATGAATAAACGTATTATTGAAACGAAAAATATTAATGAATATGCCTACTAAAGTGGTAATAATTACTTTTCATTATCGATATTGAGATTTGTCAAACATTAATAATCGATGCATATAATAATAAAACTTCTGATCATCACATGATACAAACGAAAACTATCCAAATTAATTATATTTCTGATTTTATAGTTTAGCTTGGATTTCGATTTTGATTATTCTTTTTATATTTTCTCTAATTAAATTATATTTCATTTTTTAAAATAATTGAAGATTGAGTTTATAAAAATAATATAGATTTTTGTATTAAACTATTTTTTAATTTATTCACCTACCAAGTATTAAAAGATTTAGGTTTAAAAATCATAAAAAATTTAACGTATCGTAGTCTTTTGTTATGGATCACAAACTTGAAACTAAATTAATTATTCACGTGTATTATAGTTTTATGTAATATGTATGGAATATGTATAGTGATAACTCAATCTTTTCATTTTTGCAAATTGTTGTTATTAAAATTGTATTTTTTCATTGAAAATTATAGTAAATTTGCTGAAATCAGAAATTATACTAAAATATATATTACATTGAAAAGATGATAAAAAGTTTAAATTAAAAAAAACTGACTCAACATAAAAGAGTAATTTAAAAAAACCATGTTCATTGTTTAATTATTATTATTTTTTTTAATACATTTTTTTAGTTTAGATACATATGTAAAGAAAACTTAATTTATATTATAATATGTAATTTTACACAAGAAAATTAATGAAAGTGTTAAATTATTTTAAAAATTTTTCAAAATATAAATTTATTTAGTATTTATTAGAATGTTAATAATATGATGTCAGACCCGTGCTACTTATAACTTATAACTAGTATTCAATTTATTCCCTATACAAATAAAAAATATTATGATTAAAAAATGATGTAAATTGAATTGTATCCACCACAACAAAAATATTATGTTTTATATTTATCTGTGACTTTTGCCATCACCTCTCTGTCCATTTTCACTCTTCACTTGCTCCTTATTTAATCTGTACTTTTTAAGCATACTATTATGACATACTTGACAATACACCCACTTCAGAAATATTAATACCATTCATCTCTTCAAACATTAATCCGACATTTTATTATAAATATTGTACATTTTTTACAACTATTTAGTATTTACTGTGGTTATATTTTTTCAACATTTAATTAATTTAGTTTGGTTTTTATGTTATATTTTTCAAGCACACCAATAATTAATAGATTGTACAAATATTTAGCTTAAAAAATTAAATAACAAAAATAAGTGTAACATTTTAAAGTTAGGTTTTTAATAATAAAATATAAATTTTCCATCATAATTAATTATTAAAAAATGATACATCGAGAACAAAATTTAAATTCTAATAAAGTGAAATTATTTTATTAATAGGATTGTGAATTCAATGCACTAAAAAAACCCATTAAAATGCATTTTAATTTCAAAAAATTCACTAGAAGAAGTTATTTTTATTTTGGATATTTTTATTTATAAAATACTTTAATGAATCCAAATTGTTTCAATCGCGGAAACATCAAATTCTAGCTAAAATATTTTGAGAACTTAACTATTTACGTTGTTTCAATGACATGAGTACGTCAAACCGTTAAGTAGAGCTTTAGGTAAATGTTCAACGAACTTATGAAAACTATAGACAGAGAAAATTATTTTTCATATTAGTTAAATGATACTTTAACAAATTATCAATTAATTTTATTAAGTTTTGGATTTTAATTCAAAAATATTATTTAGACAGAATACTATACACATTTTGTTTAAATTAAATAAGTATTTCTCATCTGAATCTCATAAAAAATTATACTAAAATAAATTACAGAAACTATATTTTTTTTCTTTTAATAAATTAAACTTATCCAATTTATTTTATTTTAAATTTGAATTTCATAAAACATTTTTATTTTTATTTTAGGAACTTAAGTTTAACGCACAATAAAGAACTTAATCGTCTGTAAAAAATTGTATAAAAAATATGTTGATTTATGAATGTAAAAATTTAAACTGATAGCACATCTTCGACCAATTTAAACTATACGAACAAAGTAAAATATAATAACTAACTAGTTAAATTAAAACATATTAAGAAATGGAAATATGGACGTAGAGAAGACTATTTCGTATTATTTGGATTGAACGGTTGAGTAATGCAGAAATTCTCCAAATTTTAGGAAAGAATATATCTATCGTTAGATTAAAAACCGAACAACTCATGGGTCAGTTAATAAGATATAACTTTTTTATAGCCAATATAACGAAATGATGAATCAATAAACCAGAAGATAGAGGAATATCAAAAAAGACATATACAGAAAAATATAATAGAATAGTGTCCAGTGCAACGAGTATCATCTCCATATGAAGGTAATGGTGTTAAAGAGAAATTAATGGTAGTGTCCCTATTCATATAAAACAAGGCTTAGATTTAAAAAATAATAAGAAGATAATACACATGAAGATAAACAGTATAATTATTGGCCGTAAGTAAAATACTAAAATAGTAAAGAAACTATGTATAAACTAAGACGTTTCACTAAAAATAATAATTGAAAAAAAACGCCATCTTGTCCATAGACATGTGATATTTTAACACATTGCACATAATATTTTCAATATAGCAACAATCAGCTAAATATATATACTTAGGTACCTGTTTCGGATTACAAAACAATATAATATAAATATATGAGTATAATATTTTAATCACGAAAGTTGCTTAAATGTATTTATAATCACAAATGTATTTAATTATTTTAGTTTATAATTTATATTAATAATTTTTATTATTATTATTATTTCGATTAGATTTTTTTGAGGAGATGAAAAATTGCTCAACAATTTCCTTAAAGACTAAAAATTGAATTTGGATTAAACTCCGAAATGTAATTTCTTAAATTTCTCAGTAGCTATTGAGACATCCGTGAAAAATTGACAACAATGTAAGAAACTATGTCAGTAATCCACCCATCTCTTATAACTTATTTTTAATATTTTTTTTATGATACAATTATATAGTTTATATTGTTTATAATGATTTTAAAATATTTATTATCTATTTATTTATATGTTTTATGTAGATTCAGAAAAATATGTTAGTAAAACAATTACAATCTTGATTGATGGAGATGTATCCCAATTTCTAATTTAGTATATTAATAATATATATTTGTAAAAATAGATACAATTTAATAACATTAAAATTTAAACTGACATCAGAAATTGTGCCTAATAAGTAATAAGTTTCATATTATTAATATACTATTAATTGATTAAAATAATTATTAATGAAAAATTAATATAATTTATTTGTTATCATAAAAATATAAAGGCTGTTATATTACATACTTCTTACTTTGTTATTATATAAAATAAATAATAAGAAAATACACATTGACCTAGGTGATAATCATCCATAAAGATAACATGTATCTATAAAATAATATTGTTATTTACACATGTTTTATTAATAATGATTTATAATGCATTGCACATTTTAAATGTAGTAATCATAAAATATATTATAATTTTTTTTTTTTAAGAATAATTTTTTTATTCAAATATATAATATACTTAATATACCATAATACAATATTATAATAGAAGAATAGCAAAACATTATAGGTACAAATTTTTTTAAGTTACCGTTTTTTTTTTTATCAAAAGACAGTTTAAATAAATAATATATTATGTATAATATATATTACATATTATACTATAACTAATTTTAAATATTGATTCAACTATAAAACGTATGAATCATTAATCAATGTGTACATTACAACTAAACGCCGATTTTTTTATCATTAAATTTTAATAAAAATGCGATAAATTATTTAAATTTGTAAAAATTTTCGAGTATTTTTTTTTTTGTTAGTATTATTAAGACCCATATATGATAAATCGATTTATTATTCATTCACTTTACTCCCTATGGTAAATTGGCAATTTACCTACATATATTACAATACATTATAACGTTTAAATATAAGATAGCTATAAAAACAACCACTTATTTATGGTGTATATATTATAATATTCTCAACGACTCTAGTGTCAAAGAATTTGTCATGTTTTTAGTTTATATATAATTTATATCGCTGTGCATAATGTTACTGTAATAGGGATGCAACTGATATGAATTCAACTTATACATGCATTTGAAGTATTAAAAAAAACATGTCACGTATTCTACGACGCCGTCAAGCTGTAACTGTACAAGGTAGCCCTACACCGATATTAGTAGTCCCTCGTGACAGAAGAAAACGTACCGAGACGTACCTGCATAAGATAGCTAATCCGTTAACCTCCCTCCCTCCCCACAAATTTTCCCAACTTCGCAATCACGACAAAATTGTTGACATAGAAAAAAACCATCTGTACCAAGTTTACTATTTTGAGGTTTTGAAATACCCGGATCCAAAAAAAATAAGCTATAATTTGATAATATCCCCTTTATCTTCCATCACTTATCTAATATATCTATCGAACTGAAAAATAAAACCTCCTGGTGTTATCTACTATATTAATTCATGAAATTCCTTCAATAATATGATAAAATATGTATAATATGAAACAAATTATCATTAAAAAAAAAAGCGTCCTGTGTGACATTAAAAATTTCTTATTTAAGTTTGCAAAAACATGAACGTGACAAAACACTGACATTTCATACAATATTTCCACAAATATAGAATTCCGACATACGTTTTTTCAAAATAAAACCTGATTATATAGTTTCAAATGTTTAAAATCAGTGATTATCAATTTATTTCATTTTTATTTTTTGTTTGTCTTGCTTAAAAACGGATGTTATTTTTTCGAGTCGACGGTGTTTTTCGACATAAATCGTAATATAAACAAAAATAAAAATGCTACGTAAAACATAATAAGATTCCTACTTGTGAGCGTCTAATAGACGTGGGACGACTGCAAACGGCAGGCGACACGTGGTGGTGGTGCGGTTACTGCAGCGACGGACGGACAACGACCGTCGTGGTTGTGGCCGGCGTAACGACGGACGCCGGTATCGCCGGCGGCGGCGCCACGACCGGCGCGTGGACGGCGGTGGACGTGGTTGGACGGCCCGCGCCGCATGACGGCGATGCGTGAACTATGCGTGGTGACTGCGAAGACTTTTTCCGCTTAACCGCCGTAAAGGTATCGCGGAAATAAAACAATGTAACACCGCAAGTGCGAGCGGACCGCGAATAACAACACTTTGCTATTTATTACAACACTACTCTACGGAGACGATGACAATCGCACACGTGCAATAATAATGATAATGTTGTTGTCGTACTTGTGGAACGGTTTTAGAAAACGGACGTCGTGCTGGCGCGCAGACCGGAAGAAACACGCGCGCACCGGCGCACGTGTACCTACTGCGATGTCGCGTCACACATTGCCGCGTGCGGGGGGGACCGGTTGTGTTGCGTTCGCCCCACAGTGACCGGCCGGCAAAAGACAATTTCGACGATTATGAATGATATTATATTACTATCGTATCGTTTGACGGTATCGTGTGGTCGTCGTCACCGTCACCGCCACCGCCGCCGACGGTATGTACCGTTTCCGCCTCACCGAAATCGCCGGTGAACTGAGCGGCGGGTAGGGGTGGTCGACGTGGGCGCCAATTAATACTAACGGGTAATTACTGTCGTGTTGTTGTTGTCGCTGTTATTATTATTATTATTATTATTACTATTATTGTTATTGTTGTGATATCGACACGACGATGATGATAAAATTAATATCGTGTCGATCGCGCGCGAAAGTTCGTATTCGGCGGGTGTCTCGTGTGCGTGTGGCGCGCGCGATCGAAACGTACGTGAAGTGTACGCCTGGCCGCGACCGTTACGCTGTGTGTACTGCACAGCTCGGCGCTGGGATCATTGCGTTTGCCGCGCGCGCCAGTCGTCGTCGGCGGCCGGTGTGCGCGCGCGCGAGCGTGTCGGTGCGCTTGCCGGTGAAGCGGCGGCACGAGAGAGAGTGATCGCCAGACCGTTGACGGGCGGCGGTGCGGAGGAGGAGCGGGCGGACGGCGGCCAGCGCGCGCGAGAGAGACCGTCGGAGAGACGCGGCGCGCGCGACACGTCACCTACCGCCACCCGCCCGCGCGTAGTCCGTTTCTCGCTCGCGCTCATCGCCACGCTAACCACGCGCCCGGCCACTCCGTCGGGCCTCGTCCTCAAGCTGCGGCTGCGGTGGCGGTGATCCTCCCGTTGCCACGGGTGACACGAGCGCTGCGCGCGCATCCTCGTCCAGGGATAATTTTTCCCATCCCCTAGTCCCCTAGTCCAACTCTCAAACACTGCAACTGTCACGTCGGTCCCCCCTCCTCCACCCATCCCCAACACCAGACCGCTCGCTCGTTCCGCGCAACCCCCGACCCACGCCGGCGTCCCGGTCGACTGTTCGCGTGGGACGAGCGGCGAAAGCTTTATTTTTATATTTTTTGAGCGGGCGTAAGCGCATTTTTTTTTTCGTTTACCCTCTTTTCGCACGGAATTTAGTCGGCGCACCGTGCGTTATCCCGCTCCCCGTCCCATGCGCAGTAACCACGGAGAACGAGGACTTTGACGGTCGAGTGCGTTAGTGCCGGAGCGGATGAAATTTATAATTTCAAAATTAATTGCTCGACGCCTCCGCTCAGCCCGACCGACGTCAAGTTATTTGTTTAAGAGATGCTGCTGGGTAAACGCCGTACAGGTGTGGAGTGAGTAAACTTGAAAATAAACGTATTGTTGCCGGTCCTGAGCAAAAAGGATAAGTAGGTTATTACCGGTTTACATTCGTCAAGTCTTCATCTATTTATTTTCAAAACATCGAAAATAACCGTTCGAAATTAATCCATTGCCGCCGCTTCCGACGCCTCCTCCGCCACCGCTCACTCAGTCGCGTGGGGTTTTCAATTCTGATGCAGTTGTATAGTCTGTTGACCCTTCCGTTACGGGCACAATACCTTTAAAATTACGTCAGTCCCTACTCCCTTGACGCATTTAGATCGATTTTTTCATTCATTATTTCGATAAATTAAACGTATAATAAAGTTTAACGAGAATTTAATTATAGTACACAATAATAGTAACAAGAATTAGGTACTTAATCTTTTTGATATAATAATCCTACATAATGTATAATATGTTATAAGGTTTTGACTAAAATTAATGGGATACTGGCGTACGAGCTTTTCTTTTGATTTTCTATTTTTGTTTTTAAAATATACTTTTGATATATTATAGTACCTGCGTCGATATTATTTAACCACCTAATAAGTTATTAGTTATTGCAAAGTACGAACACCGTGTAAAGTTTTGTAAAAAAAAAAGAAAAATCGTTTCAAAACTTCAACATAACAATTGTATCAAATAATAATTTTTTTTAACTATAATTGATAATACTTATTATTATTATTATTATTATAAATATAATTATACCAACAGTTTTGAATAGCATATAATTACTTAGATTATTCTATGTAATCCGATTACAAAATTAAAAATTTTAAGCTATGTACTATTTCAAAAGTATCATACTTATACATACAAGTATACATGGGTTATAATTATAAAAAGGGGGAAGTAGGTAACCGTTCTGTTATACAGTAAAAGTCGAGTACGATGTCATTGAGTAAATCACTATATTGGATGTATTGAATTTGAATTCGATTTAACAGCCATTGCAAACGAAAAACGATTCTGTCCATCAACCTACTATCTTATAAATATATTGCAATTATTTGTGCAGCAATTTATATTACTATTTATAGTTATACGGTTTATACTTTAAAATATAGGCAATACCATAAGATTAAACTAATTGTTTTGAAAATCCCTTAGTGTATTTAAAATATAATGATTATATATTATCAGATAGTACTGCTAAGTACCTATCCATAAATCCTAATGTTTCTTTGCAATGTCATAATACTATAAGTCATCAAACTTACTTATTACTCGTATACATTTATACATTGTATGTAGTATGTAGACTGTAAATAAAATCTTTTTAAATAAAATAAATATATATATATTTATATATATATATATATATATATATATATATTATACGTAAAAGTTTCAAATCCCTAAGGAAAATATTTTTGAATTAATATAACAAAATAACTACAGCCGTTATTCTTCATTTAAACATCAAATTTTAACTTCAAATATCTATGAAAAATCAAGTTTACAAAATACTTTTTAGATTTTTTGGTTACAGTGTAAATTACTAATGAGAAACCTTACATTAATTTTTCAAACTTAATTAAAATTTAATCGATTTTGTCGAAAACTGGTTTCGCATTTAAATCCTCATTTTTCCTCGGTATTTCAACAAGTATTGAAAGTAATGTAACTGAAGTTACTAGAAACTACCCTCTAAGTAGAAAATTGAATTTTATTGCTCTAAAAGGTAATAGCAACATATAAAAATAAATATATCAATAAAAATAAACATAAACATATTAAATCAATACATTAATCGCTCGGCTCAGAATCTTAAATATAACTTAATATTAAAGTTCAAAATCAACAATTTCTAAAAAAAATTACGTTATGGTATAATATAGAAATATACCTAATATATAAAATGAACTATATCGATTAGGTAAATACACTAAAACGTACTATTGGTTGGAAATAGAACGTTATGACTCTGTAATTCACATTATACATAAATAAAATATTACTTCGTACTAAATAAATTAATGTTTATCGATATTTTATTATTTTAGAAATTGTCTACGATTTTTAGTGCTCCCAAATAGAAATTATAGTTCTTAATAAAATATTTGAAGTGGAAATATGTTTTTAAATTACATCTTAATATTAAATTAGTTAATAATTGTTAATAATGTACCTCAATCTTTTAAGCATTTAGTAAAAATAAATTTAAATTGTTCAAGACATTTTAAGAATAATAAATTACATTGTCCTTTAATTAATCCAATTAAAAAACGTAATTGTTTAAAACATACCAAAAAAGTTTTAATTATATTTTCGTATTACTAAAAGAGTAAAGTTTAAATCAAATACACTTATGTACCATCAATTAACAAAAAGAAAAAACCATGGAAATCTCTCTGATATATGTATAGTAAAGTATCAAGAATTTTTCATCATTTAGTAAGATACTAAATAGATGTGCTAAATTTAAAATCAATGCTATCTTGGTAAACGAAAAACGTATTTGAACTGAGATGGTCGATAGTTTGTGATGTCACAAAGCCAAATATTGAAAAATATAACCTTTTTGAGAAAATTAGAAAGAATTAAAAGAATAAAGAAATAAAAATAAGTATTTTAAAGAATATAGATTTAAGTTGATACCAACACAGATGAGTATATTATTTACACACAAAATATTTGTTTGTATAAAATTTAAAATAAAAACCTATACCTACATTAGTCCTATAAAATAAATGTCATGAGAATTGAATTTAAAAAAACTAGATAATTATGTGATTATTATTTATTTATGATAACATTCATAACATTTACAAACACTCCTACAAAAGAAAAAATAATCAGTGTACTTAAAATAATTTAGAAGGACTTTTAAGTTATTAAAAACAACAAGTGAAAAGAATAAAAACATTATAACAACTTTGACACGAGAAAAAGCGCTAAAAATGTAATTAATTAGAAAAAAATTTAAATTTATATCCTACATAATCTATATTCCATAGAATAGCTGCTACACGTTAAATTGATTACGTTATTTTACTACAGCCAAAAAGTATAACTATTGTCATAACAAAAAAAAAAATAATAAACAATTTTATCACATCTATCGAAGAAATAATGAAAACCCGGCTTTAATAATTCATTCAATGTAGAAAGATATAAAATAGAATGACTAAATATTTTATCGGAATTTGTAAATCAGTTTAAACGGAGAAATTCCACCAAAAACTTTGAAAACTGTCAATTAAGTTACTGGGTTTAGTTACAGAAGAAAATATTAAATAATCTAGAGTACACTGCTTTTAATCGATATTATATAGACTCATTTTTTTTATAGGTAATTACATTAAAGATTTTAAAGAATATAAGAAATTGCATCAAACTTCAATTTTTTAAGTGGAAACTCTTTTAAAGTTTTGCCTTCAGATGACTTAAAATGCTGAGTCAATAATTTGGCACTTAGATATGATAATGACATAGATAGTCCAGAATTATTTTTGGAATTAAAAGTCAAGCGTTGACGATTTAATTTCGGTTAAATAACACAATGAAATATGTTAAAATTTTCAAATGTTTATACTTTTCAAGATAACTGTCCAAATATATCAGTCGTGCTTACAATATTTTTGACTATATCACTAACCACAGCTTAAAATGAAAACATTTTTACTTAGGTAAAAGATTATTTAAATCTATCTACTATCCATAGTGGGCCAAAATAGTTCAACGAGCATATCAATTTCACCCATTAAAAATAATTTGACTGGTAAACTATAATTTGACGATATAACTGACTATGGAGTTATTGAAGTAAGAAAAATAAAAAAAGAGACATTTTGATAAAATAATTTAGGATGAAAATGTAACTTATTGCCAAGGATGCTTTTGGTTTTCGATAAATTTCTGAGTCCTATCAGTCTACAAAATATATTTCTAAGGATATTTTATTGTTTATATTATTTATATATTGCTATTAACATTTTATTTTTCTATTAGTAATATTCTAAGTTTATATAATTTTTACCGAAAATAACCACATATTTTGCATTATTTATTACTTCACTTGAAACGGTTTATAATATAATATACAATTGTAAATATTTATTTTCGATATTTTTAGGTTTCTGTAGGAAAACTTATGAAGAACCTTTTATATTTAATTTAGGAATAAAGTATAACATTTCATTTTGTTGGTATTGTTTATCGGTATTATAGGATTTTAAAATGAACAAAAAAATTAAACTCAAAAATACATCCCTTTAAACCTGCCTGTAGATAACAATAATTAATGGTAATTTAAGTCATAACCTTCCATAAAGTCAGAGTTATGTATTATTTTTAAATTTATACTTAATGATTAAAAAAAATAATGAATTTTTACCTTCTTCATGTATATGCAAATGTTGTACTAATATGATTTATTATTCGTGCTATTAGAAAATATTGGTACAACTTTAAAATTTTTGTTTAAAACACTTCAAAACCCTCTAGAGACCAGACAAGTATTAATCACTTAAATTAAAAATTTATTTTTTACCCTTCTAAAACCCTTTTATCAATTTGTGTTGTTTTTAGACAACCAACTTGAAACTTTTTTAAGTTATGAAACTAATGAGAATCCATTAAGAATTTTCCCAACCACGTCGTCTATTTATTTTTTTTTGCCATTATTATTATAATACATATATATTGTATTATTGTTAAACGTAAGATTAAAATAAATCAAAAATACAATAACTAATACTAATACTTTAATTCATTGTAAACGAAAAGCAAATAGTTATTAGACTTACAATTAGTATATACTCAGAATTCCTACCATTGTTTAAGATGTCTACCGAACGAATTTGTTATAATTGTTCAAATTAACACAACACGATACCTATTTTAATGATTTACATTTGTTATAGACGATTATCAGATTAAATTTAATGAATGGATGCAATTTATTATTAAAAAGGATAACATTAAATAAATAGTTACAATATGACAAATTTTTGATATTAATCAACAAGTATAATAATATGTTTATACTTATTGGCACTTCTTAATGTTAAGCCAATAATTATGTAAAACTAAAAAAAATTTAACAAAAGGTTACATATACTTAGAAATTGTATTCCTCATAAGTTACACAATTAATAATTCAAAAAATAAAATGTAATATAAAACTACCAACTAGACAACAACCTAGTATTTTAATAAATTAAAAAATTAAGAAAATATATTATTAATTCGTATTTTGGTGTGTGTCTTCAATTCTTCATCCAACTTTTTAAATTGAATATTCAATGTTAATAATATTTAATACAAATATAAATATTCTAAAAATATCTTTGATAATGACAGTATAAGAATTTTTCCATTATTTAAGATTCAAGTTTTAGATAGAAATAATATGCTTAGAAACTATATAACGTACTATTTAATAAAAAAAAATTATTTTTCAATTTATTTTTAATTTTTATCATTGCTTTGTTTTTATGTATAGTCCATATTAATTAGTAATTATAACATATATTATATTATATTATATTATATACATTTTTTTCTAATTTTAAGTTTTAACTATTACATACAATTTACCTATTAAGTAAATAAAATATCCATGATTCACATAGATTGAGCTGTTAGAACTTAGAAGTGCAATCAAAAACATACATTATAAATGCAGGAGCAATGACACTATAAAATACATTAAAAACCGAAAAAAAAAGTTTTTTGAAAGAAATAATGTCACGGTATAATGGTTGTCTCATTACCAGATAACAATTTTTAAAAACAATGTATTTTACATTTTTACCTAACTACTAATTTTTTTCCTAATAATTATTTAATAAATAATTGATAAAAAAAATTGAATGATTTTCAAAATATGAAAAAACTAAAAAGAACAATATCTTTGAGAAACTTGTCAGTAACCTCCTCATGGTGTCTCTTAGATTACGTTAATAGGTTGAATATTTGACTAAATATTGAAAAAAATATATATAATGACCCGGAAATCAACTCATACATACCTTTTAATGACTCGGGAATCAATTCGTACATACCTCATAATGACCCGGGAATCAACTCAACAGTATCGGTGTAGCCGTGTAGATAAACTGATACCCGGGAATCAACCCGTACACAGCCAACATTTTTTGTTATTATTTATTAATAGCAAAAAGAATCAGTAATTACCACAATTATGTCAGACTTAATTTTTTGATAAAATAAAATAATATTATAAAATAGTTTTTATTTACATTAAGCACTATTTTATTAATTATCCACTTTAATTAATTTATTAAAATTTATTTTAGATAAAAATTAACGTTAACACTCGGATAAAAAAATTAATTTTCATTTTTTATAATAAATTATATTATTAATACACATAAGACATAACTTTAATAATATATTAATGTATATATAAATTAATATAACATCATATAATAGTTTAATATGAACCTGACAATAAAAACAATCGTATAAACAATAACATTACAACCAATGTATCAATAATATTAAATATATTATTTTTTTTTTTTTAATAATGTTTTGTAAGAACTATATTTAGTATAAGAGCATAGAAATTGTATTAAATTATTCTAGAATATTATTTATGTTAGCTACATTATACATTTAAACATTCACGTTGATAAATATATATATGCTAAATGTCAAAAGTTTTATTTATTTCACAAGAAAGTAATTTATTCTACACACAGACTATAGTTATACAAAATCTACTAAGCATTATTTAGGTGACCCTATATAGTCACAGTTGATAAATGTAATCGTTTGTAGAATTGTAGTTAAGAATATTGTACCTGCTCGGTGTACTCAAATAGCTATAGAAAGTCATATATACCTACTTCCTTCATTATAATGAAAATTGTATTTATACTACGATAATCTTATGTAACACACAATTAATATAATTTAAGCTATTACAATAATCCAGAAAATTAAATTTACATAATATCAATAGTATTTCTAAATTATGATCAAAATATGTACAAAAGTAATATCGTTATTATTTTTTTTTATGTTTATGATAAGTTATTGTCTACGAGACAGGAGATAGGATAATCTAATAATTTTACCCAATAATAATTCTAATTGTCATTCTTGTATTTAACTAGGTTTAAAATATTAACTCATAAATTATTTTTAAAAACGTCACGTAATCACTATTATAGTAGACTAAAAAAAGTCAGAACTGTTTCTCTAATCCATGGTTTGTCAATATTAAAACTGATATGTCCTTAGTTATCGTTCTCTACGTCACGTGCCACTATATACAACCATTAATTTTATAATATAAAAGTTGTATCGAAGATATAACAATAAAGGCGTAACTACATAATAAGTCAATATCATCAATATTCTTAATTAAGGCTAAATCATTAATCAAAATAGTATAATGAAATTTCCTGATGCTAGTTTTTTTTAATTATTACTTAAGGATTTCAAGTATTTCAAAATTAGATGAATTGAAATAAAAGAGTTCTCATTGTTCATCATTAAATAGATAACTAACAGCATACAATAGCATGCAATAGCTTACATAAAAATATAAACAAAAATATTTCAAAATTGTAAAAATATCAGCGATTTAACTAAATCAATAAACTAAATTAGTTAATTGGCATCTAGGCTTAGCATTTTAAATACATTTATGTACACAATTTAACTATGACATAATATAATATTATGGTTTATGTCAAGTATTATATTTTTTAACCAACTAAAACCGGAAAGTGTATTCTTAGAATACCCATATACCTACTTACTAGTCCACAGTCGTCATACAAGTCTTATTGGATAAAACAAATTAGCATCACTATATCTATATTTAATCGTATTAATAAAACTGACTACTAATTGGAAATTGGCCAATCTTAATGATTATTATATGTACCTATCAAGGTTGAATTTTAATTGGGTTACAATGATCAAAATACCAAACATACACTAATAATTGTTAATCTATATTTCACGACATAAAAATAAATCGTATTTAAATCACAATAAAGACGGCCTAATTAAAGTATGAACAATTTACTCTGATATGTATTTATAATGTATTATTTATCTGTAATATCGATTGAGACTGCATTTTCAAGGTTTCATTTTAATATTGATATGATTTTTTGAGCATATTTGGCCAAAAATTTTACAAATATCTTAACAAAGTACAAATGCCTGTGTATTACAAACACATAGATAGTACCTATTAAGCATTATGAATTGTATAAATATTTGGCCTTTGTATTATAACACTCAACTTTTTACGTGCATACAATATTTTAATTGTTTAAATCTTATATAATTAAAAGAAATTCTCACATAAAATATTTAAAAATCATATCAACACATTAGTTTTTCTTTACAAAAATATTAATAGTTATCTAATATATAAAAAAATGCTTGTATGTGATAGGAACCTTCTTCAGTTTAAGCATTGTTTTCAATAAAATGCTATTTAGAGAAAAATTTAAGTTTATTTAGACATCGCTAGTAATTGTCTAATAATAATATTAATAACTAACGAAATACGCACAAAAATAATTTTAATATAACTAGTTAAGTAAATTCAAAAAAAAAATTTTTGTAGTTAAATTATCTAGATACAAATTCCTTATTTTTGAAAAACATCTGAATTTTATACACCTAATATAACAAGAAAAATATTTATATGCCCACCACAGATAACCTACTTAAGTACACATAATATCCGAGAACAAAGAACAGTGTATAAAATATAAATGAAGAATATAAAAAAAATGTAACATATGATTATAAAATCAATACGTTTTATAAAAAGACAGTAACTATTATTTAATCGAAGCAATAACCTTTGAATTTTTTTTTTAATCACACGATATAAAATTCACTGGGAAGCAATATGAATACACAATATAGGATTAATGAATGAAGTCATATAAGAGATACAAAAAACGCGTAATAAATCAATGTTAAATCCTTATTATGTCCTTGGCATTAAAATAATTTAATAATTTTTAATTTTTTTTTTTTATATTATTACCAAAATATCAAAATATTTCTAAAAACTAAGTTTTCGTCATATTGATATTTTACTTCGTTAAATGTCAAAAATATCTATGTTAATGATATAAACAATTAACTACTCAACAAAATATTAAAGAGTACAATTTATGTAAAGACCTTCTAAAAAGAAAAAAACTATTTGTCTTATTAATCTTAAATATATTTTTGAAAACGTTATTAAAACTACTCTATTCTTACTCAATTAGTATTAAATTCCTGTACGTAAAAATTATTTACTCATATTGAAAATATTTTTTATTTTATTGTAAAAACTTAAGACATTTGTAGGAAATTATTTTATAAAATAAAATATTTTTGAATTAATTATAACCCACAGTTTCATCCAAAATTACTTTTATTTTTGTCTATCAAAAATTCTATACTTACATTTTTAATTAAAAATACGTGTCATTAAAAACAAATCTTTAGTTATTTCAGTAAAATAATATTCTAATGTACCTATGAATAATTTAATCATCTCAAAATATTTTACAATGTGCACGTGAATATAATAAAATGTCTCGTAAAATTCGTTCTTATAGTGCTGAGTATTGTTGTATCCATTAAAATATAATAATAATATACTGCTTTTATTGCTGTTATTATTTATACGCTATACGCATTGACATATTATTACACACAGTATATTGCACATATTATATAATTTGTTGGATTTTCATACATTTTGTAAATTGTATCTGTATAATTATCCAATACGATATATATACGAATAAAATAAGTTTTTTCAAATAACTCAGTACAAACAAAGCATTCTTGGCTAGTTAGAAAAATATCATATTGAAAGATGCGACCCATTTAAACCTAACATTCGTATAGGAATATTATCGTATTTACAATTTTTAATTTATAATATTAAGCAATTTGTATTTTTCTTTCATAGGTAATTATATTGTTAGGCATATTTTAAGTTATCTTATTATAAACAATATTTTTTTTTCAATTAGTCATATAAAATACAATAATACTAAATCTCTGATACACTTTAAAAGCTAAGATAATAAGATGTCTATATACTTGGAATGCTTTTTTCTTTTTACCCACGAAATTCGCAACCTATTCGATTATACCATTGTTGGCTACGATAATATTGTACCACTACAACTTACAGATCTATAGTATACACTATACGTGAATAAAATCATTCAAATACATGATCGTATATTATTATGACTAAATCAATAATATGAAGCATCAAAAATGCTAATCTAATCACATAATTATTAACCAATGTTTTACTTGGATTCCAAGCTTATACAATATGCACTTATAAGCACGTGTGTTAGAACGCTAATCAAAGAAATATCTCGATTACTGGCTCACTGTAAGTACTTATACCCTTAAGGCAGGTTCACGGTTACGTCGTATCCAAAAATTGTGATCTGCCCTACTCAGAAAAATCCCCGGTAAATAATGGGTTGAAACTGATATCGTGGTTGCAACTGCCAAACAGAATACGATAAAAGGCACACAACACGACAGATGACGTGGCTGTGAACACAGATTTACAATGATCGAACAGAAGTAACCATGGTCGAGCTTATCGCCGTGGTTGCGAGTGTACGGAGGACCATAGATTTATAGAACATCTCTATAGAATTTTTAGGTGAACGAGTTTCACCAAAATATTATTTTTAAAGTCTAGTGAGGTTCTTAGCTTTCGTGATCATCGTGACTATTTTTTCAACGTCTGTTTTGTTTCTATCATTATCCAAATTTTAATCTCAATGTTTTCACACTTTTTCTTCGTACATCACATCCAAAAGTGTGCGTATATTATATAATATTTTGCAGTGTGGCGGAATCCTGGATGTGAAGTTCAATTTATAACAAATCATTTTCATACCTATATATACGTATTTAATTTAGCGAAATCTCAAATAAGTCTTGGTCGAAAGTAGACGAACGACAAAGGCCTTCAGATTTTGAGGATAAAACCAGTTGACATATAGGCTTTAAATATCAACTTGAAGTTCCAAACTAAAGATTGTCAATTAATTATATTAAACTGAATGTAACTGTTTGATTCAATTTATATTTTTACAGTGGTTTTATTATAATGCGTTACAAAACCCGGATTATCCTTAAAATTTACAAGGCATGGGGAAAAATAATTGTAAAGCTAAACATAAATTTATATTAACAAGTATCTTTTATTTATTTATTTATTTATTTTTTTATTATTTATTAATTCAAAGTTAATAAACTTCCGACCAAATTTGATTCATTATTATTATGAGTTTGGCACGACAGTAATTTACTCATAATTTATACATATTAAGTCTAACATTACTGTATTTCTAATAAATTTCTTTGTTATATTCTAAAAAACATATAATTTGGAATACTTTGTAATAAACTAATAACTAATAATATAACCTTTGAAACCAATTTTTCCATTAATTGTTTTAAGCACGAAGTTCTAAATCTGAGTAAAAATCATGAGATTTGAGACCTGAACTAGCTCCCTCATTCCTTTTACACTTAAGACGACTTTATATGTAACCTATACAAATTAAGAGAAGACATTTTAAGGTTAAAATATATTATCAACATATTTTGTATGATTTTAATTTCTGACGATTAATTAAGATTGTTGAGTTTATTTTAATTTAAAAACAAAAAAACTGAAGAAAAATCTTGAATAACCATAGAATTAATTTAGTTCGTTATAATGAAAAACGTATATTATTTTCGCAATAACACCGAGCTCTTGACATTTTTCTATTGAATTCATGCATTGTTTTGCCCTACTAACCTTGCCGCATAAATATCACACTTTAGTTTAGTTTTTGTAGTTGTGTTGGTGTGTAGCTTTTAGACAGAAGTCGCCTTTATAAAAAAAAAAAAGCCCTATTGGGCGTCTTTCGTGTGAAAGGCACCATGACAAACAACGAATGGCGGCTGACGATAAGGCGGAATTTTCGCCAAGCAATTCAAAATTGATTCAACCTCACCCGAAGGGGTTGAGAAGTCTGGGAAAGCGGGAGCAGTATAAACTAAGTTTTATTCGAAAGTTAATCCAGATCATTGAACCGTGACACACACTCATGTGATTTATGTTCTAAAGTGAAAATGGCAAAGTAGTTATTTGTGGACTAAACGACTTTTTGTAAATAAAAGCAGATAATAGTGTATAATATTATTTAACTCAATACATTTGAAATATAAATTACTATGTACGTCATATCACTATAAACCTCTAATGATTAATGATTAAAGTATTGTCAAAACAGACAACTTTTGTATTTTCAGAATACCTAACAATAAGTAGGTAGTAAAAACGTAATATAATTTATCTTCGAGTTATTTTCTTTTTAATTACTTTTAATACTATAAAGTATAAATTATTATATTAAAAGTGTAATATGTTTCTAAATTTAAATTTATGAATAATTTATTAATATTTATGTAATTACAGGCTTCGAGTATTAGGTAATAGTTATATTTAGTTTTAAATATTTATTTTATTATATTATTAAAAATCTTTCAGGTATGATTTTAGTACATTTTTTATAATAAAAATATCATGTACAATAATTATACACCACAAAATATTGAAAAAAGTGACAAAAATTAATTGTTTTCAACTTAATAATTATCAAGTTATAAACCTTAATTTTACTTATAAAAATCACTATTATTAATTTTTTTTATTAATTATCTAATAAGAATATGGCTTATAATAAAAAACTATTATTCGACAATCTTAATAGTAAACTATAGTTCATAAAATGTAATAAGACAATAGATTATACAAAAAGGACAAAAGTACTCTTTTTCCTTGTAAACAAGACATCCCATGGTGTTTGAACTAATTCAAGTAATGAAAAGTATGGAAACTAAATTACCCAACCACCAAAAAATTGTTGAAACCCTGTGGGATATTCTATATAATATGCTACCCTTTAATATATATATATATATATATAGAGAGAGAGAGAGAGAGAGAGAGAGTAATAACTTTAAAATAGCAAACTAGGAGGTTCACTATTCAGTCTACAAAAAATTAAACGATTACAATGGTTTTTTTTAGATAGGTACAAAGTGTTAAAACAATGTTTTATTTCTGTCTGCTGTTGCCTTTTGTATTAATTAAAATTCTTCAAACTTTATTTTTGAAGGTACTTTTTTTGGAAGTGTTATTCCTGTTATACAATATAATATTAGGTATTCTAGTGACTATAGCTAGTGTCGTTCGTCCATTTATTTTTTATGTGGTACTTTTATAAAAATTATAAATATAATTTCAAAAACGAATGTTGAAAAAATCTATTTGTTACATAATTCATGTTTTTATACAATTTTTGTAAAAATAACAACATAAAAATGTACGTATTTTAATTTTTTTATTACATACACATCCATACTCTACTAATGATTTATCATTGAATTCAAATTTAACTTACTCAAAACCTACAATATTTCTCTGGTTTTTTTTTTAACAAAAAACAACTCCATAAGCCATAACTATAATTATTTTGTATTACTTCTTGTTATGATTTCAACTTAATACATGTGGTGTTTATTAAAGTGAAATTTCTTATGGAGGGTAGATACAAAAAATGACAGATTTATTGGTAACAAAATGAAAACAAGCAAACATTATCATGGCATTGGGAAATTAAAAAAAAATTTATTTCTGTTTATCAGCATTCAAATTTGGATTATCGTGATTATTATTACCGTCAATTTAATCTCCAAAAAAAAGTTTCACTTCACCCGCTCGCGTACGCTTACAGTAGACAACTGATATAACAATAATGTGTCTTACATCTAATATTATCGAATACTGTTTAAGTAGGTGCTTACTAATTACGAAACATTACAAGTTTCAACAAGAAGGAAAAGTGATATATGGAGCTTAAGAAACTTCTGTGTATACCTTTAATATAGTTATATCCCTTGTGTTTATGTTTTAAACATTATTGTAACTGAATTAGTGATTATTAATTAATATATAGGTACACATTGAAATACATATTTTAGATTCGTGATGTGATTTATGATAATATGTAGAGATTAAAAAAAATATTCTATGCATATAATCTGCAATAATCTTAAATCTTAATACACATATATTTAATTACTTTTATTTTAGTTTTGTAATTTGGTATAATTTTTAATATTTAACGATTCAAATTTTGGAAACTCTTGTAAAACCTTTGACTGACATTTGGACAATTTTACTGAAAATGAATTTATCAATCGACCTACAAAATAAATTATAACTGTAGGTTTTATTATATAACACATAAAAAATAATAACTCGTTTGTTGACGAAGGATGATGAGACTATTACTTTATAATATACAAGATACCACATTTAATCAAATTCATAATAGCTACGTAATTGCAAAAACTCAGTATAATCAGATATCTTAGCTACAAAAAACTTTTTCTTTTTTTTCTTAATACATATATTTGTCAAAAATATTTTTACACTAGCCCTAAGGTATATAATTATAACCCTAGGATATAATCATTTAAAACATGTTCTCCTTTTATAACATTAAAAATGTACCTGTTTGAAAGTTACTTCTAAAATAATATAACATACACAAACTAAACCTAGTACTTCTACCTATAATTTAAAAGCACCTACCAGAACCAAAAATTAACATCGTAACCCTTTTTATGCTCACAATACCTTTCATTCGTCCAACATTAATAACATTTTCCTGTTTTACACATACGTATTTATAAATGTATAAATGAATACGCCCTATTTAATGCATATTTAATATAGTATGTACCTCAAAACTATATTTCTTATTTATTTATTTTTCAGAGATTTATGCTTAAAACTAAAAACATATTATTTAGTAAAAATAATAAAATATGAATTCTAATAAATCAAATATTTCATTTAAGTTATTAGAACTAGAATTATATAAAATAAATAATTACTGATTGAAAATAATAAAATTGATTTAAGTTTCAAACTTTTAATGAATAAACAAGTAATTGACTAGATCTCACAAAAAAAAACTAAGATGTAAATCTTAATACAATTATAGATCATAACTATTTATCAGTTATTACTTATTAATATAATATTATTTAACCAGTAACTAGTTATTAATATTAAATTTTAGAACTGATAATTGGTACTTAATGGTTACAATAAGTTGCTGATTTTATGTTCCAGTATTTAAAATTCATAACAAACTTGGATCAAATATCTATTTTATATATATTACAAGTACTTAAAGTACTTACGATAGATTACAATTAAGCAGAAAATATAATTTTCAATACAAATATTTTCAAAATACTTTAAAATATGATAAATTATCAAAATATCCTTTATTCCTTTAAAATATGACTTTTGATGTTTTTATATTATGTACATTTAAAGTTGAAAATAATTTTTCGACGTATATTCATTCATTCTGTGTGTTTATCAACAAATATATTATGTAAAAACATCAAATACCGGACTTTAGCAATGAGTAAGCATTTTTTACATGTCTAATAATAAAGATACATACATAAATATTTTTTATAACCTATAATTTTATTAACTTCACTCATATAAATTGAGGTCGATAACATTCACTTTTCGTATCATTTTGAACAAAACATTAAAACTATTATAGTTATGTATAATATTATAGTTTTTTTAAATTCGTTACATTAATACAAATAAGTTGATTTTAATAGTTTCTCTATAAATCCACACTAAATTAATAATAATAAAGTTAACACATATAATATTTAATTTTTAAGTGATAAAAATTTCTTTTATTTTAAAACTTTTAATACCATTAATTTATTACTTAAAATAAATTTAAGAAATAATTGTTTTAGTGCAAATTTAGAATATTAATTGAATATTTATACTTTTAAGCATACAAACTATTATAGACTTAAAAATAACTTAAAGTATGCTTTATTGAGTAAATATTTTATAATTCTAAGTCACATTTTATGAATTAACATTTATACCATAAAACAAATATTAAAAATGACTTCATACTAATCATAAATTATCATGTTACAAAAAATATAAATGATACATTTTAAGCTTATTTAAACATGTTATTCTTCAAATATTCAAATCTAAAAAATATTTAATAAGCATACAGTTAAAAAGTAGTATAAATATAAATAAAACACATATAAATAATGAATTGTTTTGAAATGTTATGTTATATATTTTAAATAAAATTACAATTTTAAAATATAAGCATTTAATTTATTTATTTTGATAGGTAATAATAAATTATGATAAGACAAACTATTTTTCGGTATTAAAAGATTTACAACCAATAGCCATAGTATAAATTGAATTTCCGAGTATGGTAAACAAAAAAGTATCTCTCCATTAGTAGAGTAGTTGAAGTTGAAATATTGTTAATAAATTGACAATTTTTATTTTCTGGTGTGATATTTAATATCTTTATTTAATAATAGCTATGAAAGTGTAAATAAAAAGAACTATAGATATAATAGGTATTGAGAAACAAAAAAGTAAAATTAATAATGTTTGGTGAAGTATTAAGGTAGACGGTAGTAATTGAAAACTAAAAATCAATAATATTATGTTACAAATGTTAAAATATAATTTGATAAACACTACCTAGTTTTAGTATACTGCGTAGGTACTATTTTTTAGGTAAACGTACAACAATCACTTGCATGATTTTTCACTATTTCTGATTTGCTAAGTTTGCGACCAATTTTAACCCCTGATATCTGTAATCATAGAAAAATATAAATTTTTAATTTCATTATATTATATTCATTGAAATATTTGACCTTAAAATACCAGTTACTGATTAGTGATTTTTTTTACTCGAAATATTTGAATATTAATACGTATTATCTGCATAAAACACTTGTCCAATTAAAAGTTAGTTTAAACGTTTCGCAGTATAAAAGTATAGATATACCTATTATTATTTGTAATTTCAATATAATTGAACACTAATAATTAACTAGAAAAAGGAAATCAGTTTACCCAAAAATAATCAATGATATGTTTTTTAAATTTATTTTTGTCACCTTATTTGCATTAGTTGTTTTTCACTGTGTCCATAGAAACTACAAGATAATTCGAAAAATTACCCAGTTGAACAATTTGTGTTGAATTTCTAATCTATCAGGGTATTAAATACAACTTTTTAAAATATATTACTTGCTCGAAATTGTGTTTGAATCACATGTTGAAAGTAAATTATAAAACGAATACACACTTAGCATCAAAAAATGACGACCATTCTCTGCCCACCTCCACTACTTCGAAATAAAGAGTTTTATTATGACGCGGCTACGGCGGTTGTTGAGTTGGTCCGCGGTATATCTTTATTGATGCAATAAAACTTATGGTTAAGTTGATATTACTTAAATGATATTATTTTAAAGAATAGTATAAAACATATTAAGTAGGTAGGAAAAACACGTTTTTATCATTCTTAACTCATAGAAGCCTTTAAGTTAGAAGGTTGTAAATTACTTATACCTAATGAAACCATATAATTTATTTTTACGACATCGATTATTATTAGCTATAGTTACATACTATTTATCTATTTTGTAAGCTTTTAAATCTTTACTCAATCGTCCTGCGGGACAACTTTATCTTTTTTTTAAACTTAAGTAACAAAATAATACATAATATATACTCGTAACATTTGTACATACAACAATATGATGAATAATATTTAATAGCAATTTTCGAGCTAAATTTTTAGTAAACCATACAGAGCAATTCAATTTCAAATTAATCTTACCGGTCTATTGACATCAATTTCACCACTTAAAACTTTTTTGTATAAACTTTTTGCTAACTCCTCAAAAACGTCTGATACGTTACTTGCTGTTTTGGCAGAAGTTTCAAAAAATAATAAGCTATTTTTATAAGAAAAGTGTTCACCTTCAATTCGTTCTACTTCTCTGTCATTTTCTAAATCTCTGTAAATAACAACAAATTATATTAATTATAAAGTTAAAAAAAAATAAATATAGTATTTGCAGGTATTGTTAAGTTTTTGTATCAATGCATTCTTTTCATTCGTGAAAATTTAATATTTATCTTCGGAAAAATAAAATAATTATGTTATTACTTATGATCGTGATAAATAATAACTTAAAAACCATAAGCAAAGCATGAAATTTATTGGTATTACCATTGAGTATAAATAGTATATAGTACTATATATATGCAATGGTATTACGTTGTCTTATATTTTTTTTTTTTAATGATTTTTCTATTAATATTTTTTTCTTAATAATATAATATTAAAAACTACCCAAATAAATTAAAATTATTAAACACATAATTTTTTAGAATGTATAACTTTTTATCTAATTGCAATTTCTATAGATAACAAAGAAGACAAAAGATCACTTATAATATAATCTTGCCCATGAGTCATGAGCTATGATAGTCTTGTGTCAAACGAATAATATAAAATAACTCACTTAAATTAATTAAAGTTGTTTAGTAATTAAATTAATTTTGTTGTTTACATTTTGTTGCCCACTAACGCAAACATCATTCTGGAACCAGAATTAAGTCGAGCTTCTCTTAACCATTCGCTAACGTGCTGAAACGAATAGCGTTTAGTTATATTGTAAACTAGTACACAAGCTGCAGCACCCGAATAATATGATCTAGCTATGGACTTAAATGCTTCTTGTCCAGCAGTATCCCAAACAGCTATTTTGATTTTCCTGTTATACAATGACAGCGTCTTATGTCCATAATCTATTCCTAAAGTAATAATTAAAAATAACTCTTTATAATTACAAAATAATTCAAAATGTACTATATTTGATATTATAGTAATATACCTATACTATGTTATGATATTTTCATAACACTGAAAATGTGTCATAAATAATGTGAACTGGATCACAAAAATAATGCTGATGCAGATCAATTAAAAAAAAAATACCTTGTACTTACGTCTTTTCATTTCTGGGCGGAGCGACGACTATATTGATATTACAATGATTTTTTTTTTTGTTCTATTTATAGGTATTATAGTAAAAAAATGTTTCAATCTTGAACTTCGAGAGTATTTTCTGGTAGAAAATTGGATTAAGTTGGTACTTTCAGAGAGTTGAAAAAAAAATTATAAATATTTTTCAAAATAATATTGGAAAAAAAAAGTAAAAAAAAAACAATTATTTTTAACAAAAATCAATTTTAACCAAAATTAAAATTGTTTATTTGTAATAATTCAATTCAAATTTTTTTTTTTTTTCTTATAGATATTTAATACTTCAAATTTAAAATATTTTTTTTTAGTTTTATTTATTTACGTAAGATAAAAATGTTTGTAATTAAATAGGCTTTTAAAATGTAATACAATAATCCTCGTAAGTAATATTCTTACCACATTTAACAAAACTCAAAAATACTTAGTCACAATTTCTTTTTTTTTTTTAAGCATTTAAAGTTAAAAATCTTAAATATTTGCAAATTATTTTTTAGTTAAAAATGTATAAAATATTAATACCAATAATACTTAAGCCTTAAAACTTTAATACACGGTTTCTCACAAGTTTTTCATTTAAAAACCTAAAAATCTCAAAATAACATGAGTGCATTTTTTTTTTTTTTTTTAATGTTTATTGCCTATTTGTCTATACAATAAAGCAACTATATTGATTTTTTCTATTAATTTGATTAATTTTTTATAGAGTTATCATTATATAGTTGCTCTATAATATACGCATAAAATGAGATACTGTTTTAGATTATTTTATATACATTAACTTAATAATGTACAATTAAAAAAGAAATGAAACTTTATTACAACAATATAACATATACGATATACCTACCTGTATATTATTATAAATCAACTTATGTATTGTAAAATGTAAAATAATTACACTAAAATATTTATTATAAAAATGTATAGGTACCTATAGTAGTCAGCTCTTTAGCATCAAACTCGTGATATAAGAATCGTCTAGTTATACACGTCTTCCCCACACCTGAAATACATAATACAATAAATTATTTACTTATACAAAATACATTCCACAAAAATACAAAAGCTTTCTTTGATAAAAATATAAATTTAAAATTGTATATTTTATTTTGCTGTTCTTATTATTATTTTAAAATAATAAAATAGTATAAAAATAATAATATACGTATAGGTAGTAGGTATAATTTAAATTTAAATAGGTAATATAACTTGTTTTACACGGTTGATGGAGGTGTCTATTGATACCATTTAGTAAGAATTTAAAATTAAAATATATGAAGAGCTTATAGTATAAAGTACCTAAGTATTAACATTTATATAATAATTTAGTACTTACCTACGTCTCCCACCACAATATATTTAAACAAATAATCATAACATTCGTTGCTTCTTGACATTTTAAAATACTTTAGTTTATTTATAAATTAATTTAACTACAAAAATATCACGAAGCCAAAAAATATAAGCACAAACAAATGTTTAAAATATTAATTTTTTGAACTTTCTGAGACGTAAATAAAAAATATTAACAATGTACGAATGACAATGGTTCAATTATAATAACCTATATTACTGAAAACAATGACAATAATAATAATACGTAAACAAAACTATTGATTCTATAAATTTTTGAACTTTTGTACATTGAGATTATAAAAAAAAATAAATACAGAGATCAGTAACCAGTAAGTATATACACTGATACGTATATATCATATCACTTTAATATGATTGTTTTACTTTCATACAAGTACCTACCTTTTTAGGTACTAAATTCAAAACCCATTGGTGTTGACAAAAGATAAAAAAAAAATGGAACGTTAATAGCATGTGCGATGATAAAATTGAATGTTACCACGACAACGCGTTGTCCAGTGGACAGGAAATCATTTTTTTCCAGCAACTCTAAAAACAAGTAACCCCAGAATAAGCACTCTTAGCCATAACAAAGTACATTTACATGTTGTTCGATGTACGTGCAACACTTGGCTCCAATACAAGAATATCTTAGTTGTGTTTTTTTTTTATACAAAAATTCAGTTGCATATAGTAACTTATTCAAAATGTTAGTATCTATTTTACTTATTTAACTTATTTATGCATTGGCTACATTTTGTCGTTTTAAATTTCTATGTGATTTAAATTGTTAAAGTCATTATCTACAATATAGCTGCCTATTATAATAACATTTATAATCTACAGGTCAATTTTATCACAAAATATGGAGAGCGATTTGGGTGTGATCTCTGTTGTCTACTTATCAATGTTTTTGGACAATGTACTTTTGACTGTAGTTGGTGAGATAATATAAATTATATTCTTATTTAGATATTATAGATCAAAAATACTACAAATACAATGTTTAAAAATACTCAATATATTAAGGTTTATGCGTACGTTTTGAATATCAGCGGCGTAAAAGAAAATACTATGTTGTAATTCGAATGTATTCATAGTAAAAAAATCATATTAAACATAGATAAAGATTAAAAGTAATACTACAATAAATCATAGAATTATTTATTTAATTTTAATTTTTAACCAGCTTAGCTTTGAATGTGGAATAACAATTAGAGTTAAAACTTTTTAACATTTAGGTAATTTCAAAATAATTATTCAAATTCCATAATTAAATACATATAAAAGTAAATTAAATAATTATGGTATTATTTAATATAAGTCTCTACCACAAAGTTTAAAATGTTTAAACATAACTAAATTAGATATAATAATTTAATTTCAAAACATAGATTATACTCTAAATTTGATATATAACGAAAATATACTTAATGTATATAGGTACTACCTATATATTTAGTATATATTAATCTTCAAACAAGTTTTAAGCATATTTATTATATTAATTTTATTAAAAAAATGTATTTATCAAAAATAAATTTTTATATGTTATTTTAGTTTATACCAAAATTAATAATTGCAATGGTCCATACATTTAAGATAAAACTCACAACTTTGTGGTTTTTTTGAAAATAGTTTACAAACATTCAAGATTGAAATTTTTTTACCCATATTCGCCGCATTAATTCTATTCATATATAATTATATTTTATAATATACGTTTTAAAAATGTTTTAATACAACTATAATCTATACATATTAAATTTAAGTAAAATCTATTACAGTGCCAATTATTCCTGAACATTTATACATACAATGGATCGCCAAAACAACACATCTTGTAACTAATGTAACGAGAATAGACCAACCATTTCTTCCTAGGTAATATGGTTTAAGTTTTATTTAATATTTATTTTACTCCATAAATGTTTGAAATATATTTAGTTCATTGATCAAAATGAAATTGCAAACATTGGAAAATGAAAATGAAACAATTGGCGTCTTGTTATCTTCAAAAGCTATTGTCCAGTTGTTTATGAATCCTTTAGTAGGAATTTTAACATCATACGTCGGATACTGTTTACCAATTTTCATTGGATCAATTCTTTTGATTATAATATCAGTTTGTAAGTAATAAACTTTACAATTTAAATTAATCAAATTTATAATATATGTATAGACTTAATAATTTAAAATCAACATAATATCTGAAAGATAATTAAAATAAGAAAAATGCATTTATAGTTATTGCATATTATATATATAATTTATTACGATGTCACAATAATATGATAATTAAATAATAATAGTTATTGGTTATAAATAAATTTTGATTTTACAAAAAATATATTTCATCTATTCTATTATAATCAAAATTAAATTATCAATAAACTGCATGAACATTTTAAATTATAAAATTAATTAATTTATTAATTTAAAATTTTTCAGAACCTAACAAAATATTGATTTTATTTAATTGAGAATATAATAAATGATAATAACAATAATAGAATAATAAATTGTTTGATTCGTCATGATTGATAAATAGTTAACTTTTAATCAAATTACATTTTAGATACTTATTAAAATTAAATTATAGAAGGTAGGTAATCAATTCAGGATTCGATTTTAGGGGAAAAAAAAGAATTGGTTACTGTAATCAAAATGCATTAAGTATTTTAGTATAATATTATGGTATATTATAAATTAAAACCAATTTAAATCATATCCTTATTGTTTATATATAAAACTATATTTTTGAATAGTAGAATTAAAAACAATTTATTTTAAATGAAATTTTATTTTAAAGAAAATAAAATAAATAGTTTATTCTTAATACTAATATATCAAATTTGTTTTTTACATGATTATGATTTATGGTTATTTATTCAAATATATTAACCCATTTATTATGTAATATTATGTTTGACCAAGTTACTGATCAGTTATATTATTTACCTATTTGTTTTCAAAATATAGTGTTTGCGTATGGAGAGACTTTCATTTCATTACTAGTTGCTAGAAGTCTTCAAGGCACTGCTTCAGCACTAATCAGTGTTTCTGGTATACCTTGTTACTAAGTAAACATAAATATAATGGATATTTACATATCTATAACAAATTATATTTCAGGTATGTGTTTGATTGCTGATCAAAAACATATGTCAGATTTAAGACGCAGTAAAGTAATGGGTTTAGTCATGGGAAGTATAGCCTTAGGTGTTTTAGTTGGTTATCCATTTGGTGGCATACTTTATTATTTTGTTGACAAGTCGACACCATTTAATTTAATAATATGTGCAATAACATTCAATTTAGGTAAGTCTAAAAAAGCATTTTTTAGTTTTTCCATATTATTTTTTTAAAAAAGAGTTCTGGGGTTTTGAAGCAATTTTACTAACCCAGAACGTGGTGACAAACTTAAAATCTAAATAAAAAAACCCTATTCATATAATAGTTAATATAATATTATGATACATACATCGGTCAAAATCTACAATTATTTTATATACTTAAGCTTATAAGTAATTTTTACAATTAATTTTACGAATGCTACATATTATAATTTTACTATAATAATATATTATGTACTATATAGTAGTACATCTACTTAAGTAAGTTTATGTAAATATTTCAATTTCAAATCTAAAATCTGTAATACTAAAGTGGACCTACTAAAATTGTTTTAAGATTAAAGCAATCATTTTTTTTTTTCAAAAAAAAATATTACAATTTATAATATACAACTCTTGCAACAGTTACAACTCAAATAGATTGATTTTTTTTAACTCAATTAAAATATAATAAATTACAAATACTACATACACGTACAATTGTAAAAGACAATTTTACAAATATTTTCTTTTTCAGGTCTACAGCTTTATATTTTTAATTTTAATCTCGTGCAAAAGGTAAATATTTCAAATAATATATAATAATATCTAATATAAATATATAATACTTAATCATGCATTTTAATTTTCATGAATATGTATAAAAATAAAAATAAAATAGCTATATGTTTACTTTCAAAAATATTCAATATATACTAATGTTTAATAAATATGATTATATAATACCATACAAACATAAAAACAGAATACTATTACAATAAAACTATTTAGTTATTTAAACAAATATAATTCATATCGTATAGATGTCCTATTTAAATTAAAACGGTATTTTACACAAAAGTTAATTTCAGCTTTCAAGTTTCATATAGGTACACATTTTTGTATTATTAATAAATAATAATGGTTATGTTTTTCATTTACCTACTCATTATGTCGTTATAACACGCAACTTGGTTATCCTATTATGACATTTTCTATCTATCCAACACTTAATATATTTTTGAATGAAAGTTTTTTTTTTCTAAACAGTTAAATACATTATATTGTATTTCTCTCGCCTACCTATAGAAACATTCAGCTTTCATTCATTCTCATTATCTCAACTACTTGTTCCCTCATTTATCATCTAGTTTAACCCCTAAACTACAGTTCCCAAGCTTTGTGTCCTCTGAAAATAACATTTTATATTCCTCGCCAAATTCTTGAGCTTCTTCTCCTTCCTCGCCTTCTACTTCATTCCTTATATAGCTATAACAAATGATCAATCTTCTTCGTTTCAGAGTTTAGTTAATCACTACCATGATAACTACAATTTTATAGTTTTATATATTAATTTTCAGCTTTATTTCCTACCTGCGTAACCTACTATTTCTCTCAGTATCTTATTTGAGAACTTAGTTAATCTATTGTGGTCTAAATACTAAATATATGTATAATTTAATAGAATTATGATTTCGTTAATTAATTATTTTTATTTCAACAATGTATCTAACTTTTCTTTTGTCTTATACATTAGGCAAATTCATTCAATGAGATATTGCAATTAAAACAAACATATAATGATGAACATCAAGTAAGTATTTAATGTTATTGTTTATAATAACGATAGTGCATTATTTATTGTTGTTATTATTATTTAGTTATTGTATTTATAAATAAATAAACCGTTTTATTCATTAATTAATTTTAGGTTCAGATAATTAAATTATTGTGTTATATTTTCATTCAAAACTTAATTTGAAATATATGTCTAATTTTTTTATAACGGCATTTATTATTCTTTATATGAACATACCGCGTAAATATGGTTTTTTATTTGAATATTTCTGTTGTCAATAGTCTCACTTTAATAATGGCAACTGGAAAGATCTTTTAAAAGATGGATATATCTTGTTAATCACTTTTTCTATTTGTCTAACGTCATCTGCCATGGCCATTTTGGAACCGTTTTTACCAATTTGGCTCATACAAATTATAAACCCAGAAGTAATATGAACTTTTTGAAAACTCAATAAACTGTTATTAATTTGTCATTATTTCAGAAATGGCAGCTGGGAACAGTTTTCATTCCGGATAGTCTTGGCTATTTGATTGGCACGAATTTCTTTGGCACTTTATCATACACAATGGGACAATGGAGAATGGCTGTACTAGCAACTCTGTTAGTTGGTATATCCGCAATTATGGTGAGTTAACCGTTATAAATTCGATAATTTATAATTACCAAACAGTGTTATTTTCTGTGATATTATATATTATATATTTACCATCTCGTAACATCATGTTTTAAAAGATTCCGGCTGCTACAACAACAATAGGACTCGTTTGCCCACATTTTGGTTTGGGTCTGGGTATAGGAATAGTAGATTCGGCTTTAGTTCCCATGCTAGCGAATCTAGTCGACACCAGACATCCAAACGTGCATTATGGATCAGTATACGCACTCCAACAAACAGCCGTTAGTCTAGCATATTCTTTTGGTAAGTTACACAGTTTATGCAATTATACAATATTGATTATAATAATATTTTTCATTTTTAAAAAAAAACAAATATAATGCCAAATTTATTTAAACAGTATATTCATATTTAAAAAATGTGCTATTAATGCTATTATAATACTATCAAATAAAACATTATCATTTAGTATGTACCTACCTAAAATTAAACGGGCACCTATCTTAAACATATTTGCTTGAGCAAGTTCTATAATTTATAATTTAAGGTCCTATTTTTGGTGGTCAAGTCGTGAAAACTCTTGGATTCCCGTGTTTAATGAGAACTGTAGGAATCATAAACATATCTTATTGCTGTCTGTTAGTATTTTTAAGTAAAGTTTCAAACAACAAAACGGAGAAGATACAAGTAAATATCTTTGATAGTAACCAAATATTATGCACTAATCATTTTTTATTTATTTTTCTAGGTTAATACTGATACATATTATATTCCTGATTATAAGTCCACAGGTGTTGTATCATTATTTAACAAACATATCGCTTATAAAAAACTTGACGAAATGGATGAAAATAATTAAAATTGTTAATATTATCAGTAATAAACATAAAGCTTAATAAGTACTATTTTATAGTTACATAATATTTTCACTAATAATTATTTTAGATTTAAGCCTATAATACTAAATCAAGGTTAAAACTTTCAACGAAAAAAAATCATTTTGATAAAAACTGAATTAATATTGTCCCACTCGGTGAGTTTTCTACAAGTAAAAATTTCATTGTATTAGGTACAGGTTAAAAAATATTTCTTGGATTAAATATTTTAATTATTTTATATACATAAAAACGCATCAACTTAAATATGGTTTATATAATATACCTTCTTATTAAATAACATGTATATTTTTGTACATTATGTGTTAGCTATATAGTTTAATCAAAATTTAAAGTACCTAACTATGCGTTGTAATTTGTTGCAAAAAATTTAACACATTCAATATATTATTATTATTTAACTATAATATTATCAAAATTAATTTATAATTCCTAAACCTTTATAATGTGTATACTATTTATATTTTATATAAATAATATCTACTTTAATCGAAAAATATAAAACCACGGTATCCAATATCAAATTAATAATTATTTTTAACTTATAAATGTTAGTCACATGTGAATAAATCATTTAAAATAAGTTAAATTAGATGATATTCTCGTTTCTAGAAACATCCATTTAAATACATTATTATAGGCACAACTAGGGGGGCTAGAGGGGGCTAAATCCCCCCCCCAGAATTTTTACCATAGTTGCGCCTATGTACATTATACTAAATATTGTAAAAAAAAAAAAAAAGCATGATTATTAAAAATAAATATTATATACGTATTGCTATTGTAAATTATAATAGACAATAGTTGACAACAAATTACCCCTGTGAAAATAATGTCAGACTAACTGTCGTCCAAGCGGTCGATAATAAATCGGTTACATTGTTCGCTCCGACATATAAATATAGAATTGCGTGTAGGATAAACATAGTAATACATAAAAAAAAAATTTGTTTCATGAGTGTTCAAAAATAAAATTGTGTGTCAGGCACTCAGGCATATAGTTTTGAGAAATCAATCACAATTATTAATAACTTAAGATTAAAAACGTTAATACTTGGTGATCAAGTAAAAATATTGCATTAATTTTGTCGGTGTATATTTCAAGCTATTACAATGCTATCTGAAATAAAAATGATATATTTATTTTTTTATATTGTATTTTTTGGATTTGAATCTTCCAAAAAACGCTGTAAACGATATTTCGTACACTCGAATAGGCCATTCATTATTTCCAATCAAATTACATAAACTAACTCTCTACCTGCCCACCCACTCTAATGACTCTTTTCTATACTCTATTTGCAAATGGCTAACGAGATAATCCGTAACTTTTGGCATACCTCGTTTAATTGTCTTTTACTTTAAACACAGCATAGTGAAACCTTAGTTCCTTATTGTCCTGCCGAAATGTCTTACCAGACAAAATGTAATCAATTTTCTCATTCAATTTATTTCCTGTCACCGAATACCTACAACCTGCCTCATTTATAAATAAATTAACTTAACTCTCTAAAAATATATATTTTATTTCATTACTTCCAAGGTTTACTTAAATAGATTTCAAAAACAATGATTACAGTGCTAAATAATTATGAAAATAATATAATATTATAATATTGGTATATTCAAATGTTGTATCTGTTTCATCTACACATTTTATTTTGGTATAGTTTATCATCGACATAATATGATATCGTATCATAATATAGGTAAATACATTATTCAACGATTAATTAATATTGATATTAGTATAGTATTAAGGAAATTTTTTCCTCGTCACGTATTGTAACAAAATGTATAAATTAATTATAACTTATATTTTTCCCTAATTAAATATTTAGGCTGAACTTGCTTGCGTTCCGACAGGCGATTATTTAATATTTTAGATTTGAACTGCAGTCGGAAAAAGTAGCAATTCATTTACCCTAGCCAAAGTGAATAATGGGTAAGTAAAATATCGTAGTAAAATTAATATACAAAAACTGTATGATGATAAAATATTATTTAAATCAATTCTATTTTATATAATACATATACGTATATTATATAGCATGTACAGTTATACTAAATACTAATACTATTCTTTACTTTGGCTTAATTAGCAGATACTCAGAACTCCAATATCCAATAGTCAGCATAAATTGTTTTTCTAATAATTAAATAAAACTGAAAAAATTACATATATAACAATATTTTTTAAATAATTACGAATTGTCTATTATCCGGCTAATTAATGAACTGCATTATATAGAAGATATTTTGGTACGAACTATTCAATACAAAGTTAATTATATGATATGTTAAATCTAGAAGTAGGATATTGACTTAGAATAATTCTAATAAAATATTTCTAAGTTTTTAATGGGTAATTACGTAGAATTATCGTAAATCCCAGTGATTAATTTATTTTCTTCGTCTTTATGTATATTAAGTAAAAATGTATACAAGTTACATTATCTATAGATAACTAGATACAAATTATATAATTTATAAACATGAAATTATATAATTACATTTTTTATTGTTATAATTAAGCAAATATTTACAATCTGTAGGTATACAATTAATACAATAAATAATATTATATTATTATATAAACTATAAGATACAAGGACAAAGCTTGAGTGGAAGGAATAACATCCATCGACATCTATTTTATTTGTATAGATTTATTTATTCATCTAGAAAGAATGAGTCAAGAACTAATCAAAATCTCTGAACCTTATACCAAAGTTTGGTTAAATATTTGATTGTAACGGACTATTGAGCTGTTATTTGAGCCTAAGATTACCGAATGACAGATAAATATATCATTTTATGTGTATTATACATTATTTATAATGCCATTTCAATTGATTCATGATAAACAACGACTAACAATTTGCAATTCATCTCTAAAAGCTTTATTCCATTTTCCAAGTATTTTTATGTAGATTTTAATTAATTTTGTGTTCATCATACAATTAATACAATATTCCGGACCCTGGGTCCTATGTACATATAATGGTGGTTACGAGTACGGTACCTATACGTATAAATAATATCATGACGAATGCGTTTAGCAAATAAAAAATTAAAAACGAACGAGGGGATTAGATGATTGTACTTATAATAATATAATATTACATCGTTCAACGGTACTGGGCCGTAGTCGGCGGGTAGTCAAGTCACGGTGTCGTCACACGTTGTTTTAAACCTATTTATTGGGATCAATAATGATTTGGCGTAAATATGTATTAGAATCTGGTCATCCTGTGGTCGATGGACGGAGGTGTGTCGTACTCGTCGACCGGAGTCAGTGGCCGGCTTCTCGGGATCGAGTGTATATGCGACCCGGCCGGCGAGTAGTAGTTCGGATTGGACTGGCCTTTGAAACTGGACGACTGGCACTTGGGGGCGGCCACGTGGACCGAATCGTACAGGGCCTGCGTGCTCCTGTAGTTGACGTCGGTGACGCTGGCGCCGCCGCCGCCGTGACCGTAACCGAGCGACGGCAGCGAGCTGGTGATCTGTTCGCGGACAATGCCGAACATCATCATGTACGTGCGTGGTATGAACACGGTGACCACGACCACGGTCGCGGTTGCCGTCAAGCCGACCATCACGCACATGTCGGACCACCGTCTGGGAAGCACCGCGTACGCCGTTGCCCAGCACAGCCAGACGGCGGACACCAGGTAAGTGGCGATGGCGAAGCACGCGCCCTCCCGGTAGTTGCGCTTCGACCGGAACACGAACGGCGACGTGATGCACAGGAGCACCAGCAGCAGTGCGTCGTAGGACATCGTGCCGAGGAACAGTGGACCGTCGACGAACACCCGACACAGGTCGGACGACGGCGCGACCGCAGCGTGTATGGCCACGAACTGGACCATGAGCGCCAGCTGCACGCCCACGGTGAACGCGAACAGGGACGTCTGCAGGTAACCGTTCACGTGGCTCATGAAGCTCGAGTCGCAGTCGCACGCGGCGATCATCATGGCCCGGGCCAGCATGGCGGAGAACACGAAAGCGCAGCTGCCCGACGAGCCGAACAGCTTGGCGTAGCACACGGCGTGCCGCGGCCAACCGGCGGCGCTGTCGCGCACTGCGAACGGCACGGCGCTGGCGTACATGAGCAGCGCGCCGGCGACCAGCACGAGCGTGAACGACGGGTTTCCCTCCATCACGTCCTTCTTGCAAACCCGCACCAGTATGAACGACGCTATGCACGCGGCGCACGTGGCGCCCACCGCCGACACGGTCAGCGTGGACGCTATCCACACGTCCTCCTTCCACGTCACCAGCATCGGTCCGTACGACGGGAACGCGGGCGGTGCCGCGGTCGGCCGCACCCGGCACGTTGGACACGGCCCGTCCGTCTCGCTGCACTTGCCCAGATACGTCAGCTGACCGCCGCCGCCGTCCCGCTGCAGCCACAGCCGGCGCGTGCCGTTCGAGTCCTGCGCGTAACCGCCGACCGTTTGGCCGCCGCCACCGTACTCGGTCACGTGCACCAACGTCACGTTGTACTCGCCACCGCTGCCGTCCAGCAACAGTAGCCTGTCCAGTATCCGGTCCACCGTCTCTACGTCGTAATAACTCGCGGCCGACCGGTTTGCCGCTGCCTCGCCGCACTGTGCCGCGGACGAGTTCCGGCCGCACTCGTCGTCGCCGTCGTCGACGTTCCCGAGGTACGTGTCCACCGCGCGCAGCACGTCCACGGCCGTCTGCACGAACTGCGCGGACACCGCCTGCAGCTGTTCTGCTGGTGCCGCGGTAGTTACGCCACTGTGCAGGCTGCTATTATTGTTACTGTTGTTGCTGTTACTGCTGTCGTTGTTGCCGTTGACGAACGGACAACTGCCATACGCTTGAAACACGTACGACCCGTACTCAAAGTCTGAAATAATAGAAAAATAATAGTGAGAGAATAGGTACCGTAAACTCAATTCGAAACGCATTGTTTGAACTCGAAATTGCTTTGGTCGCGCACATGTTTCGTTTGAAATATTTGAATAAATAGATACCTGGTTTTGGCGGTAACGGTCCGTCCAGTGGTATTATGATGAAATGGGCTATACGAACGGTCGAAGACGATTCGATAATTGATTTAATGATATTCTTGTTCGCCATAACAATGACTACTGAAGAGTCATTCAAATTTCTAAAACAACCAATTTCCAAGTTAAATATACTAAAAACAATACGAAATAAAATAACGAAGTCGCTGCATATTGGTATATAATTAGGTACCCGAAATTATGAGATAAGACTGTACTGTTCAAACACAATCCGTTGTCTTTGGCTACGCTTTCAAATCTTTGAGCGATATCCAAATCCTGCGCAACTAATACGTCCGCTACATTGATATTATTTGCGATTAAAAACTTGACGGCTGCTTCGGCATGGACTTCTACGTCAATGATAGTTCCTGCCGTTATGATAGGTATATCCAAACCAATCGACGGACTGATTTTTGCTCGTATGTCTTCGGTAGTGTAAATGGCTACAATGTAATTTAATTAAAATAGTGTTTTTTCTATATAAATATCCATTCCAGATTCATAATATCAAACACATATTGTAATAATTACCAATTGGTATTGTCGAGTTATTGCAATCTTTGTCCACAACAAACGATATCAACGCTTTTTGGAGGTCTGAACTTCGATATGAACACACTTCGTACAAAGTTAATCCTGATTAAATAGATAAAAAAGTATAAATGTATTAAAACAAACATGTTTTAAATAATTAAATGTATGAAGTCAGGTTAGAGTTTAATAAATCTTCTAATTAGATACCTTGTGCAGGCGTACTGCACTTGAGATCTGTAATATCTATAAATTAAACTTTACTGACCATAGATGAATAGTGGTTTTGATAAAACTGCAATAATGGAATCAAAAATCATCCCCTCAAAACTACCACTGTCATGAATTTAAATTGTTTTTTCGTGTATTGAATTTCAAAAACCGCAAAGCTAATAATATTGCACACTTTAGAAAATTAAAAAGAGTACGATTTATTGTTTCCTAATATTATACGCTAAATGGAAATTATTAAGTTATGTATAGTCAATTCTTATAATTAGAAATCATTTTTTTAAATGTATCACCTTCAACATTTATCATACACAATTAATAATTACCGTATACTGTGTAGCTATGTAAGTGAGATAGTCTAATAAATTATGCTATTTTGTTATATATTTATATTAGAGCAATATTATATAAATTATAGCTAAGGACGTTAGGTAGATACCTAAAAATTTTAATTTATTTTAGGTACATAATATTATTTAAATTATGTGAATTTATGCGTTTGTAAAATACTAAAATGAATTGATTAAAATTAAAAATATTTATTATATTTTACCATTTTACCTCATTGACTTCTGCCATATTCATCGACAATTTTTCAAAATGACAAAAGTTAATAATTGTACAAGTATATAACCATTTACATACAATATAGTTCACCGATTATGCACGGAATTATCCAGTAACGATTACATTAATTGTCCATTAATTTACCAGTCAATGGAATTCAACCTCTGAATCTCCTTTCGGACAAACGTTGGTAATTAAATTTAGGGGACAGTTATTTTAGAATATATAGCATAGGTAATTATTAATAGTGCAACGGGGAGACGAATTTCAAAACGATTATAAATTAATGGAAAAGGGAGAGATTATGACCTGATCTGAATCATGATAGTAACGACGATTCAACGTCTAAATATATTATATAACACTGAACCACAAGTAACGGAATATAACTGAATAACATAATATTATATACATATAACGCGAACACCATTAGTGATGTAGAGATTTAACTGAAATGAGAACCATTTGGTTCCCCGAGTCTACCGGATATTTGTATTTATACACGTATTTGTATGAAGTCATAGTAAGTAAATCTTTATTATGGGGGTATGGGAGGGAGTAATTGCTTATCGTATCAATGGCTGAAGCAAACATCCAATATTTAGACTGGTTAAGGGAATTTAACAGAAATCAAATTTAAATAAAAAAAAAAAACATTCACCATAACAAACAACTAAATTATTAATTAATAAATTATATATTAATAACATAATTATAACCATATTACATAGACAATGATACCATGATAATAATAATTGTTACCTATATAGGTACTTCCTATAATATTGTTTATTGATAATGTATTCATTTTACATACCCAATGTAATACCCGGAATGTAATGAATCGAATTTAATATTTGCACAACGGTGGCTACCATTTCCATTGAATGGATACCTGTAGAAGTAGGGCCCGAACATTTTTCATCGTACACATCAAGAAAACCTGGAACACGTTAAATTCAAAAATGAAGAACCTATACAAACTTTAAATTATTTTGAACAATTTATTCACCAGTTAACAGAAGATCACCATTCGTCTTAAAAAAACTCATGGACTGTCCATTTTGATTTTGTTCACAATCCAAATTATACGTCGATCGCACCATGCACGCTATTAACACAGCTGACAGACTTATTGCTAACCGCATGTTATCTATTACAAATAAATTTATTTTATCAAACATCTTAAACATCAATATTTTCAGATTAATTTTTATTAAATGAATTTTTAGTGGTTGTTACTTATCGTCCACTCTTTAAACGTATAATAACTTAAATACATTTTTTTTGAAAAATATTTTATTATAAAGTTTTTGTCGACTTTTTTAGTTTTTTATGTTTTTATTCTCTTATATACAATTTTTATTTATTTATATAACGTGAAATATTTTAATTACATTAGGTAAATACATAACATTTGAAAAAATGTTAATAAAATATTTTATCAATATCAACATCCGGTTTTTATCCTAACAATATAATAATGTTTAAGACTGATACAAATTGTTGACAAAATATACTGTAATTTTTTTATTAAACAATTTAAAAAAGCATAACTTTTTAAAAAAATTACACAAAGTATCTTATAAAATAAAATAAAAGAATTAGTATTTTTTTCTAAAACTGCAGGTAATACAGTTAAAATTTGTAAAAATATCCTTGGTTAAACAAAACGATACATTTTATATAGTTTTATTATGTGGTTAGATTTTTACTGCTCTAAAAATTCGAATTCGATGAAAAATTATATTTTCTTAACAATTATTCAAGTAAATATTACTAAGTGGCATGATTAAGTAACACGTGACGTTATAATAAATTAACGCGTCACCGACCAATTATCGCGCAAGAGCTCAAAATGTCTAAACGTAATATGCCTTGCTAATAGCTATTGTATCTAAACATATTATATTAAATACTAATTAGAACACTTAACGCACGTTATCTATTTAAAACTATTTAATTATATTCAGAACGCTTGTAATATGTAATCTGACAAATTGTACCCTTAGTTGCTGTAGTATAATGAAAACTATAGTATAAGCAACTCGTTTCAACGCTTGCAAATTTAATTACGACACCGCCGACCCTTACGATTCTCTAATCCAATAATAATACCTGTATATACATAGTATAAGTACCTATACTGTGAAATGTCGTACACCGTACACCTACATACCCTGCAGGCTTCTGTTTTTACTGACACACAACATAATTTGAAATAATTAGTTAGTATTACGTTGAACCAAAGTTTAAAGCGACGACGTATTTGTCTGTATACATATTCTAAAGTGCTTAAACAGAATTTCCCAATATGAAATTACAGTAACTTAAGTATGCCACAATTAGTAGCAATCGTAGTACAATATTACTGTCAAATTTGTTTAAGTGTAAAAAAAGTCCCGAATGAGATACAAATAAAAAATAAGCTACTTATCAAAAAATAGCCCATAAACTAAATTACAAAAACAGGTAAAATATCCAGTAATAAAATAATTTAAATATTATATGATACATTGCAATAAGTAAGTATATAATTTGAACGTAATATTATTTATAAAATTTTTTTTTACAAATATTTATTGGTATCTAAATCTTATAATTTATTTCACTCTTCACTTCCCAAATATATAATCATCCGCCCTTATTCTACACCTCCAAATATTTATACTTAATAACATATTAAATACTGAAATAAATCATTAAAATAAAACTACAAAAAAAAAAAATTCTAAACAATAATCAATTTATAAGTAATATATTTGTATTGCATAACTTTGGTAGATATTAAATGCTTCTAAGTTCTAGGTATTAATCTATTACTAGATTTAATATTAACAATAATTAAAATCTCAAAATCCTATAGTTAAATACAATATACATATAACTTTGAAATAATGAAATTCACTATAAGTACACAACTTTCCAATATTATAATATATATTATATTATGTATGTATGTTTTCGTATTTATGTAAATATACAATGATATACGAAAATCAAGAAGGTTACTTAAGTAAATATTCATTAATATAGCTTAATTATACAATATTTAACTCGAACGATAAGGCTCACATAACAATAACACAATTATCAAATCATAGATACAATTCAAAATAATTGATGCCCATTCATAAAAACTTAATAATACACATACTTATTTAATTATTTATTTATGATATATGACGTTCAGGCCATTCGGAACGGAACAGAACAGAAATCAGAATTTAATAAATTTAAAAAAAAATCTATTAAAGCAAATTATATAGGCAACAAATAACCTAATACATAATAATAGGTTAGTATAGTCGTATAGAAGCATAAACATTTTAAAAATAGAATCACTAATATGATAATATGAGTTATAAATTACAACATAATTTAGGTACGCATCATTGTCATGTTGATTTCAAAAACTTAAGTTAGTCGACCAGTTAGCCCACATCTCCTTTGTAATCATTTACTATCTCACGAAACCAAATATCACAAAACTAACGGTCAGATGACAATACACACCTTACAGTCGTAAATGAAATTCTCGTATTCCTATATCCCGCCTTAAATTTTCGTCATACTATACATTAAAATATTTTAAATAATCACATCTTTGCGTTGATTATTTTTAAATACATAAAATAAATAGAACTCTATTATACGATACAGCAATAGTTTATTAAAAAATTTTAATAATTTTTAAAATCTATCAATATTTAATTTTGTTAATTAAATCTTTAATATTGTATGGCTCTTAAAAAAGCGAAACACGAAGCAATTACTCTTAATACCCTTCGTTAAAGCCTACTCTGATAATTGTGATTAATAACGCTGATTTAATAAATGTAATATAAATTCTCGAAAAATGAAAAACGAAAAGATGAAGGTTTTATAGTGGCAAAATTACTGGGTAGTTGAAAATATATGCTCTCTCTTTCTCTCCGTATACGGAACACACTTGATATATATTATACATGATAACCCGTAAAGATTTACTAATTCAATTGAAACAAGCAGGGTATAGTTATGTATAGACTGTGGAGTATAATATATACTCTCACCGCACATACTAATAAATCTTCATGGGACACCTATTATATTATATTGTTGTATCGGACTCGGGTAGACATTTTCCCACGGCGAAATTTTCACCCCGGCTCTTACACATCACGTTCACTTGGAAACAAATGAAATTATACCTACTGCGACTCTAACACACTTTATCGACTGCCAATAACCACATACCTATAAAAGCAAGGCTTGGCATTAACGAGTTAATGAGTTAAAATTAAGTTAAAAAGTTAAGTTACTTTTAACTAAGTTAATTAACGAGTTCTTTTTTCTTAGAAGTAACTTCTAACTTAACGAGTTACATTTTTTCCCAAGTTATTCAGTAACTAACGAGTTAATTAATTTTATTGGCACGGTAAGTTAATTTTTTTCCAAAACCACAGATTTAAAATAAATTCAATTTTGTACAAATTAATTTTATAAAAAAAAAAATCTGAAATTTTAAATATATTAATTAATAATTATTAGACAATAATTTATAAAAATAATTATCATATAACATATTGCATATTATTCACAGAAAATATTTAGTATAGTTGTGGATCATTTACGTTAACAAATACATAACAATAATTATTTTATTATTTTATTGGATTTCATCATTGATTAAAGTATTATATACAAATATAAGTACCTATCTACAGTAAATAACTTATTATTTATTACATACATTTATTGAATTATTATGTTATTTATTTTTTTTTTATTATTAATATAATTGTTTCAATAGACTAGTATTTTTACAACATTACTATTTTACCGATTACAGATCATAATTATAATTTTATAATGTATAATAGTTTTGGTTAGTTATGAGTCTGGATCAGTATCTGAAGTTGAGGTGTCTTCATTGGGATCTAGTAGGATGTCCTGAGGTAGCCGTGGTTTGAGCCTCAAATTTGTGGATCTCTTGCCGATGTTGTAGTGACGAGCTCCTTCTACATTGTGTAGTTTTTCGTGGAAACTTTTAAATTGTTGTGTTATCCAAGTAGATAGGTGTGGTAGGCCTGTATCGTTATGTAGTTGTTTGTTTCTCATAAACCAAGGGGCCTTTAGGGCTATTCTTAGGAATTTATTTTGAAGAGTTTGTAGTTTTTTAATTTTTACTTTTAAGGAAGCTGCCCATACTGGGCATGCATAGGTTACTAGTGGTCTTATTATTGCTGTATAGAGGAGTAGAGAGCATTTCATTTGTATAGTAGATCTATGATTTAATAGAGGGTACAGTATTCGTAGCCTTGTGTATCCTTGGTTTAATTCTTTGTTAATGTGCATTTTCCAGCTTAGTTTTTCATCAAGGTGCAGATCCAGATATTTTATTGATTCGTCTTTGTTGTTCCAGTTGATTTCTTTATTGTTTATTTGAAGTAAAGTCGGGTTTATATATTTTCTGAGTGTAAATAATTTTACTTCGCTTTTGGTTGGGTTTAGTGTTAGTTTCCATTTTGAGAACCAAAGGGATAGTTCATCAAGGGAGCTTTGTAGGTCTCTTATTGAGGATTCTATTATGTTATTTGTTAGCTTAAAAAAAGGTAGGCAGGTATAATTATTAATTTTATACTAAAAAAAAAAAGTAACTTATTTTTAACTAAGTTAAGTTACTTTTATTTTCTAATTAACTTGTAACTTTTGCGAGTTAAAAAAAAATATAGGTAACTTTTAACTTTAAACTTAACTTACTTTTTTTTATATTAACTTAACTTAATAAGTTAAAAAAAAAATAGTTAACTTGCCCAGTCTTGTACATAAGTATAAAATCCACTTACAAACATAATGATAATGGTACTGGTTAAAGCACTGCAATGTTTAAGCAATATCATAGGTCTTACCCTATCTCAGCCAAATCGTATAAAATATACATGTAATAAACCTCCAAACGACTTAGTATTATATTACTATTATACTATTTCGACTATGTTTACAAAGAAAATTCGATTTTTTTAACAGTAAGAAGTATATTTATATATATGAACATCATACCTATATTTATATATATGAACATCATACCTATCACAATATTATACCGCTTTCTTTAATAAGGTGCAGACATTTTTAATTACGGTTTTATACAACATAATGTATACAATATACATATATTGATAAGAATTGAACATCTTCAATGAAACCAAGTCCTCTGCAGTGGATCTCGAGTTTTATGTATACCAATTCGTATTTTAACCATGTACGGAAATATTATCGATATCCACGGACCATGGTTGTGTTAACAATCAATATAGTTTATTTTTTCAAATTCTCTATCTGCATTTGTATTAGTAGTCTATGCCGAACTAAAGAAAAAAAGGTGATCTAGTCAAAGTTCGGGTCACTGAATTATAAACTTACTGTCTACGTCAGTGTTTCTCAACCTTTGTATTATGGCAACACACAATGAAACAAAATAAGAATAATGGGTAATATTTAATTTTAATTGGTAATATAAAATAATATTTAAAATATGTCGATAACAGATAACAAATAATTTATTTTTAATCTTCGTTGAAATTATTTTAAAGGCTCATAACCATAAGTTTTTGTAAATTGGATCAAACATTTTTGTATATTTTATGTTATTTTAGATACTTTGTGACACATTTGGACTTATTCGGCAACATACTGGCTGAAGAATAAAATCATTGGATGGAGGTGACAAACTCTGTTTAGTTGTAAAGACATTTAGATGTTATATAATATAATTTTTGTAGTTAGATTTTATTCAATAAATAAATAAATAATAATAAAACGAATAATATTTCTAGTGCGAAAAATAATTTTAAAACTAAATTCATTATAATAATGAACTAAAAAATATATATGTGACTAAAATTAAGTATAATCTTTAGTGCAATAATTATAAAATATGAACGATAAATTTACAAAATTCCGACCACCATTTTTAATAAAGAATTCTCACACCCACAAAAACCGTAAACAAGCATTAGCCTCATTTTTTTCACAGTAGGTATTACCTATTAATAATTAAAAAATAATATTATCTCTGTATAATCATTTTCAAGTAGCTTACGTAGCAATAAATAATAGGTACATTTTTAATTTAAATAAAGCTCTGTATATCTACTGTCTAGACTACACAAATTTCACACACATAATTTATATTTTATATACACATCGTTTAATTATATTAACATTATTAACAATATAATATACAATATTTCAATAATATGCACACATATGTCAATTATTTAATGCAGTATTGAATATATTATAAACAAGTAAATAGTCTCTTCGACACGTACCTACTCATCAAGTGCCTATTTGTTTAAACGTAGGAATAAAAATGATTTTTTTATACACCAATATAAAAATATTTTTAATATTTAAAACACATTTTAATCCCTGTAAATTTCATAATAGTTTACTAAGAGTATGGTTATTTCTTCTTAGAATTTAATTCATATACGACTTGGTTCTAAATACCTAATGTTTTTTTTTTTTTATTATTGATTAAACCAACAAAACTACACTATCGTAGCATTTTTTCCACCGCTGGATATTTAAATTAATTTATATTTCGATTTCAAATTCTATATGTAGATGTATAAAATCTAAATACAATAAACATGGATATACCGCATTCTGCAGTGATACGACCATAAATAACAGAATGACAAAAGGAACAAAAAAAAAGCCGTTCGTTATAAGTGAAACATCTTAAACCGAATTGAGTTTGAGTAGGGCTGTCTGTACGTTCAATAGAGAAATTGCACACTCTCTGTTCTATAGAAGACAGAGGTGTTATGTCAAAATATTGAATATCAATTTAAACAAGCATTATAATTAATGCAACCGCGATAAACAAAACTCAAATAATATTTACAAATAAATAAGATATAGCAGCAAACTTGCATAAGTATATATAATATATTACGTATATATATATCAATATACCTATGTATATTCGAAGTCGCATACCCGGGTGAAACAAACAGGAAAAAATGGTACAGCAGCTGGTGTTGAGTGTAACTCGTCACTGAGAAGTCACTGTAATGCATGTGTTATTTTTGAATTTAATAATAAATAATCACACACAAAAAACGATTCTGAACAAAGATGGTCAGTCGTTATTATTAAGTATATTTTATAATAATATGTTTTTTTGATATTAGATAGGTTAATAAATACTAATAAAATAATTTATTTTACTATAGGTATTAAAATTGGTTTTATTTGTCCAAAAACATTGCATTTATTAAATTATTTTAATAGTATACATTTATACAATTTAATATTTTATAATAACTTTTGGGTGAATATCCTTACCGTAATACCGTATAACGGTATAAATAGGTATTTAATATATTTGTGATATAAATACTAGGTAATAACTTAATATTAATCTAAATTCTAAATTTATTGAATACACTGTGAATATAAAATATAATAATAAACATATAATGTTCAAGTCCCCATAAATAACATTTTTGAACTATAACAGATTAATTAAAATTTTTATTCTTAATCCAAATTTGAATATCAAATTTAATTTGTATGTTTTTTAAGTTTTTTGTTTTCGAAATTATTTATTTATGAGGAGCTTTGTATTAATTTTTTTATTATTATAAAAAAATATTTACATTCTATGCTTCAAAGCATAAAAGCAAATTATATACATTATACACGACAATGATATGCGTAAGCTACTCACTGATAGAACCCAATGATAATTATTTATTTTATTTTTATCTAACATCGATTTTTTTTTTTTTTTTTTTTAGTCGATAGGGGAATTTCCAAAAAGTGTGTTTGATGCAAGTTCGGCGATTAAAGTGTTAGAGTTTGAATGCGTTTAATTTTGAATGAAATTGTTTATAATGTTTTGTGGATAATTGATTTACTGGCTCTATTTTGACACAAGTGCCATAATACAGAAGAAATAGGTATCTAATAGTCCTAATACAAAGAGTGATAGATTGGAAGGCTTATAAGATATAAATTTGGGATATCTTAGCACATCCCCCAAATGTATATTGCATACGCTCAAGTAGCTCTTAATAGAGTTTTGTAATTTAACTATAATTTTAATGTAGAAGGCTAGTTTTGATTTAAGAACAAAGCAAAGTAAATTAAGTCTACTATTGAGGAATTATTGTTAAATTTTATTTGGAGACCCCGAATCAATCTTATGTCCATAGGCATAACTATTCCTTTCAGTTAAGGAGGCAAAATTCCTAAAAATGTTTTATAGCAAATTTTTTTTAATTTGATTATTATTTATTGTTTCTATTGGTGTTTACAACTGATTTGAATGATTATTCGTTTATTCGTTTATATGAAATATTACATTTTTTTATATTGTAGGAAAAAATAAAGTGAATACTAATATGTTTATATGCACATACATTTACCTAAAAATTCTGAGGGGGCTGAAGCCCACCGAAGCCCCCCTAGTTACGCCTATACAGCTATATGCTTATGTCAAGTATAAAACCGGGATATTTAACTTTTAAGAAAATTGAAATTAGAAAGGAGGGACTATAAATTTTTTTTGCGTGTATGAAACATTAAGACATATATTTATTTTAAACCGAAACAATTTAAAATTTAAATATTTCTAACTAAAAAATAAATTGCAAAGTTTTGTAATCTTGACGAATTTTAAACTTAGATTATACAAATAATCGTTCCAATGAATATCTTTATTATTTTTAAATAGCATTAACAATAACATAATGAATCTTGAATTAAGTTTTTAAACTTTTTCACGAAGCAAAATATTTTTTTCGTTATTTATTGAGGAAAGCAATTTATTTTAAAAATATCAAATGCCTATAAATAGCTCAAAAAGTCAAAATATATTTTAAAATGTTAAATATCTACGATTATTTTATTTTTAATAATAGCAACAAAATAAGAAAATCGATTTTATCAGGTTTAAAAAATGTTTTTCCCAATTGTTATGAAAAGAAAATACTGGGAATTTTCTATTTTTAGTTTTTTACCTCCCAAAAGCACAAACTAGATCCAATTTACGACAAAAAAAAAAGTTGATTGAATATCAAAGTATTTTTTCTACTATAAATCGTAAACATATATACATAAAAATGCATAAATAATTGTAGAATCAATACATTTATTAGCTCCGCTCAAAATCTAAAATAAGAAAAAAGTAAAAACAAAGACTCACCTTTCGCTTGCGATGACAATAATAATAATATTATGATACACTATATTATCATAAGTACCCGGACTATATGATATATTATATTGTTCGGAAACCGGTTACTATTCAAATATTTTGCCGAAGACAACTGCAACTATCGCAAAAGCGTGAACATGTTCAGCGTGGGTATAGGCACACCGCGCGATGACCATCCACGCGAACCTGTGTATGTCGTACCTAATTATTAAATCATAAATAGGTACTTAAATAAAATAATTCACATTAAAGTTTCCTGTATCTAACCTGTACAACCCGTTATTATTGCAGCCACGACATCGTGGTCGTGGAGAAGCTGCACCGCGGTCGTTGGTCAGATTAGATATATAATTTGGCAGTACGCGTATTTTCGAAGCCACACAACGACACGACGTAAACGCAGCAAAGTAAAATATTGTGGTAGTTTACGTTATGGTGATTTGTGGTTTAAGTCTTGCCGTGCGCGCCTAGACGACTTGGGTGACCCTTAAAACAATAGGTAGGTACGACATACACACGCGCAGCGCACACATACGTATTATGGCCTATGGGGTCGTAGCGTCGTCGAAGGTGAACTGCACGCGAAGCCCTACCAAAAGTAGGTACCTTCACGATTATCTACCTCTACTCCAACCCTTCCTATTATTTTTCTTCCCCTTAATCGCATCGTTTGTATATTTACCACCGCCAGTAGCAATCCAATATAAGCGATCGAGGGTCTCCGTCGGACCCAACCCCACCCGCGTTACTAGACCGCCGTTTACTCGCCCGCGATTGGCATTATAATAAGTCGTAGTATAGTCACTATTATAGTCACCTATACGTTTTTAGATCTATATGGGCATTGACCATAGGTACATAATAATATGCGATAATGTGATAGTAAAATGATATATATTATATATATACGTAAATACGTATGTCTATAATGTGTACAATGCACATTACGCTGCACCTGCTGCGACCGTCGGTCGACATACTCGGCTAGCTGAGGTAGGCAACAGCGGCCACCGCGTAATTTCGTAATAACAATAATACACCTGCGTTGACAACGGACGCCAGCCAAGCTATATTATTGGCCCACGCGAGGGTCGCGACTCGTATGGACAGAATTGCATATAAATATGATATGTGTATACAGATAATATATTTTGTACTTACCCCTGGTGTACGGTACCGATTATTATTATTGGGCTGCAGGGATATATTATAACATATTATAATACCGTGTCGTGCGGCTATAAATTTAAAAGGTATAGGTACCTTAGTCATATTATTGTACTTACTTGTGTATTAACCTACGTCAGACAATCAATAAGTGCATGACTACCGCAGAGGTTATATACTACATATAGTATTTCGTTACAAAACAACAAAAATTTAGTCACTAAATGTTTACGTTAACTACGGCCGGTTGGTTTGTTGTTATTTTTCGACCCTTTTACACACCACGTGGACGTAAAAAAGTGTTCGACGTGAGTGAGATATATAGAATATAATATACAGATAATATTACAACCGTCAACCGCTTCAACCGTTTCATTGCTCCAAGCCTAATGTATCGAATAAAATAAATGAAAATAACAATGAATAGATTTATGATAGGTACATATTAGAAAAGAGTAACATATAGATTTATAAGTGATTATGAGATAAAAGATAAAACCCATCGTTCAAACGTGCTAATTTTCCGGGCTATAAATGTGTCTAGTGTCTGCCTATATAAATTCTTTATTAAATTATACAATATTATTAAATTTAAGAGATTTAATGTTTTTCAACGCCATGATAACATATTTGTATATTATAAAAAATCTCTTCATAATTTTTAAATAAAAGAAATAATATAAATGAGGTATAATAGGCAATTTGCGTTTAAAAAAAATATGCTCTCATAATAAATTGGTGCATACTAACTATCGTACCAGGGGCGTATACAAGGGAGGGGATGTGGGGGTCAGATCCCCCCATAGACCTTTTTTTTAAATTTTATAAAAAAGTGTTCTTAGTGTTAGCACGTTATAAGGAAACATCGAGAAAAAAATAAATAAATTGTGTAAGCTTTCTATAATATTGTTTAATTCAGGGGTGTCATTCCAACTTTTTGAAATGCATGCTACCAACTAGTAGGTAGTCCAAAACCAAGTTCAGCAGACCAATATAATATATTTTATATATTATTAGGTATATAATAATTATTACCACAAAAAAAATTTTTCTCGCTTCGCTCGAAAATTTTCAACTATATTTCCCACGTATTTCATTTATTATGAATATAGTACAGTACCTATAATATACCTAATAATATTAAGTTTATACTTTATTATAATTTATATTATTTAAACGCAAATTTTTATATTTATAGTTACGCTATGTCGCTATTGTACCTTAACTATATATTACCTTTATTTTGTCATTTATTATTTTAATGTGCATAGATTTTAATTTTTTTTCTGATCCCCCACACAAAATGTATGTATACGCCACTGTATCGTACAGCAAGCACGTAATTTTTTAAACTCTATCGGAATCGAATTATGGTTCACAACGCAAAAATCACTTATTCACTTAGGTATTTGTATAGATAAATCCTGCCCACTTAAATATTTATATAAATGTACCTACTTATCTAGAAGTGGCGAATACCTATAGTATATTTTTTTTGGGGGGGAGGGAGGGGCAAAATTGTTCATATTATTTTATATCATATCATATCATTCTGTAAGCACAATATTTAGGATTTGATGTTAAGTCTTACAAATATAATATAATTGTGAAGGGAATTACCTGCCACTATTACCTACTATAGTACTATAAAATATAAATTATCTAGGTACTACAGTAAATTTCCGTTACAACGAATACCAATATAACGAAAAATCCCTTTAAAGCGAAAAAAAATTCAGTTCCCTGGAGTTCGTTGTAACGGGATTTTACTGTGTAATATTATAAGTTTATCATTTATCATAGAGATAGGTACCTATTAATTAATGAAAAATGTATTATAAAAATTATATTTTGACTTAAATCATTATCGACAACTATAACTATATTTTAAATTAAATACATCATACAAAAAACAAAAAAAAACAAAAATCAATAAGTTTGTTAGACAAATAGATAATTTAATGAACCGAAATAGTTAAATCATTCAACTATAGATATCATTGTATAATATTAATTATTTTTGTAAACCACTTATTATACACCAATGCTTGTTTAAAAGATCTAATATTAAATCAATTTTTATCTAATAGTTTTTATTTGTATTCTACAAAAATAAACTAAATACTTCAAAGTATTTTAAAATTAAAAATTCATAATGCTTACATTTTACATTTTTTGTTTTAATTCCATTTCTTTAATCTTATTTTCTGATAAATGCAATAAATAACATATTTCAAAACTAAATATTATAATGTAAAACATATTATAATAATAATTTACCAAGATACTTAAGAAAGATCATATTATATAGGTATTTCTTTTAGGAAGGTAGAAATAAAGATTTATATCCTTAAAATCATAGTAGAGCTTAAAATCTTCAAGGCATTTAAATAAGCCCTATAAATTAAAAGAATCATCATTTTGATTTTAACAGGTACTATACTACCTACTATGCTAGTAATAAACTGCTTTCTCATATTTATTTAAAGTTTCTCCTTGCCAAACATGAATCAATTATAAATGAGGACTCCCATTTTTCTTTTTCAATTTTCAATTACTTCTATTATATTACTTTTTTGTTTCATGAGGCTTGGCTTTTTACTTTTATAAAATAAACAATAATAAAATAATAACTAACATTCTGTGTTTATTTTGATACACCTACTTACCTAATTAAATATCTTATATTTATGTCAGTTTTTAATTGAAAATTTTATATTTTTATTTTCTAGCACTTTTAAAGACTTGTTTAAAAAATAATTAGAATACACTAATTAATTATTGGGAAAATTTACAAATCATATTAGAAACACACTTAAATTTTTAAGGTAAAACACATAAAATAAAATAAACTGTACATATATATTATGAAATAAAATAATAAAAAATAACATATTGAAAATAATTTATTAAAAAACAAATAATGTAAGTACATATCAAAAACATTTTAAACACCATACCTACTCATACATTATAATACTAATAATAGAAACAGGCAAAATCATGGAATTAACATTCATGCAACTAATTTAAATTTAAATCAATAGAAAAAAATTAGTAAACAACATAACAATTGCTTGACTACTAAATTCTAAACAGAGTATCTGATTTACTGATAGCGTTTTCTCTTTCTTTTTACCTGAAACAAATAATGACATGCTTAAAAGTTATAACTATTTCTTACTAATTGTTTAACCTCAAAAAAAAAACACTAAAAAGAATAAATTAAAAATAAAATAAATTATAAGTTTTTATGTCTTATAGGTATACTCAATCTATAAATATCAGTCTTTAAAAAAAACATATATTCTAAAAGTATTAAAAGAGTCATACAGTAATGGCACTTTTTCAAAAATTTATAATTAATTAATTTTAATTGAAAAGTTCCCTACAACAACAGCCAACTACTTAGCCTGGATGCATAAGGCTATACTGAAGACATTTGATGATTAATAAAAAGGAATTATAAGCATTTATAAAGAACTGATGTTGTTTAAGAGATTTTATTTCGATAATATTAATTTCAAAATCTACAACTTACAAGACAAAAGCAAACATTTAATAATTAGTTTAGTAGTACTAGTAGTAGTAGTATGTAAAAACTGACCTAATAAAACATAATAAAATAAACAAAAATTAAATAATAATTAGATAAATAATTATCATAAGCATTTACATTTGTTCAAAATAACATACACTGAAAATGTTTGATATTTGAAAGAAACAAAACATTGTGGATTTAATTGTTTTAAAAAATAAAATGTAAATGATTTTTTATAATTCCTAATTTTTTTCTCGATAAAAATTCTATAAAATTATTCGTAATATATATTCAAATTTATAGTTTTTTTTTTTTCATAGGTCGACTATAAATATTATTATAAAGTTAAAATACTCAAAGATTCAATTTGTTTCTAGCATTTTTTTATTTTTTATTGATTAATACAATCATTTTTAGAAATATTCCAAATTTTGGCTACAATTTACTTGTTTCACACACCAAATTATTTTAATCTAAAATTAACCAAACATTATATGTCATAACTATTATACTTAATTAAGACTTCCATAATCATCCTTCCTATCCTATACATTTCAAAATATCTTAAAAACAAGATAAATAATATAACAATTATATTTGTTTTAATTAATAAAATTCTATCAACATCTAAATTATTATGTTAATACAAATGCTTTTCTTAGAGCTATATTAAATCATAACCAAGAGCAAAGATGTATCTAGAATTGTTTTCAAAAAAGAAAAACATTTTTTAAATATTTTAAAGTTTTCTTAACATGTGAAAATAATATGTTTTTATTAGGTTGAATCTAATATCATCAGATACATCCTTGTCTAAAAAAGTAAAAACTAAGAACCATATAAAATAGTATATTAAAATTGTACTAAATAAAAATTTTAACATTGACAAGATTTCTTATATTATAATAATGATAAAACAAGCTATTAATAGATAAATAAAATTCAGATAATATAATATATAACGCATTTTTAATACCATCAAGGCATATAAAAATCTACAAATATCTTTAACTATAACGTTAAAAAAGATGTTTGTAAACCTAGACATATCATGATCTTTAGTATAAATAAATATTACCCAGTAACTATTTAGTATACAAGGTGATTTTTTTATCAAAGAACACTCATTATTTCTGAAAATATTCATGTTTTTGAAAATATTTTTTTACATAGTTTCAAGTTGTTAAAAAATGAACATTTTTATTAAAAAATTATATTTTTGAATATTTTTTTAAGCTTTTTACTTTTTTGAATGACAGCATATAGTTTTAATTTCATATTCCATAGCAGAATAATTTTCTGAGTATTTTGATACATAAAATTCAAATTTAGGGCCAGTAGTTTATGAGTTATACTTATTTAAAGTTTAGACAAGCGGAGTAGTAGACAAACATTTTGCGGGGTAACCCCGTACCACTAAGTTTTTTTTTACTTATTTTACTTGTTTTCTTAAACTGTTTAAATTTTACTTATTTTAAATTATCATGATCATTATACTGCATTAAAAAAAATAAAATTAGAAAAATTAAGTTAGTATGGTTAAATTTATATTTAAAATTAGAAAATTGATTATCAAATATTGAAACTGTTATGGGGTTAAAAAAAAGTGTTAATACTTAATGGTTCAAAATAAAAACAAAAATTAATTTTTAATTGACAAGATTGAATTATACTATAATATGTAATTATTTAATTAAATTAAATTGACAACATATGATTTTTAGTGATAAATAGTCAAATAATTTCAATACTTGGAATATTCAATATTATTTTTTCTACAGACATTTAAAATTGTTGAACATAATTATACTTATAGTAATATATTTATCCTAATTTAAAATTCTGAATCATCTCTTTTGGGTAGTTATCAAACTTCAAACACCCAGTGGGGTATTTTCAATAATTTCTTGGGAGGGGGGGATTTTAAAAAATCATATTATGATAAAGCTTATTTGTTTCATCTTACTTTAAAACTGAAAATATGTGGTCATGCCATTACCGTATTGCCGCAATAAATTTCTGCCTGGTCGACTACGTGTTGACATCGGTCACCAGCTCTTACTATTATGGTTTTTATGGTTTGTGGGCAATATTTTTTATAATTTATCACAACTCTGTACATAAATACTAATTAAGTATTTTAATTAAAAACTTCTATGACACGTTGGTGCATAGATCCATGTTTTTTTTATTCTGGAGGAAGGGTTGAACCCAGGACCCCCTCCCCCCGTAAATACGCCAGTGCAAGCACCTTTTTCTACTATAAATTATTGATAAATTTAATTCAATCAATAATTTTTTTGTAATATCTGATAATTAATTATTATATAGATAAGTCAGATAATATCTAATTCACGTATGGCCAATTAAAACATTTTTATTATATATACTGAATATAATATTATTTATGGCACGTTTTAAAAAAAAAAAAAGAAATATTTTTGGCACATATTATTCAAAAAATTTTCCATCCCTGATCTAGTTTAACACAAACTAAAAGTTAGCTAATAATATTATATAACAATTGTATAATAAAATTGTAAAATCATTAATCACACTTAAAAGTAAAAAACAGTTTACCTATAGGGTTGCCAGATTTTGAAATTAACCAAACCGGGACATCATATTGAATAACCTTTTAATTCTTTTTAGTTAACTTAATATAAGATAATCATATAATGATACAATGTAAAATATTATCCTGTTTTACTATGAAATAATACAATATAAAAGTTATTTTCACTCAGCCTCTATTAACCAGGACAAACTTAATGACAGGCTAGAACACCAGGACATACCGTTAAAACCATATCGAATGGCAAATTTAGCTATAAACCTAAAATACCTATTTACCTTAATCAATGACATTATTAATTTTTAAAATAATTAATACATTTGATAATATTTTGTCAGGTAATTACATCTAAAATCACAGTATTAATGGAAGAATAAACTAAAATCAATTATTAACAACAAAATCACAATATTACTACAAAAAATAAGTAAATTTGGCACATCGTTCTAAACATAGAAATTTAATGTCAAACCATTGTTTCCATATCACTTATAACTTCAATAATACCATTTTCAGATACTAAAATGGCAACCTTAGAGCAGTTTTCTTTACTTTCAACTACATTTCTTACCTTAGAATTTTTACAATTAATAACTCTTTTTTCATTACGCTGTAGATTATCAGGTTCATCAATATTAAGTTTTTTGTCATCCATTTGATATGTTTTAAGAGTTTTATTGCTAGGAGATGATGACAAAAAAGCACTTTTCAAGTTTACATCCAATTTATCGTTATTAGAGTACTTACTGTTTTTGTTCATCAATTAGCAGCAAATAATAACACACAATTAATGTTAAACAAATATTTAGGATACACTAGCTACACTTGGTGATTCTTTAACTGTAAACAAATTATCTTAAAAAATTATCACGGATTTTTAAATATTTTTTTTTTCATAGCTTTAAATTTTTAAAAACAGTAAAAATAGTCAAAGGAATTTGTAATAAAATCAAAAAAATAAAATTCTATCATCTGTAGAAAATTCCAAACTGAAACTTTTAAACTATCTAATTTTTGATTGATTTTGTTTTTACATATAATTAAAGATAATAATAACACATATACAAACACGGACACGATAAAATATCTTTTAACGCATTGACATGATAACATTCAAAGAGTACTGACAAACAAAATAATACTATAGAAAATAAAATGTGTTTGCCAAATAAAATATGAATTCACGCTATTATTGTCCTGTCAGAATTTTTAAAGACAAAATCATGTAGATAAAGTTAATTTAGAATAAACAAGGTACACCAAACAAATATTTATTCTCCAAACTCCAAATAACATTTTTATAACATATCAAAAATCAAAATTTTACCTAAGAAACATATACATTTTTTTCAAGAATTTCATTTTTCTTATGACTTAAATAAAAAAATTATAGAATATACAATAACAATTCTTATATCACAAAACAAATATAAATAAAATATAATTTCTCATATCTATTTCCCCCAAAATATAAGCAAATGCATAAGGTCCCGAGCCTTGGTAATAAGTGTTTACTGTAAAAAGAATCACCTTGTATAATATAGTTTTAGTATTACTTACTGGTTTAGAGTTTCATAAAGACCATGCTCTTTGATATAAGATTCAACCGACTCACTAATAAGGAATTTTACACTTTCATTACGAGATAATGCTCTACGTACTTTTGTTGAGCTAACTTCATTTGTTATCCATTCAGTTACAACAATAATGTTTGCCTAAAAAAGCAGATTAATACATATAAAAAATACTAATAAATAAATAGTTTAACATTAATTTCTTAGATTACCATGTATTTAGTTAAAATATTAGATTCGTAAATAAATTTATGAGGATTTGATCCTGAACGACTAACAACGACCAGACCATAATCTCGAACAATAGCTTCTATCTATAGACAACAAATTTTATTCATTATTTTTATTTGTTATGTTTTAAAATAAAATATTACATGTGATTAAATTAATTAAATTTTAATAAATTTATAAATTACAAATGACTTTAAAAATATTAATATATTTACATCGTCATCATTCCATAAACCCGGAACAGCAAAAGATTCCAATAAATCAGCGCCACACAAAAGTCTCACATTTACTGCTGTATTTTGATTTGAATCACTGACATTAAGATTTTCAATAAATTGGACTGGTAATAATGAAGTATCTACTTTAAATGAACCATTTAGTCTAGAAGTGATAATCATATTGAGATGATTCTATATTATTAAAAAAAGATGAATTAAAATTTATAAATATAAACAAATGAGTATTTAAACATTATACCTGGTGATATTGTAGCACTTGTCTCGTTCTTGTCCAACCGTTTTGTTTTACTTCCCAATCAGACAACTTCACCCAAGGTAGTGCAACGAGAGCTTGCTCAATCATTGCACATCTATGTAATGACGGTGCTAAATCTTTCTTTTTGTACAAATCGTGAGTAGGTGATATCAAACCACCACAAATTGTAAGTCCCAAACGATTTAAGTGATCTCGAGCGATTTCTAAGCAACATCATGTGAAAAATATATTAACGGTTTCTACAAAAACAAATAATAACATAGTTTACCAAACATTCGCAAATGCATATTTGTTGGTGGGTTAAAAGATCCAGTTGACATCAATATAATATTTTTATTGTCCAAAAACATACTTAAGCATTTAAGGATTATTTTTTATTTATCAAAAAGTTATAACTTTAAATTTCTGAAAACACTAAATCTTAAAACTTGTGTAAGTTTAATCTGGTCAGAATTAAAGTGTGTAGTGTGTTTAATTAAAATTAGTTTTTCTAAATGTTAAAAGTTACTAAATTACTAAGTACTAGTAGTAGTAAATGGACTGAGTCACGGAGATCATTATAATGATTGAAATCATTACTCATTACTCATTTCTGATTCAATTTCAATTGCATACCTATGTTCATAATATAGAATTTAGTATTTACATAGTTTTATTAACACCACATGTAATCACTATAACACTATAAATCACAACCACGGACTAAAATTAACTGATAGATAGCGAAACAATCGCTCATTAACTTTCCGTAACAAATTTTGTTCAAATGATAAAGGTTCGTTTCCAGTCCTGTTAATCTTAGTCCGTGGTCCGTGATCACAACTTACTCACAAGGCACAGACATTTATTAATAACCTTTGTGCATGAATCATGAACGCGGTCTTATATATTATCCTAGAACAATATAATATTATAAAACCATGATCATGAACCGCTCATCGAGATAAGACATGAGATAATATTCTTTATCTCGACAAAACGGCATTAGCTATGATAATATTATCTAAGGACTAAGAACTAAAATAGTAAAATCCATTGTAACTTGTAAGCTGTTGAGTGTTGGTTAAACAATGTTCTTTTTCAAGCAATAAAATAAACTAAAAACAGAATCTAAAATTCGAAAATTTCAAATGCTTAAAATGTTCTAAATATTTTGAAAATTAAATCGCTCACAAAAAATTATTGAGACTAAACTCATGGGTAATCTTGTATTTTGTAACAAATGTTACAAAGAAGGTGTAAAATTAAAAATTGAATTAATTTTAATCTTTTAGTTAAAAAAAAAAATACAATTATTGTGATTTTTGATGAATTTCCTGATTATAAAAAAAATATGACAACGATTTTTTTATACTATAAGAACAATTTTCAAGAAATCTTCCTTAAAAGTACACTGTTTTTTTTTTAAATGTATAAACAAAAATGTAATCACGCATAAATGGAAAAAATTAGACAATTTCAAATATACGTAAATAACACTAAAAATCAAAATATTTAGAAAATTATAACGTGTCTAGTAAAATAGTTATATGAATATTTTTGTGAATATTTCCAAATCATTACGATTATTTATTTTTGAATTACAAGTTACATAAAAAAAAAAACAAATTTGCGTAAAAATTCTTATGCGTCTTAACTTTTGATCCCACCCCATCCTCAAAAAAAATGTATTAAATATATACAATTGCTACTAGAAACAGTAGAAACTACTCTCAATGTTAAAAACGTCATTTTTTAAATTAAAGAAATACTTATGCAGTTATGCTGTTTTTATTGTAGACTTAGAAATTGAAGATAAAATATAGCCAATAAAAGTAGGTACTTATTTTTTTATTTAAAAACTAAAGTAATTTAATTACAATTTTATTTGAGTAACTAGTATATTAACTTAGTTCGTTATAATAAATAACTTATTCAACAGTAGTATAAACTATCGATTAAACTCAAACAAATTCAACTTGTATAATAATCTAGGTGTAGATAACCATCATATTGTATAGTGATTTCAAGAATTGGCCCCCTGTGTATTATATTATATTTAATAAAACGCAAACTAAGTAATTTATTATATTTGTCGGAGTTGAGTTCAATACTATTTTCAACTTATAATGTTATACAGTTCATATTTTGTACTTTTAAATAGAAAAATAATTAAATGTATAAAAATATTAATTACAGATAAGTACTATAAATTAAAATACAATAACTTAAAACACTTGAAATATAATACAGTGATGTTATTAAATTTTTATAATAAATTGAATAGTATAACAACATATTTTATGTCTCATGCTTATAATAATAGTAACAATAGTTATTATTTTCGATAAGTAAAGCATTATATTATAAGCGCTTATCTATGCAAATAAATTACATTTTTCTACAAAAAAATGTTAAACAAAATAAAAAATATAACATATAACAACCAGAAAACTTCTTGGGAGTATTTAATAAACCTTTATATATTAAATTATTAAATATTTGAGTATATTTCTATATATTTTATTGTTTTATTATAAGTTTCCAAGATATTTTTTTGATATTTTAACCATATGTTATTATTTTCATACCTAACGATATCATATTATTATCCGTAGTTAAACGTAGGTACAGAAATATAGCCGCGGCAATTGGTATTATTTTAGTATCGCCAATGGCCATTTCTTATGCAATATGCAAAGCTCCAGAAAGCTCATTACCAAATTGTAAATAACTTATTTAACATTAGCCTATGAGTAAGTATTGCTCGTATTAGTCATATTATTCTCGTAGGCCGTAGGGTCCACGAAATTTTGGTTTTCCCCCCATTATCGTCTTGTCCGTCCAGGAATGCCAACCGAACTCGCTTACTAGCCAATGCATAATATATTTTAATCGATACTATGTTCGATGTTGACGAATTCGAAGTTTTTGATTTTTTACAAACAACGACGAGACAGCCGACAAATTGACAAAGAAACAAACTTGAAACTACAAAGTCGTCGGTGAAAATCGAAAGCACCCAAATAATATGTGATGATTATAAACTATTAGAAACACGCGCCAGCGTATTTTAATATATTTTCGATTTTTCACCCCGACGATGGGGGCTGCAGAGTCACAATTTATAGTAAATACCTACCCATTATCTTAAACCGTGCCCGCAGGCTAAGAAATTAATAAAACAAGAAACGTGATTTATATCAAGGGCAGACACACACGCATTACATCTGACTCATCAAGTATCAAGTCATCTGAGACCGCGGCGGTTCGACGTATAAACATCGATTTGTACAATTTGTTTTTTTATTGTACCGTGCCCGCCGTTCCACGCTCGGCAGTGTTTGTTTACCGCGTCCCGGGACCGACCATCCTACCGCGGTCTCCGGTCGCCACCACCCACGGGCCACGGACGGCAGCCTCGCTGATCAGCAGTGGCAGTGGGGCCCGGGCGCCGCCTGGCCACAGCAGCACAGTGCACACGTTCGGCTCAGTGCTTCACAGACACGGCGTCTCACACAGTCAGACACTGCTGCACGCGCACGCGACACGCTCACATCCAAACCGCGCACACGCTCATACACACACGTCACACACACACACACACGTACATCGACGAACACCGCACAGGCATTGCGCAGCGCACGCACGCACAAAGATACAAAGACGTATCGCGCAAATCGCAGCTGATCTCCTCACACATTCTCACCATTGACACTCTCCATCGTTGAATCATACACAGACATGTCAATATGACGGCTGTGACGAACGAATCTGTGAATAACAATAATTATAACAACAACAACAACAACAACAACTACAATGAAAATCCGTGCAATTTTTTCCTCGTGCGCGGACGTACGTCGTATTATCGTTTTAGACACAATTGAGTCTTTGGACGCAATGTAGAAGCGGACGACACACTCATATGTGTATATATATATATATATATATAGATTTATTTATATATATATATACATATATATATGTACATATAGCGACGAGAAAAATTTGCACATATTGTGAGTATCAAAAGCGTTATGTAACGGGGGGGTTGAAATGTATGCATATATAGTGTAATAATGTTACGGAATCGTGTGACGGTGGTCGCGCGACGCAATACGTATATTTTGGACCCGCACCGTGGACGGTTTCGTGTATTTACGCAAATAGGTGCCCATAGTAATAGTAGTAAAATCATTGTTATTGGTAGAAGACGACACTTTTGATACATAATGGGCGTGTCTTTAATGATAAACTACATGGCCACAATATAGAATTAAATAGCTGGTAAATTGATCTCATGACTAGATAATAATATGTGACTCCGAATAATATGTTTGTTTTTTAAATTTTTTTTTTTTTTATTTTTTAACACAATCGACTGAAAAAAATATGAGATTGGATTTTTAATGCGAAATTTGTATGAATGATTCGATATAAAAAAAATTTAAAAAGATTGATCAATAATTGTTTAGAAAAGTAATGATTATAATGTGCTCGACTAATTAAATATTTAACCAAATTTCATCATTTATCACATTGATGATATTGTATCTGGCTTAAAAATGTTGGACATTTTCATTTTATCAGTATGTCTTGAAAAATTTAATATTTCTATACCATTGTCTGTGTTTTTTAGTGGAAAGTAATTTTATACTACTTTTCAATGATAGAGTACTTATTAATAATGACTTGTATTAATTTTATTATTCATTAACTTAATTTAAAGTCAACTAACAGGTTTACTTTTTTGATCATAGTTTCTGCTATTGCCTTCAAAATTATTTTGATTAGATGTGTTTTTGCAATATCAGCTTACTTTATGTCCTTCGTCATTACTTTTACCACTCATACTTTACAGTATCTAAAAAGAATTCTCTTATTAAATTAAATTTTTATGATGTCTCTGCACACCTACATATTATAATATATGCTCTAAGCAAACACTATAGTTACATTAAGTTAGATATACATTTGACATTACTTTTTTTACAAATTAATTTCTTAAGTTTATATGATACCTAGCATTAAAATTGTTTTAGACGTACAGATACTTTAATTTTCATTGGTAAATGAAATAAGTATCAGTATGAAAATGTGTATCCTTGTATTTCAAACTGGTTACAAGACCATTATATAATCTTACTAAATAACTATTAATAATTACTATTCAAAAGCTATCAATTTGCCTTTGTATAGGTAGTTATGAATGTTGCATACAATGTACCTAATTGTTCAGATAATATTACATTTATCTAGTTAAAATTTCAATTAAAAATTATTTAGGTAGTTAGTTGATAAAAAATAAAACTAAAAAAATTATAATTCACAATTCACCTATATATTCATTCAAATTTAAAAATAAATTATATTGATTTTATTAATTTTCTTAAAATATTTTATATTAATATTTAGGTTATATATAGTATTATAACTGCCCAACATATTGTATTATTTCCATTTTAAAAATGAATAGGTAAAATATCAAATTGACATTCAGCAAAACTTATTTTGTGATGTTAGTTTTAATGTAAAAATAAATTAACTAATTATTAAACAAAGAACATTGTCTATGTTGTATATTGATTTTTACCCTGGTTTTTATGATAAATATTTTTTAAGTAAGCTGAATATTTTTATATTTTAATATTTTACAATATATTTATACCAAAATTATTAACAATTAAGATTTATATAAATCAATATACAAACATACGGTTCTTATCATTAAGTTTGATGATAGATTAATGTTTATTTACTCTAATATAATTGCTAACAACACAAAAATGTATCTGCAGAACACAAATTTGTTATATTGTACGTTAGTAAGAAGGATATAACACATGTTACCATGCATGTATATCATTGATTAATAAGTAAAACCTGGTTTCAATGTAGAGGAAATATTTGAGTGCTCAGACAATACAAGCTAAATATATAATAATTTATTTCATTTAACAGATATTTTAAAGGTGACATTTTTATTTTGAATTTTTAGGTAATTTTATACATTTTTTGTGCATATTATTAATATGTTGTATGAATGTATAAGTAAATCAGTAAATTTAAAAAAATATACCAAGAATTATTGTTTTTATATTTGCTTTAATTATTTTTTAGTATTTTTTATTCATACCAAATGTCAATTATTCTATTTATGAATGTAATAACTAGCTCTCCGATGTTTATTATTTAGCATATTTAAATAGCATAATCAGAATTATACCAAAATATCATTTAAATTCAATTCTAGATTTAGTAGCATATTTTTAATTTCCTAATTAAAAACACTTGCCAAGTCAGAGATTGGCATATAAACTTTCTTGATTTTCAATTTTTAGAAATTTATTTATTGTATATGTATTATGTATGTATTTTATTTTCATTTTCATTTAGTGAGATCGATCTCTGAAACCAGAAGTGGATTTGTTGTTTGGGGTCTTGTTAGATTCACATTTGCTAGGAGAAGTGCATTGAAAATTTTTAGAACTTTATCTTTTATAGTTAATTCACTACAGAGCTTCAAAAAAAACACATTTTATTAGGCGTTTTTTATGTTTTTTTAGCTTTGTAGTGAGTTAATGATTGAAGATAAAGTTCTGAAAATCTTCACTGCACTTCTCCTAACTAGTGTGAACCCAACAAGACCTCAAATAACAAAATCCATTCTCCAGTTTCCGTGATCTACCTGCTAAATTATAATCTAGCAAAAAATAACTATTTTTTCAACTATGAAAAATTAAATACATTTTTAATCTCACATTTTGTTACTACTTAATAATCCCTTTTTATGAGCTATCAACCAACTTTTTAGTTATAATAGTTTTGGAGAAAAGTTAAAAAATAGACATTTTGGGACTGTTCACGTCAATGTTTTTGTGGATTCAAATTGTTATACCCATTGGGTGTGATATTGGATCTCTTTCATTAATATTTTATGTTAAGGGGATTCGATACCGTAAGTTTCTGTCTTTGTCTAATGCACGCGTGACATAGGGTTTTAAACGGATCTTTTGCCAATCATACCAATTGATCTAATGAAGCGATAAGAATTCTGAAAACAGATTTGAATTTGTCATCAAGTCTATTTGGAATTTACTTTCTCACATTTTTGATATTTTCCTCCAAATTTCTAAAAAAATTACGTTGAAAAAGAGTAATTAAAAATTGCCGTATTTCAATTTTCGGAGAAGTTAAAATCAAAAAGTCAAAAATCAATATAAGTCAAGACTCAATGACAAATTCAAATCTGTTTCTAGAATTCTTATTGCTTCATTAGATCAATTGGTATGAATGGCAAAAGATGCATCTAAAATCCTATGTCATGCATGCGTTAGACAAAAACAGAACATCACGGTATCGAATACCCTTAAAGCTAGCTTAATTATCCACCTACTCATTACTACTGAATTACATTTTTTATCATTTTCCTATTTAACACAAATCCTTGAAGTTTTAGAAATTCAGACTTTTCATTTCAATTATCATACTTTTAATCAACTAAAAATCAAGAAAGTAAAAAATTCCATTTTATTATTGTTATTTGGAACACTTACAAGAACAATTAAAGAACATTTTATTGTTAATTATTTTTTATCATTTTTGCTAATTTATATTTAAGACATACTCACAGCTTAATGAGTTTTACCTACGAATGTATTGGTATGATGTATTAACGTTTTTTAGATACACATCACATTTTTACATTTTTATAATGTCTCATGTATTTATTTATATAATTTTAATGCATGTAATAGATTATTTTGAGTTTGAAATAATATTTACCTTTTTTTACATAGATTTATGGTAAAATAACCAATTATTAATCGGCATCATTAATCATATTAAAGCATTTAATTGCACATTTTGATGTTTTCAAATACATTTTTAATGAATTCATGCTAATGGTCATTAACATTCAAGCTTTAGTGATAATGTTTTTAACAATCTAATTAGCAATTACCAGATATAAACGATATAGTGTTTATTCAAACAAATTGCAACTAATTAAACAGAAGAAATTACATTACAATCCCGTTTATTTCAAGTTTACTTTTTATTAAAGTGTTTTATTTTTGTATTATTGTTAGTTTAGTTAAGATAAAAAAAATGTTAAAAATTAAAAGTTTAACTATTGTTTTACTCTCACTTGTTTATATACCTATCGAAAAAAAATATTGGTCATATTTTAAGGGCATTATTATGTTGAAAAGGCATATATTATAGGGCATTTTTGGTTATTTTTTAAAACATTTTTTGGGTATTTAAATTTGGGTTCTAGTAATTAGGTGTATAGCGTTCTAAGAGTAAAGAATCTAACAATGATCGTTTCTTATTGATTTTGGGTTATCTTACAAAAATTACTTTATAACATATACAATATACATATATATATATATTATGTATAAAAATAAAGTTATGAATGCATATATATATATAATATATCTTTATTTGAGCTTATTCCTAGAATTTTCTAAATACTATATCTTTAATTAAATTAAAATATATTTATACTTTTTCATTGTCTAACAAATACTTATATCAGAAATTTACTATCAATAGTTTTATGGCTTTTCAAAAGTTAAATAATTTAGCATGTATCAATTAAAAATAAAAACGATGTACTTCTATTATTAAATTATATTACTTTATAATACTTAAATATATAATAATGAATATTGGGTATTTTTTTTTCAGCTAGACTGAACATCTAGAATACAATGTCTTCTCCTAACCAACAACCAGTTGTAGAGGACATTGTCTCTATTTTTGAAACAACTCAAAATCAGTCCTGGTCCATATTCAACGATAAACTGAACAGTGTTTCCAATAAAGACTCAAAGAAAAAAGATCCAGTTAAATCAGACAACTATATTACTTTATCTAGTGATGATGTTCCTGTATTTGGCTTAGTCCCTCGACTTGATAAAGTGATGTTAGTTTCATGTAATGAATGTGCAATGATAGTAAAAAGAGATTGTATACATAGCCATTTTAATCGCCGTCACAACAGTAATGTTAGTCATTCAGAAGCTGATAAATTTTCACTAGTTAACTTTTTATGCACTGTAAAAACCAATAAAAATAAAAAGCTAAAAATGACTGTTCGAAAGCCTCCCGAAAAGAAAATTAATGAACATGAAAAAGTTGATACTGTTGTAAAGGAAATAAAAACTGAATTTGATCAAATAGAGTATGAAAGATTATTAAAAACAAATAGAGCAAAAATCAAACAAGAAAATACAACTGAATATGTCGAACAACATAATGCTGATATGGTAACAACAAGTTGCAACCCTAGTACCAGTTCTGGTAATTTAGATTGGGATATTAAACCATGTATTAAAAATTTAACTCACTGTACTGGAGTTAAAGTAAATGAAAAAATTATAGAGCATGATAAAGATGTTAATAAATTATCAACAGTATCACTCGATAATAAAGAAGATCTACAAAGTAATAAATATTTAGATACTCAGAGCATTGAACATGTTGTTAATTATGTTACTAGTTCTAATGAGTTATTAAAATTAGATCCAATTAAAAAAATTAAACCTAAACTAACTATAGATTGTTCTGGTTTTATGTTTGGATTTGATGAAGAATATTATAAAAAATGTCGTAACTATAAAAATAAGTATCAAAAATTACCGCATAAAATAAAAAATATTAAAGAAAAAACTAAATTAACGATAAAAAATGAGTATTCAGATATTATGGACAATAGAAATGATGATGATATTCCATCATTTTATAATCAATCATCAAATACATCTGCAGTTGATGTTAAAATTGAATATTATAAATTATTTTCTGGATTACAAAATGACTGTGAACAAACAAAACTTTTTCCGTGCAATAAATATTTAGATGTAAAAAATGAAATTTTTAGTGATTCTTCTGATACTAGTTATCATCAACCTACTGAATTGCCGAAAGAAGAATTTCAAAATATACCAATTAATATATATCCAGATGTGAAAATAAAAGAAGAATATGATGAAAATAATGACAAATGTAAAGTTGAATTAACCAAATTTTCAACAGACAATAATCATTTTGAAGTTATGGATAATATATATTCTAGTAATGTTGATAATAATCTTTCAACAATTGTCAAAGAAGAAGTAACATTAACAGAAAGCAGTGAAAATATAATGAATAATGAAAGTTCTGATGAATCTTTTATTAGGAACAATCAATCTGCAATTGCATTACTGAATATTAATGAAGTATTAAGGCCTTTTTTATTTTCTACTGATATGAATGAAGAATCAAAGTCTTTGTTATTTACTACCAATACAAATGAAGAATCAAAGTCTTCATTGAGCACAGACTTTATTAATAAAAAATCTAAACATTCATTAATCAACGACTACATTACTGATAATTCTTACACTGAATATTATCAATTATACACAAATTCAATTCCTCAACTTTCACCAAGTTATAAGTATTTAGATGATGACAATGTGAATGATGAACTCAATTTACAGGATGAAAATAATTTGCTCAATTTTCAAGTGGAAGAAGATTTGAATGATAAACTCAATTTTAAGGGAGAAGACCATTTAAATAATGAGTTGAATTTACAGAGTAAAGACAATTTAAATGATGAACTCAATTTGCAGGTCAAAGAAGAATTCAGAAATGAACTCCATTTGCAAGATGATGAAGATTTGAACAATGAATTTAATTTGCAAAGTGATAAAGATTTAATTGATGAAATCAACTTACAGGCTGAAGACAATTTAAGCGATGAAATAAGTTGGCATAGTGAAGATGATTTGGACAATGAACTAAATTTTCAGGATGAAGAAGATTTGAATGTTGAATTAAATTTACAGGGTGAAGATGAATCAAGTATGGACCTTGATTATCAGGATGAAGATGATTTGAGAGATGAACTCAATTCTCAACGAGTTGACGATGAACTCGGTTTGCTAAGTGAAGACAATTTAACTGATGTGGACAATTTAAGCAATGTAGAAGATATGACTGATGAAGAAGACTTAAATGATGAAGAAAACTTAAATGATGAAGAAAACTTAAATGATGAAGAAAACTTAAATGATGAAGAAAACTTAAATGATGAAGAAAACTTAAATTATGAAGAAAACTTAAGTGGTAAAGAAAATTTCGGTAACGATGATGTTAAAACTAATGACAATTTAAAATATGATTGCCTAATACCATCACCTCAATTACTAAATAATGAAGAAGAAATAAAACATATACCAAGCAAAGATTGTTCTGTTATTATAAACAATGAAAGTTCTAATGATGCTTTTACTGATCATGATCAATCATCCACTGTAACATTAGACAATGAAAAAGAATTAGAATCTAATTCTATAATAGATGATGCTTATGTTATGATTGATAATGATGGTATTGTTGACAACTTTGAAAATAATTATTATCGATTATCACCTGAACTATATGACCACGATGCACAAACATCATTTACACCAAACTATAAATATTCAGATGTTATAAGTAATGAAAGTTCAGACAATTCTGATGAGTCTGTATCAATTCATGATCAATCATCTGTTGAATTATTAGATGTTAGGGACAAAACAGATCATTCATCAACTGATCATTCCTCTGATTTTACAAGCGATGAAAGTTTGTATGATTCTGATTCTACTACTAGTAGTACTAGTAGTAGTAATCAATCAACTGTATTATATGATATTATAAAAAAACCAAAATATACTCAAACCAATTTCTTAGAAGACCACGAACAGTTCATTGATCGTATTTCCAAGTTAGCAAAATCATTTGGTTTCATATATGGTAAAAATAATTGCACTCAAAACAATATACCATTAGAATGTATGAATTGTTATAAAACCACTGAAGATTTCGTTGACATTTATGGCACTAAATTCGATGAACCTTCTGTTCCTATTACCTCTAATACTCAAATTAATGAATATGATGTTAATAATTTTACTCCTATTAGTTCAAGTGCTCAAATTATAAATAATACCATCATTCCCAAGGATGTTGAAGAATATGAACGTAAAGATAATAATGACTGTGATTGTAATGTTTCAAATAGGTCGCATTATTTATCTAATTTTCATCCACATCCTTACAGCCAGGCACAAAATAATAATTTAACACATAACCCTATCAATGAAAACAATTGCAAACTATACAATTCTGAACATTACAAATCAAATGAGCACATTTTACATGGAAATACAATTAATGAAGCGATACCATTTATAAACAAAAATAATGAAATTTATAAAGAATTTATGAAGATTGTTGATAAAAGTGTTCTTGAAAGAAAATGTAAAATAATGCCATATGCCAGAATAGCAAAGAATTTTAAAAAAAATTTAAAGAGACGAGTTGCTGATGATAAAGAAAATTGTAATCATTCGATATCAAGAGGCTTTAAAAAATTTAAGATGGAATTTATAGAGAGAGATTTTTCATGCTCTGATGAATCTGACAATAATGACAATGTCGATGATTGAAAATATTAATTTTTAGATATTTTACTAAGACTTCCTAAAGGTCTCATTATATTATATTTATTTGTTCCTGATTTTAAAAATAATTTTTAATCTTCCAACTGAAAAAACAATATATGTTGCCTAGTAACTAGTTTTATTTTTGTCAATAATTATTTTATTAATATAATTTTTTACTTTCTTTTTTTATAAAATCTTGTTATTTATTGTGTGGATTAAAAAATGACATCTGGAAGTGATTATTCAAAATATGAAAACCAATCGTGCAGTTTTCCTCCATCATCACAGGGTGATTCTTTGAGCAATGATAATCCAATAAATTTAAGTTACATAATTCATTGGATTAACTCTTTTGAATTTATTCGGCCAAAAAAAACTATAGTCAGAGATTTTTCTGATGCAAGTAAAATACAATTATTACTTACATTGTGTGCTATTAAATTGATAACAGATAAATTTTAATAGCTATGGTTGCTGAAATAATAAAATATTATTGGCCAAAATTAATAGACCTTCACAATTATGTACCAGCTAGCTCATTTACAAATAAGATTACAAATTGGGATACTTTAAATAGAAAAGTAAATTTCAAGAGCTACAAATTATAAATTTTTTTTATAATAAAATTTGATACATTTTGTCAAAAGGTATTAAAAAAAGTGAAGTTACCACTTTCAAAGGAAACTATCGAAAAGTTATCAATGGCTGATCCAAATACTATTTTTCAGTTTTTAAAATCTTTAAAAGTAGTAATAGACGAACTTAAACATGAAAAACAATTAAGATTAGAAAAAAATCAAAATTGTCCACTTTATATCATAGTTAACGACGAAATGATTCAAGTTACAGGTATTATTAGTACATATAGGTTTTTGTTCATTCATTATTTAGCATAAAGTAACATATTAATTAATAGACTTACAACTGAAACGAAGTTTACATAATATAGTTTTTATATTCCTCAGAAAATGATTGTTGCACTAAAGAATATCTTAGCAAAGAAGTTGTAGCATTAATAAATAAACTTCAAGACAAAATTAATGACATGGAACATAAGGTTAGATTGTTTTAGCATTTTGTGATGCATTTAAAAAATAAAATCCCCATGAAATATTGTAATTTGAAATTGTCGTGTTAACTTCCCTATTAAAAAAAAAAAATCAGTTTACTTGACTATAAATTATAATTTTAATAAATATTAAATATTATTTATTTAGATTGACCACATTAGTTCATTGATATGTGCGAAAGATGAACGGATAAAAGATTTACAATCACAATTAAATCAGCTGTAAAAAGATAACACTTCTTGAATGTTTCAAATGAATTATAATGCTAAGTTTTCCAAAATTGTTGTAACTTATTTTTTTTTTTTTCTGCGGCTATAATTATTAAAGTAAAATCTACATGAATTGAAGAAGTAATAAAATTGAATACATGACTAGTAAGTAATAATCTAACATTTGTTCACCACAAAATTAATTTTAATTGTGATGAATACTATAATCATAGGTATTGTACAGTCATACTTTAAGAATAGTATTGACTAATGCCATTTTATAAAAAATTCTTTTGAATGACTGTATTTTCATCATATAAAATAAATGTGATCTTATCTGACAGTAACATAAACTGTTAGGTATATTGTTATACATCATCATAATGGTTAGATTATCATAACCTAACAAGCAGTCTTAGTAACAAGTCTGCTATAACAGATAAAAAAAAAAAAATTAATAATAAATTATTAGACTTAATATATAATAATATAAGTAGATCATGTGTATTGGTGTATTTAATCTATAGTACAACTGTCTAAAATCTAATGACTAATATATAGATAGAATGGAATTTAAAATGGAACACAAATACCGTACATATTATACAAAAAAATTTTAATACACAAACACGAGTCTACAGTTAAATAAATGATCTAATTTTTTACTGAAATTTGATTTATGCGAAACATGGTATGTAATAATTTGTTTTTATATTTTTAATAATAAAAACTAATATGATTATTGTTTTATTATTATTATTTTTTTGTCATGGCAATGTTGAATTTTAAATAAATATTTATTTTATTTTATTTTTTTACAAAATTTAACTATTTTTTAATAAAATGTTTTATGTGACTGAGTTTGCTGGTACTCCCAATACCATACACCACCAACAATTATAGCAGCAATTAAAATAATAACAAATAGAACGATAAAAAATATCTTTAAGCCACTCCAACTTGGACTCTTTATGTCTTCAATATGTTCTAGAAAAGAAAAATATTTTACATTTAACATAATTGTTATAAAAGTAATAAATCATTCATGTTTTTAATAAAATTACCTCTAGGCGGACTGGATATTCTAGCATTGGGAATTATATTTGAACGATCCTTAAGAGCTTCATTCTAAAAAATTAATGTATGATAAAATGATCAGTGTATAAAAATTAAATACTCTTAAATTAATTGAATTTTAAATTTTAATAATTATCAAATGATTGTCAAAAAGTGATTTAATTTATTTTCATGATCTAATTTTGTTATTGATACAATCATTTATTGTGGGAAGTATAATTATTAATAAGGTATACAAAGAAAAGAATATTAAGAGGACGCCACACCCGCATGTGTTGTCTCCGTCTTACAAACGTATAACATAGCAAAATCTGTTTAGCGCGGGACAAGTTTTCTCCCTCAATATTTATATTAGAATTTTCAAAATTTCACAACGCATAGGTAAGAACTTTCTCTGTGTCGTAGCGTCGTTATTTTTTTGATAACATAAATATAATTAAAGTTATAAGCTTGAGAAAATACATTTATTTTTTATTTTTTCATTAAATTACTAAAAAATATTGGTTTGTGCTATCAAAAAAATAACGACGCTACGACACAGATAAAGTTCTTACCTATGCGTTGTGAAATTTTGGTAATTCTATTATAAATATTAAGGGAGAAAACTTGTCCCGCGCTAAACAGATTTTGCTATGTTATACGTTTGTAAGACAGAGACAACACATGCGGGTGTGGCGTCCTCTTAAATTTAATAATTAATAGAATGTATAGCAAACTAAATTATATTTAACACAAATATACAATAATATAGTTACAGGATCATCAGAATCCACTTCATATAGTCGAACAGCTAAAATTTCATGGTTATCTGATAGATCTCCTGTTGCTGCTGAAAATCCAAAATAGTAACCAGTCGGTAATTCAACACCATCAACAGTAAAACAAGGTTTCCATACTGCTTTATCTTCTAAGTCTGTCAATACTAAAATGTTTTATGAAATTAGTAAAAATGATTAATTAAACTAATCAAGAATAATAAGAATATTAATAAAATTTACCAGTTAGTGTATTGCCAGTGTATCTTATTAACACATGAGTTTCAGTTGGTAAATTTCTAACTTTAACTTCACATCCTGCCAATTCTGTATGGGTTCCATCACGATCATGATCATAATGCAAAGACCCATTATTAATCATTGATGAAATATAAGGATGTTGGTGCTATTATATTAAAAAATATATATATTAAATAATGTGGAAAAATTAATAACAATTATCAGTTATACATTATGTTCTCCATTATGATTACTATATGTGTCAATTATAAGAGCGAGCCCTTCAAAAAAATCTTTATTGCCAAAAACTGGCCCATGTTTCATTCTTTCTCGGGTGTACCAAATAGCCATGCCATCACCGTGAAGACTTTCTTTTCCTTTTCCATGGATTTTGAATTGTACTTGCAATTCCCAATTATTGACATTACAAGGCTAAAATAAAAATAAATAAAACATGAATATAATCTACAACTATCAGTAAGCTTTTAAATTAACTGGATGTCCAATCAGACTATTTAACTAGATAATTGACAACCAAATTTATTTATATTAAATATTATAAAATACAAATACATACTATAGAGTTCCATATTGAACCAGACTTGCTTTGTAAGTCAGGTGTTAGTCGCACATATTTGTCTGTCACTATAGTGGAACCCATAAAGTCCCAGTTTGGTACTGTTATACCAGATCCTTTCAGAAAATGTATCTATTAGATAATACATGAATACTTCCTTAAAATTAATCTTACCTTGGTATGGTTTCAAAAGTGAATGATCGCGTTTCATATAATCTCTGGTGTTCCATTCTGAGTAAACTTCTCTACTGAGAAATGAAAATACAACTATAAATACATACAATTTTGTATAAACTTTTTTCGAATTAATTATATTATTTGTGTTTGAATTCATCGTGCAACTTTAGGTGTAAAAACTGGAAATGGAATGTTTTTAACGTAAAAACAAAAATCAATTAATTTTTTTCAATTGGTATTTAGTCGAGTTATAATCTAAGGCCGTAGTTTGAAAAAAACAAAAAAACACTTATCAACCAATTCATAAATCTGATTAGGAGTCAAGATTTATTAATACTGAAGTGCCTAAAACTAATACTGTCTAGTTTCTAAAACTAAAGTCTAGAAGGTACGAAGTTCGAAATCCAAAATATACAATAGGCATAGATAATAAAAAATCTAAATCTATGACAAATCACAATTCACAAATGATGAATTAAAAAGATACAACGAGCGTCGAGCCATGATATAATTAATTATATCATGCGTCGAGCATTATAAATGATACACAAATATAATAATCAAGATATGATACTTTAATGACTTGTGATAAAAAATACTTTTGTAACCTCTTTGAAAATTACTGATAATGAGTGATTAATCAAAAGATAGAATAATATTAAATATTGTATTATTATATTGTATTATCTTAAATCGTAGTGAAAATAAAGCTTAAAAAGTTAAAATTTGAGACTTAAGTCTCGAGTGATGACTGACGATTATTGTACCTATTCAATTTTAATATAATTTTGAATTTTTCACTTGTTACTACTATACGTTTTGAGCTGCAGTTAAAAATAAAAAAAATAATGTCTGTACATTTAGCTGTTGTTAATAAAGCATTAAAGCTGAAGAACAATAAAGACAACCATGGATTTTAAATGGCTAAAAAGATACCGTTTGTTTTGCATTGGAGGTTCAATCATCTTATGTGTTCAAGTTGTATTAGCATTTGTGTTCTTTTCCATTCAAGAATATTCAGTTGTCGAAGAACTATCACCGAATGTAATCAGTCTTAGTATAATGTTTGTAATTTTTTTAAATTTAGAAAAATTAATAAGAGTATGTTTTTTTTAGTCGTTGAACAGATTAAGGAATGTAGCTGATTATGGTATTGGTGATGATGAAGAATCAAGTTACAACAATGTTCCTAGTGGTAGTAATCATCGTAATAAACTGCCACCAGACAAAGATAATAGTGCATCATCAAATGAATACTTTAATAAAGCGCTTCAACAACGGCACAACAACTATAAGACTGATAATTTTAAAGTATTAGGAGTAGATGAATTAGGTTTTGTTCCACCTTGTGATATAAGTGGTCGTGAGTGTGTATCAGCATTACATCGTGCAAAAACTGAAACTTGTAAACAAATCATAGCAAACATATCGTGTCTTATTAAGACGAATCCTCCATATCCCAAACGACTGCCTCATCAATGTCCAACTAATGGTATTAAAACTTTTTTGAACATTCATATTTTGTTTTCTGATTAATATTATTTAATTTATCATTAGATGTAAAACAAAATAAAATAGTAGGATGTTTTCGCGATGGAAAAGAAATTAAATTATTGCCTGGTTATAAAACTACTCTTATATACACTAATTCTCAAGAAAATTGTATGGATCTTTGTCTTCAATCTGGTTTTGCCTATGCTGGAGTGGAATATGGGTAATTAATTATGAATATATTTTTAAAAAAATGTTAAATATTCTAATATTTTTTAATAAAACAAGCTTATAATTAACATTTGCAGGACTGAATGTTTTTGTGGTAATGAAACTCCAGAATGGGGCTTAAAACTTCCAGATTCATTTTGTGATATGCAATGTCCAGGAAACTTAAGTCAAATGTGTGGCGGACATTATACTATTAATGTTTTTAAAACTGGTGTTTCTAGTATGTTCATTATTCATACTGTTGATTTTTCACAATTCTTTAATACAATTTTTTTTCTTAGAATTCATTGCTAAAATTGCTTCAGAACCTTCACCAAATTTTAAATACAATAGTATACCTCCTGTGCGAATTGTATTTCTTTTAACATTAAATGGAAGAGCTGTAAGACAGGTGTATAGATTAATTAAAGCACTATTTCATCGTGATCATTATTTTTTTATACACGTAGATGCTGTAAGACTATTAATATTTTAAATTGTGTTAGGTAAATTTACTCATTATTTATTTTATTATTATTTTTTTACATTTAGAGACATGATTACATGTTCAGAGAATTATTAAAAATTGAATTAAAATTGAGTAATGTTCGATTATCACGGCGAAGGCATTCTACCATCTGGGGAGGTGCGTCTTTATTAACCACCCTAATGGATGCTATGTCAGACCTTGTACAGTCCTCTTGGGATTGGGATTTTGTTATTAACCTTAGTGAATCTGATTTTCCAATAAAGTAAGTGTATATTTTATGAAAATATTAGTTTGTATTTTTGATCTTTTGGTCTTTTTTTTATAATCTATATTTTAACAAATATTTTATTAATTAACATATTATATAAATGATACAAGGTCAAATGATGCATTGGTAAAGTTTTTAACTGTGAATCGAGAACATAATTTTGTCAAATCACATGGTCGTGAAGTTCAACAATTTATACAAAAGCAAGGACTAGACAAGACATTTGTAGAGTGTGAAGCTAGAATGTGGCGTGTAGGAGAAAAAGAATTACCAAAAGGCATTATATGGGATGGTGGTAGTGATTGGCTAGCATTATCTCGACCTTTTGTTGATTATCTAGTGGCTGGTGATAATCTTATTTCTGGTCTATCACAATTCTTCAAATATACTTTATTACCAGCTGAGGTACTTAAAACAATAATTAATCTAAGTTAATTTAAAGTAAATATTTATTGTTCTGAATTTTTGTTCTTGATTTCAGTCATTTTTTCACACTGTATTAAGAAATTCACCTTTTTGTGAAACTTATATTGATAATAATTTACACGTAACAAACTGGAAAAGATGGCTTGGTTGCAAATGTCAATATCGTCATGTAGTTGATTGGTGTGGTTGCAGTCCAAATGTTTTTCGATATGATGACTGGAATCGTATAAAGGTAATATAATTTACAATTATATTAAAATAAAATAAATTATTAAAATTCATTTTGTTGAAATTAATACATATGGCATTGTTTTAAATGTTTCTCTATAGAACACTGAAAAGAAACAAGTATATTTTGCTCGTAAATTTGAACCTATTATAAACTTGTCTATTATAGATACACTAGAAGTTTGGTTGTATGGAGAATACCCTACAGGTAATGTAAATACATTTTAAAATATTTAAACAGTATTATTATTGATGCAGTCTCAAATATTATTTTTTAATCCGTGTTAACAAATGTAATATACAAAAATTAACATAACTCTAAAGATTTAAATGAAATATTTGAATTTTATTATAGATTTTAAAAACCGTATGAGCTATTGGCAAAATGTATATCATTATGATGATGTATATCCAACACCTGATGAATCATTACTTACTATTGGAAACAGTCTTGCTCGAGTTGCTACTAAATATCTCACTACGTCACATACAACTTGTCAAATCCGTAGTCTTGATAAGTTACTACAAGTTTTCACTTATCATCACAAAGATAAATTTAAAGTAATTTTAATTTAATAATAGATGAAAATAATATAAAATAAATTCATAAATAAAATATAATTTCATTAGGGATTTTTAATTCAATATGAAGTTAGTTTTTCAAATACTTCTAATAAATTATTGTTTGAAAGTTGGTGTTGGCCAAAGCTACAAGGAATCATTATACATAATAGAGATCCAATCAATAGGTTATTGGTAATTAAAAAAATTTAATAATTAGTATGAAAATATATGTATTTAAGTATAATTTATTACAGAATTTCATCGTCAGTTCAGATTTTGATAAAAAAGAACAAATGTCTAGAAATTTTATACGTCTCATAAGTCCTTATACAGAGCCAGTTTTGATACACCAGTGGGCTACTGGTGAACACAGTTTTACAGTTACATTTTTATGGTTAAATCCATATGACGAACTGATTAATATTACTTCTACAAATATTGAAGAATCAGCTTTGGTTGGTAACTTTAAAATTGTTTTATAGTTAATTAATTAATTGTATATTATAATAATTTAGATAACATTTGGTAAACCAAACTTACCAATGCCATTATCACAAGGAATATGGACTGTATTGCTAGTTTATGAAAATGTAACTATGGCATATACTCAATTTCTAGTTACTCCGTCATATACCTTTAGAGATGCATCTATTCCTGCTAGTCAAATGAGGTAAATTATTACCATTCATTTTTTACAATTTAACTTAAAATTAAATATTTTTATTGTAGCTTTATAAATAAAGCCCAAATTTATAAACAATCCTTTGAAGATTGGACTAATGTGATAAAAGATTTCAAAACTTCAATAGTATTGGAAACAAAAAATAAATTTATCGATCGTACCAAAACTAAAATGACCAGTTGGATTGATGGTCTTATTACAAGGTATGTTGGTATAAAGTTAAAATTAAAATAAGATAATATAATGTGTTTGGTTTTAAACAAAATTAATTACATTTTATAACATAAAATTAATAAAACATAAATGTTTAATTAATCTTTTTGTTTTTTAGTGCTTATAATGTATTAGAGACCTGCATTGTGGTTCCTTGTAAATCATTAAATGGTTGTGGTCTAAAAGAGTTAATCACATGTGCGGAAACATCATGGAGTTCCTATTCACCTGATCCAAAATCTGATATTAAATCAATTAACAAGGAATCTGGAACTCTTAACAGGTAAAATTTTATTACTGAAATCTTAATTTTAAAATGACAAAATCTTAAAATAGTTCGAATAAAATTATTAATATTTTCTAGTCGTTGAGAGTACATAATTTTGATTTACATTTAGAAAAATAGGTAATTTACTACTTATTTTTAAAATTAAATTGTCTTTATATCATACATTTTTATTTAGATATTATTCTACATTAAACATATTTCAAAATTATTTAAACAATTTATTCATTATTTTTTCTATGTAATGTTAGAAATATTTGAGATTATATTTATTTTAAGTTGTGAGTGTTGACATCAATAATTATTAACATTTTTATTTTCAGATATTAATTATTAGACTGACATAGTGCCATATCATTAAAAATTATACTACTTTTTTTAAGCTTATTTCTATTTATATATTTATAAATAACTGTTAACTGGCTTTTTATTTGTATTTATTTTATTTTATTTTATTTTTTTTTTTTTTTTGATATATTATAAATTAGTATTTCTAATTTCTTAGAAATTTGACAAAATTAGTTCACAAATTTTAAATTACAACACAGAAAACATTACGTTTTATAATAGATTTTGTTTGCAGGGATTAGAATTTGTTTAATTGTGTATATTTTATGTACAGACTTAATAAGAGATTTTATTAACATTGTTTGATCAATTTACATTTTTAATTTGTTTACTAAAATAAATTTAGTATAACTAATTATTATGAAAATCTTTTATTAAGTTAAAGTTTTTTCACTTGTTACCATTATCATTTAAGGAGATATAAAATTGGTTTTCTATTATGAGCTGATATGCCCACATAGAAATTGTAATTACCGTACCAGTTATATTGCTTAATATTAAATATTTTTATTAGTATGTTTAAATATAGTAACTATACATTAAATTTTTGTAATAAATAAACAGAAATCATATAAATTTCTTAATCTAGTGTTTAGTGAATTAATATTTAATTAATATTTACTTATCTCTCACTGTTTATCTTTACTTAATACATGTGAATATGTTCTATGCCTCCCTGTTCATATCAACATTTTTTGCCAACCCCCAAAATCGCTAAGTTTTCATTAAAAGTATTTAACTATTTTTCAATTGCAGTATCAAAATTTAATCATTTCTGCTTGATTTTTCATCTCTCCAAGTTCTAAAATTGTAAAAAGTTTCAACTTTTCACTAATTATCTTCTCATTTTTAATACTATCACAAATACTATAATTATTTATCAGTATTTGAACAAACAGAATTTTTACAAATAAAACATCATGATATCTATATGACTATTTTATAATTTTTTTTCTATTCTAATAGTAATGAGCTATAACTTAGACAAAAGATATTTTTAATTTTATTTTTAATAATTGCTCAGAAAGTCATGACATAATATTTTAGAATAGGTACTTCTTTTTATATATATATAATCTATTTGGTATTGTAAATATTAAATACTATTGTGTAGTATGGTTTTAAGTGGCCAATTTGTAGGTAAAATTTTTTATAATCATATTGTAATTTACTCGGTTTCTAGTAATTAAACAAACTCACAGCTCACAATGTTGCACATATATTCCATTTTATATCTCAACAACTTAAAATCTATGAACTATATGATGCATATAGTTTATCTTGATCCTGTTCCGAGTTATTTAGCTAATAATATTTTGGATCTCAATTTATATCATTTTGGAATTACACTTGTGTATGTGTATTTTTATGTAATAAATATTGTCATTAATATACAAATTTGTATTAATTAAGAATAATAAAAATTCTAACTGTTAAAAAAAATGTTGAAGGTGAATCTAGCTAAATAATAGTTAAAGTTTGAATAATAAAAGTTATTGTTATTTTTATTGCATTACTATAATATCCAATACTATTACAATAATATAATATACTTACATTATTATTAAATTGAATGAACCACCATAAAATAATTATTTAAGTATTATTATTTTCATTCTGTATTTTAAAATATATACATAACTTAAGGTGTAAAAAAAAATGAATTCAGGTATTCAAATCTTTTATCTGTACAATTTGGGTAATAACAAACCTGGGTGTACATTTTTGAAACTTAGTCGTTATATTTTAAAATATTTTATAAATTTTATTAACATTTCTTAAAACAAACGTTTGAAAATTTCACGACTCAATAATATTTAAACATTTAAAATATTAAAATGTGCTTATAACATGTTTATGTATTTGAAAATATAATAAAACCACCATGATAAACCCATACATTAGACAACCACATTACATACTTTAACCCAATAATTTTATTGTATTCATTTTGAAGTGATAAAAATATTTATTTTCTCTTAAAATTAGTAAATGCATATCAATTATTAAAATAGCAATTTAATAAATAAAATTAAAATAGAAACCTATTAGGTTCATTATTCATTATTTATATCCCAGGATGTTTTAATTTTTAATATTTTATCATTATGCATTTAAGTAAATGTTTATTATTTGATTTATCCAAATAAGTAATAATTATTTTCTGTTGTTCACCAAAGTGTTGTGTTCACTGTATTATTTCCAATATTAATGATGTTATTTGATTAATTTTAATACTATTTATCGAAAAATATTTTAAGATTGTTATAAATTATTAAACATATCAATATATCATATTATTATTATTACTTTTTATCATTTAAAAACAATATATATAATGCACATGTTTACTGTTTAATATTTAATTTCAAAATGGGGTAATCATACAGTGTTTAACATACATTTTATTACTAAATAAGAACAAACTATTAATTGTTGTATATTATGCATTATATTATACGAAAATAGTTAGTTTTAATTATATTAGAGAAAATAATGTGTGCAGAATACAATATAAAACAATATTAGAATAATAACAATAACCATATAATGTATCATGTAACCACAAATCATACTACTATTCACCTACTATTTAAGTATTCTGCAGTATTTATATTGTAAACATTTTTTTTTACATTTTATTGTGCTCATTTTTATAAGGATTAATTAAAAGAATCGTGCATTACACATTAAATCAATATCCCAAACTTCAGTTTTATGTATAGCTAAATAAATAATATGAATTCTTCAAATGAATTAATTAATGTTAAAATTGAACAAAAAATAATGTAATATATAAGAATAATAAATTGTTTTGTTGTATATTGGATATTTTACAAATTATTTGTACATTTATTGGTTGAAATATATTTTTATAATAAAAACATATTAATATATTGATGAACTCAAAACTGTAAATTATTTATTATTTATCTCCTAGAGTACGCTAAATTTTTCCTAAGTTCAGCCTCTACTCTGAGTTGTCTCCACTCGGCAACTAATGAATGCCTATGAATTTCTAGATGTCTACTACTCATTGTTTGACGATAATCTGCACGTAAATGAGCCATGGCATTAAATTGTGCATGCCAATTATGTAAACCTAGAATTAAATATTTTTGATAACAATGAAAAAAAAACAATTATTTAAATCTTACTTAAATGTGATTTATATGGGCTTAAAAGACTGTATGAACGTTCATATGCCATTTGTCTCTCACGCAGTCTTATATTCAGATCCTAATATAACACAAAAAACAATTAAAATATTAAAAATAAAATTAATCATATAAATCATGTATGTATTATACTGTTATTACTATTATTGTATTAATATTGTTTAATTTTATATGATGCTTATTTACTTGAATGGGTTGAATAGGCAATTTATATCTGGGCTGTCTAACATTTCTTTTTTCCATTGCAACAAAATCATCGACGTGTAATGATGGTGGCCTAGATGTGTTGGGTGAACGGTTTCTGAAGGCGTCGGATCGTTGTATCGTTCCAAGTCTGCTAAATACTTTATGACGAATTATAGGTGTAGTAGTGTTAACTATATGATCAATAAAACAACAATGAATTTATTAATTTCAATTTCAGTTGTAGCTAAAAGTTTTTTTTACCAGATGTATTTATAGTGTTTTCTTTTTTTTCTATCACAACAGGCTCTCGTTTATGGACAATTGGATCTGGTTGGACAATGCAATCTTCAATTTTAAATAAATCGTTGATTTTATCTTTAATATTAAAATCAGGCAAATCTGAGACAACTTCTTCGATGTTACACTCTCCCAAATTATTAATAGCATCATTATACAAATCAATACTCTGGTTTGTATAGTTCTTGTCACTGTTATTGACAACATAAAAAAGTCTATCTTTATATGTGTATGTCAACAAGTCAACTGTAGCCAGTTGAGGCTTAGCAAGCTCTTCTACTGATTCTTGGCCATTATTTAAAAATTCTGACAGATGAACCAAATGTTCATAACAAACTAAGTTATTATCCTTTTGCATAATTTCTTTCAGCAAACATAAAGGATGATCTTTACCATAATTTGACCAATTTAAATACTTCCTCAACATTGATGAGTTCATAAATAATTTTCTTTTTTTATTGTCATTTTTAGTACACAAGTTTAAAAGTTCCACAGTAGATATCAAAGTATTTGAACAAAGAATATCTTCTTTATTCCAATTCTGCATTATATTGTCAAAAATGTTATAAAAAGGTTTAGGAAATGAATCTAAAACTATTTTGAATTGATAAAATCCATAATCGTTTTTTATGATCACTATGCATGTTTTAATAGCCATAAACAATTTAGATAACTTTGTATAAGATTCAAATGAGCTGAATAGTGCTTTTAAAATATTAGTATAGAGCCATTTGTTAGGAACACTATCTTTAGGTAAATTCTCTTCAGAATAACTACCAGTACCGCTTAGTACGATATCAGCATTACATATACATTGCACAAACAAAAGAGAATTTCCTTGATCACTTGCTTTAATATTTTCACATATTTTGTAAATACATTTTTTGTAATTTTCATGTAATTTTTCATCATTTAATATTTGTAACACTGCTGTCTTGATAGTTGCAAATTTTTTATTGTCACATAATTGTGTTAGTAAATTTAAACATTGGTTGAAACAATCATTGTTATCAACACTTACCAATGCATCTAATATTGTCCGAGTAACTAACAAACATGTTGATAAGCTTAAATCGGCAATATTAATACATAAGGATTTCAAAGGTTGTAACAATAAACTACTTGAACTCAAAACAGTAATAAGTTCAATCAAATTGGTGTTTATTTTAGTCAAATGATCTATCCACATGTTACGAAAAGATATCATAGTTTTAATAACAGATTCTTCTAAAGGTTTCATAGTTAGAATTGGTAATGGCAAAGGTAATAGCTTACATAAAAGTAACAATCCAGGGAAGAAAACAGATGGACAAGATAATGTCCAGACAATAACTTCATTTGCCATCAATGATCCAATTTTGATTTCTACATAAGCCTCAAGTGTTTTATGTATATCTTTGGCAACTTTGGTGGCATCTTCATGTACAATAGAACATTCAGGAACATTATGCATTAAATTATAAAGCTTCAATAATACTTTGATAGGTGATAGATCTTTGAAAGCATCTCTCCGAGTCTGTATTAATAATGTAATCATATATCTAATCAACATCATTGATGGTCGAATAATGGATATTAAATTTTTAGCTTTATTACCAGTTAATTTCCAAACATTCACCGATGGCTGCTTATAGTCACCACATATTTTGTCTACAATAGTTAACAAGGTTCCTAGCATATCATATGAATACATTTGTAAAGTAATATATTTATATTTAAGTTCAACAAAGTCTTCTACCCTTTCAAATACTGTTTCGTCATTAGATAATCCCAAATATCTTAAAATTCTTAAACTAGTTATTAATGTTTTATTGAAATTTAAGCAGTTATCTTTGTTATTTTTAACAATGTTACAAAGTTCACTGACATCGTCATGGAAAAAAGCAGTATGTCTCATTGATGGAAATGTCCAATCAATTAAATCATTTAAAAAAATGTGTTTGCATGCTAGCTCATATATCAATGTACCATATTTCTTTAAGTAGCTAACATCTTCTGCATTTTCTAATACAATCTTCATTAAATCCAACGAATATATAATATGTAAATCATCACTTTTTGATTTACATTGTTCTAAATATTTAAAGAAGTTTAAGATTACATCTAAGTTGTCTCCCATAGTTAAAACATTGACAACAGCACATTTTCCAACTGTGGATTGAGTTAGTAAAAACATATCATGGAGAAAATCAACAGAATCCATTTGATCTAATCTGAAATTTTGCATTAAATTGCATTCCCAAAAATAGCTTAAATAATCTATAAGAGTTAAAACTTTTACTTTGTAAATTAGTGCTAATTTAAACTGAGTATTAACTTTATCCAAAATATTTATCAATTCATTTAACTCTTTATGCCTGCAACACAAATATCTGAGTCCATGATCACAATCCATTAAACTTTTGAAAAGTTTAAGTATATTTTGCTCTATAGTACCCTTACCATTTGGTTGGTCTAATACTTTTATTAAACAGTTAATGAGTGATAAATCATCAAATAATCTATAAATAGTTGGATAAACATCAAAATGAGTTAATGCTGGAGTAAGCTCAAATTGTGCGTGAGCTTGTAAAAACCTTTTAGGACAACCCATTAAAATTGGTGCTTTATTATATGTAGTAGTAATTTCTGCCAAACATTCTTGTAATACCAATTCTTGATTTGAATCCAAAACTTTTATATCTGTATTCATCTTTTGCAGCAATTCATAAAAATGAATTTTCCTTAAAATACTAGTAACTAAAAAACATACCCGAGGCCTCTGGTGTATTGACAATATTTTAAGTAAGGTTTGATTTCCGTTGAGCCCATCAAAAACTTCATCACATAAAAAGAGACGAATAGGTTCTAAGCCATTGAGACTAGAATCTAATGCACGCAATATGTTTAATTTAAGAGACAAACTCATATGTTCTACAAAAAATAGATTAATTAATTTATTGTGAATTTGATGATGTTTAATTAGATGTTCAGATAAATCTTCATTGTAATGGCAGAGTACTTCGATCAATTGAATGCCAACCTTCAAATGACGAAGAATTAATGTGGACATCGAAACATGTTCTTTTAAAGCACACTCAAAATCAAGTGTTACATTCACCAAAGAAAATAACTTATGACAATACTCTAGAACATAAAATATATTTTATAATTATGAACAAGTTACCTTATAAAATTCTTCATATATATATATATATATAATATATATTGGTTTTAAACCTGGAATATTTAGAATGTGGCTTAACGTTTTAGGCAAAATGATAACAATTCGTTCAGCGGTAATAATCCATTTTTCATTGATATCTAGAGTTTTTGATAAATACTCCAAAGAATCCATGAGTTCAGCTACTTCATTACATTTAGAATCATCGCCTAGTTTTCTATGTATATATTCAAATAATGATAAAGATGGATCTTGGATAATCTATAAAAAAAAAAATAAAAAAAATATTTCAATTATATCAAACAATAATTATAATATATTATGCTATGTTATACTAAAACAAAAACAAATACATTTACTTACTCTCAATGGAGTGGCTTGGAACAGAGATGGGTCAAAATGTGTAACTATATCATCAATATATTCATCAAAATGTTCACCATCATCACTATCCTAAAGTAAAAAATTAATTGAGTATATTGACACTATGAAAATTATTTATTAATGTATAATAAATAAAAATACCAGTACACCATCTTCTTCACTATCCATAGCAATATCATCATCACTACTTATAGCTTCCAACAGTTCCAACAACTTTACTCTCTTTTTTTCACTCGGTATGGCCATATTATTAGTTTCTTTTTCATGTATTTCAGATGTTTTGTTTGTGTTATTTGACACAGCTAAAATGCAATAAATCATTTAAAACTAGACATCGAAACAAACTGCACCAAATTCAACACTATGACAGTTGTGTGTTATTATTGTTTAGTAAAAATAAATCAATTATTTTACCATCTTTGATGTGAGATTCAGATACATCACTATAGTCAGTCACAAGATCGTCACAGGATTCAGTCATTTTTTGGCTTTGAAATAAACTTTCACCTTTGGCCATTGCCGTAGTTTTGACCACAGTTTTGGGGTTCATTGACGATTCATTTTCACATTCATTAGACTGGAAATTCAAATCCAGCAAAGAATCGTCGAGTTCTTTGTCATTATTTTCATCACAATGTGTTCTTTTCATTTTGCCAATAGAAAACACTGATGCTGTTGATTACTGACAACCATATAGTAAGATTGTAAATACTGACTTGAGACTAATTTATAAATTCTGAATGAATCCTGTATTCCTGTTGGCCGTGATTTCTGTCATAGCCTTACACCGTGAATAATAATAATATTGGATCACGGCTATAAACAGTATAAACACGAACACTTATCACTCATCGGTTTTTGTTATCTTAGTCCATGTTTTGAACATTGAACTATATATAACTATATTATTATGTTTTGAACCGACAAGTAGCGCTTGAAGGTTGCTGTGTCGAGTTTTATTCTTATAATAATAATAACATACATCGCAAAAAATACTTCGTTTAGTAAAAAAGTTTTAAAAGTTCCCTAACAATTTTATTAAAATTTTATCAAAACCCCCCCAGAAATTCCAATGGATATCCTCCTATAAATTTTAAGTAGGAAACAAAACATAAAAAGTTGAATAAAATCTACACCAATTTTTTAGTGTTGGAAGTTAAAATTTTAATGAATTTCGTCAAAATTACTATTTTCTAGTACCGTAAAATTTTTGAAGTTTTTGAATTTTTAATCTTTTTGATCTATTTATAGACATTTAAAATGTTTAATTAAATAGATAAATAAAGTAATACACAGACAAGTAAAAAAAAAAAAATTAAAAATTAAAAAAAGCGGGTAAGTGAGTATCGCTCTGCTGTACGTTAGGGGGTGGGGTGGACCTCGGACTAAGGTAGGTTAAATTTTAATGCAATGATAGGTATCATTGTATACGAAAAACGATTCTGAATGGAGATGATTTGTCAGTCTAGGATATAATATTATATTTAAATATTGTCATGTATTCTATTTTGAAACAAATTCAAACATTTAAATAAAAGTCTCAAGATCCTACGCTTGGTTTTTTAAAAAATACAAAATCGAAAATTATTTAGTTTTATTTTAAAACGTTATTTTACACGTGTATTTTTTATTTAAAATTAAAATTAAAACTTTAAACACTCGTAAAATTTTTTAAATTGAATAATTATCAAACTTTTTTTTTATAATTATTCTAAGCTTAACTTATGGACAGCATAGTATTAAATTTTCAATTCTTAGCTTTTGATAGTAAAATATTTATAAATTTTTAACTACCAAATAGTGAAAAATATATTCACGATTTTGACGAATTTTTGTCAATATTTGAAATTCAAATGCTAATACAAAAAAATTGTGCCTATGTATTTTTATAATTTTTGAATGAGAGTTAGAAAAAGTTCTGTGGACATTTCAATTAAATTTTCAAGTAATTTGTCCCAGCTAAATTTTTTTTATCGACATTTATAAAAAAAAAATTGAAAATTTCAACTGTCTATAAATAGCTCAAAAAAAGTCAAAATATTTTGAAAATCAAATCACGTAAAGAAAATGGCAATCTAAATAATAAGTAAAATTTTCAAGTATTTACGACTTATACTATTTGAATAACAACAAATATCAAAAACCGTTTGAGGCTAAACCTTTATTTAACGCGATTTTGTAAAAATTTAAATTTTAAACACTCATAAAAAATTTTTGTCTGAATCCGATAGTTTTTTTTACAGATATTTGAAGAAAAATGTATGGAGAACTTTGTACCAAATTTTCAAAACTTAGTTATAAAAGAAAAAATTTTACGATTTTTCAAACACAAAATTACTTGCAAATTTTCGCAATTTTGGCTTATTTCGTATAAATTCGAACTTTAAGCACTTATAAAAAAAAATTGTGACTAACGATTTCGGATTTTTTTTTATCACTTTAAGAACAACTTATAAGAAATCTTGTATTAAATTTTCAAGATTTTCTGGCCGGCCAAAAAAATTTTATCGTTATTTAAAAAAAAAATACTAAAAAAAATTAAAAATTTCAATTGTCTATAAATAGCTCAAAAAAAGTCAAAATTCTTTGAAAATTTAACTGTGTATGGAGAACGCTAATATAAACATTTGATGAAAATTTCAAGTATTTACATCGATTAGTTTTTGAGTTAAAATTTTTGAGCAAAATAAAATAATAAATAAATTCGATTTTGTCGAAAACTGGTTTTGCGTCAAAATTCCCGTTTTTCTGTCACTTTTTTTTTGTTTTTCTCGATTTTTTTGAAAACTGTTGGAAAATGTTTACTTTTCACCTGTATAATGCACCAAGGATATCCACTTTGCCATCGGAAACCACCCCCAAAGTTTGAAATTGAAACATTATTTCGACTAGTTATGCTGTACACAGACACAAAAAAAACACACATCATTGTAAAATCAATACATTTATCACTCCGTTCAGAATCTAAAAATAGGACTTTGTTCAAAAACAATCATTCATATACATCGTTTAACCTTTTGCATAATTAAAGAATTAAACTCATCGATATGTATCTTCAAAGTTGTTAATAAGAATGGAAATTGTGAAGGTCAACTCCCATTTCGCCGAATTTATTTTTCGAGTAACTTAGTATAACTTATAAGTTACAAATTAGTAATTACATGATAATTAATTATATTAATGTTTAATGTATTTATGTACGATTGCATTTGCATACGCCATTACTAGGTATATGAGCATAAATAAGAAAATCAATAATTATATACATAATAAAAATAAATTGTTTGAACTATAGTTAGTTTTGAACTAAAATTATTTGTTGTGTTTAATTAAATAATTGACATTGTCCAAATAATCAATTCATTTTATCTGCGGAGGGTCGCTTGTCACTCTTTCCTTAAGACAGAAAATTATTTGTTCAAGCTTAATGTATTTATTAAAATTACTTTAACTTATTTTCTATGTTGGAAAAGTTTCATACTTTCATGTTATCCTTAATATTCAGAATCCAGATTGTATAGTACTAAGATCGTTTCAAATGATAAATATTTCACTGTGTCTAATTATCACTTTATAAATCACAAATATAACCAAGTTTTAATAAAAACTAATTTGAGAATTATTATGCGGTGAAATGGATCGGCGGCTGAATGGGATTAATTTGGCGGCGAAACGGGATACGACCAATTATGATATAGTCAGGAGTAGTCAGGACTCGGGAGGTTTTGAGTGTTGTAACTTGTAATCCATATAATAATAATCAAAGCTTTTAACATTGAAATTTATTTTTATCATTTTTATACGTGATAAGTGAGGATAAAATACAAGTAGATATACCTACTCGACAATGCCTAAACGCTCAGTTTATTTAAGAGTAGAGGAGATTATTCACTGTTTTCGTGAGTATTTGTAGGTATATATTACAATTCCACCTATACATATATCTACTTATCATTATCGAAGTCGATAACAAAACACTTGAACGTCTTGAACTATAAAGTGACTAACATTATTTTTTTCTTGTAAATAGGTACCTAGACAGTGCGATAGGCATTACTATCATAGGTACCTAGTCGAATTTTTAACTCGTTTTATTAATATCTCTTATATATTGTATTATTGTAATAAAGATCAGTTTTAGCGGCGAACTCACGGTGATAGTTTGGTGCGGCAATACAATTTCAACAAAAATGGACAAATGGGTAGGAAAAGTTGCCGTGGTTACGGGTGCGTCGTCTGGAATCGGAGCAGCTTAAGGTAGACGACTAGTTGACTGCGGGATGATCGTCGTCGGTTTTGCCAGGAGAGAAAACAGGCTCAAGGTGAGTAAATATCTATGCGGATCTAAGACATTTGGCACTCGGGAAGATTGCCTATATAAAATAATATGATTAAAATATGGATTACGAAGCAAACACAAGATCATTCATGGTGAATTTTATCGCCTGCAGACTAATTTAAAAGGCATTATTTTCCAGGTACAAGTATCATTACTGAGACCCAAATTGCATGACCTAAAGATCAGAAAAATATGTACAAAAAATGTTTAAATTTATCAAAAACATCATTACTGTGTGCTAAAATTATTAATAAAAAAATAAAAAAAGATGGGCAACTACGTATACCAATCTTCTACATATAGTATTATAGTAAATATTGATTAGGTCACTGAAATGAATGAGTTAAATTTTAATTTAATTATGTATCATCATTGTATCTATTCATATATGAAAAACGATTTTGAGCGGACATGGTCTGTCGCTCTAAAATGCTACAAAGTATATTTTATAGAATATTTTTTGATATTTCTGTTGAAGTAATTTATTTTACTGATAGTATTACGACTATTACGTTAGAGTTTTTACATTAATTTTTACCGAAAACCATTCGATTTATTATATTGTTAATAATTAATTATTATAATAATAGGTATATGATACATGTATATGTATATGTATAGGTATATTACTATTTATTGTTATTTTAACTTTTGAATCAATACCATCTTATCGTAAAACAGTGTAAAATGTAAATAAGTTCATAGTATAAATAGATAAAATCTAAGCTCAAATCTAAACTATATTGCATAACAGCTTGTATAAAACGATTGCTAAACTGTGAGCACCGGTGGCGGAAAAAATTGTCCTTCGTTGTAGTCTATACATAGCCGTTTAAATTTAGTTTGATTTTTTACTGTTTATTTTCTTTTTTGATTAGTTGCATTTGCATAGTTCCTAAATTGTACTACCTTATTTTGGTATGATATCTATAGTGACTTCTAATATAATTTCTAGAAACAAATAAAAACAAAAATTAAATCTAAAGCTCATATAATTAACATTTTTTAGCTAATGGATTTTTTTCTGTGGGCTTTTGTTTCCGTAGGTTTTTTTTTCTGGGATTCGTAAGCACTACGCTCATATATAGGTACGTTACTTTTTCTATTATTATTAATTACTCGATTAACTCAGAACATTGAATCATACATAGAAATACATAGAAATAAATATATTTTTACTAACTACCAATTGGTAATATACCTTTGTTTTATAACTACTATTTTTAAAAAATAAATATAAATTGCAATTTTATTTAAAAAAAAAATAGGTATTGTCAGAATCTTCTAAAAACTATTCCTTAGTTTTCTATAACCATGATACAACTGCCATTACCTGCCATTATTTTCGAAAAAAAAATAAATGTACCTATAACCATAGACTTATAAGTCTATGCCTATAATAACACGTGAATAAACGCTCATTATAGCACTAGACGTCTAGACCGCGGCGCCGTTCATCACTTTTAATCCGTCATCGGTAGGTACAGCATGCAGTCAACTTTTCTCACTAATAACTTCTAAGGAAATATATATAGATATAACATATAGCATTATAGCGGCTAATTTTTTTCTTTTTTTTAATTATTTTTAAACTATTATTAATTGGAGGTAATAATATAATCAAGCCAATTAAATGTTTTCCTAGCCTATAAGCATTTGCTATTAAAAAGTCGACCATGCGATTATATGTATAGGCAGTGGCGTACATTCAAATTTGCTCTGGGAGGGGTTTAAAAAAAATAACCAACACTAAAACCTTCTCTTTAAAACTATCTATTTTTCCAACAATCAAACACAATATTACACGTATAAATATTAATAGGAAAAATAACAAAACAAATACAAAAGTTTACATACCTAACTCATGGCAGTTAAATACTATTTAATACAGTATATACCAGTACAGAATATTAAACATATTATATATTATTAATTACTTATAGTAAAAATTCTAGTCTCTTTTTTTTAATATTTTAAACTTTAATGTTTTGTTAATAAACAATTTTAATGTTATAAACTCTAACTAATCTTATCGTAATATACTTACCTATGGTTTATGGAGTTTAAATAGTTCAATAAATAGTTATTACTTATTAGTTTTTGACATAAACTTCTTCAACTGCAGAATAGAACAGAATGAACGAAACATTCATAATATTATTTAACGAAAATGTTTAACATGATCATTTACGATAGTGCTATAAAAATAAAATCCATTTCACCGTGTTATTGTTCACGCGAAATTCAACGATTATAACGTAATCAGTTTTTTCTCCGTTGTTCGATCGAGACGGTCGAGACAACGACAATATTAATATGTATTTTTGTCCGCACACAACTGACTGTCTACGATCAAAGTTTTATGACATTTAATCTCTATTTTGATTGATATAATATGGCATCCATAATTTCGTTATGAAATATTTTTTCGTTGTTGGTTAAGTATAGTGTACACTCAATAGTCATATTATTATCATGATGTATGTTTGTGTATACACGGATGATTAATAATAAGAAATTCATCAATAATATCAATTTTTTTTGGTTCTGGGGGGGGTTTGAACCCGACCCCCCCCCCCGTATGTACGCCACTGTGTATAGCTTCAACTTTATTAGAAAGTAAAGCATACATTCCAGGGAATACCTGGGAATTGTACACAATTTATAGTATAATTATTGTTAAAATATCATTGATACACTTTTAATAGTAAATAATATTATCCATCAAGAGTTTCAGCATCACTATAATTAAAAAAAAAAATTCTGATGTTCCAATAAAAATGAAAAAAATTCATCTAACTATCTTCACATAAAATAAAGTTTTTTTCGACTAATTTTTGACAAACTTGATATATATTATGTATAAGTCTATAGATCTTTTCTATTTTCAGATTATGGAAGCACTTCTTTGCATTTATCCCGATGAATGTTTATGACTATTAACTGCAGATGATTTACCTATATAATGTTGCTACAACTTATTCTCTTTGATTTTGAGTTACACAACCTCTTCTTGTTTTAAATGCAGGCAGTTCGAACGCATTTGTAAATCTATACAATTAAATAAATACATTTATACTTAGAGAAGCCAGTATAGGTACTTACTATGTATGAAATATACCAGTATATTAAAATGAGAAAAATAAACAAGGCTAACAGAATACGACCGAATCGCGTTCGCCAATAATTTTTTAATATTTCAGGAATTACAAAAAACATTGACTGACAAACCGGGCGAATTTCATAACTACAAAGTCGATTTGTGTTCAAAACATCCAAGAAGCTTTCACGTGGGTAAAAAGCACGTTGAAATCGGTTGACATATTAGTAAACAGCGCAGGATGCTGCAGGAATTCTGAAGATTAGTGATGTCTTAAGTAAGTATGTAATAAAATTATATATTCTATATAATCACGACTATATATTCTACATAATTCATTATAGTAATGAATGTAGAATGTATTAATTTTACATTGTGTTTTTTTTACAGTAGCAAACAAAAAGTCTAAACTTAAATATTGAGGGTGATTTCTGACAGAAAATTAGATCTATACGATCTATAGTTGCTATACTCTTGCTGGGTTCAATGAAAACAATTCTCTAATACGGCCAATACGGACATTTTTTTGTTTTAATTTCCAAATGATTGAATTAGGTACTTACTATAAATAGACTTGAATTATTCAACAAATATTTACAATAGAATTTTTAAGACATGATATACAATTTGTTAATTATTTTGTTTATTTTCGTGATATTTACTATAATTTAAAAGTAAAAAAGATTAAAAAATATTTTAAAGTTAAATTGAAAATAAAAATAAAATATTATAAAATAAAATCACGAAAATTTAAATATCGCATCATGCGCAAGAAACACATCATTAAAACAATTTATCCTCAAACGATTTTTATAAATTTATTATTATTCAAAAAATATTTATTGTTGTAACTTGAAATATTTCACTTCAACTTAAATTATCAATTTAAAATTACATTGAAATTATTGAAATATTTATTCCGATTTTAACATATTTATAGGCATTTGAATTTATCAATTTTATTTTAGATTCTGAACGGAGTGATGAATGTATTGATTTTACAATGATGTGTGTTTTTTTTTTTTTTGTTTTTTTTTTTGTTTTTGTGTCTGTGTACAGCATAACTTGTCGAAATAATGCTTCAATTTCAAACTATGGGGGTGGTTTCCGATGGCAAAGTGGATATCCTTGGTGCATTATAGAGGTGAAAAGTAAACATTTTCCAACAGTTTTCAAAAAAATCGAGGAAAACAAAAAAAAAATGACAGAAAAACGGGAATTTTTACGCAAAACCATTTTTCGACTAATTCGAATTTTTTATTTTGCTATAACTCAAAAACTAATCGATGTAAATACTTGAAATTTTCACCAAATGTTTATATTAGCGTTCTCCATACACAGTTAAATTTTCAAATAATTTTGACTTTTTATGAGCTATTTATAGACAATTGAAATTTTTAATTTTTTTTAGTATTTTTTTTTAAAATAACGATAAAATTTTTTTGGCCGGCCAGAAAATCTTGAAAATTTAATACAAGGTTTCTTATAAGATGTTCTTAAAGTGATAAAAAAAATCCGAAATCGTTAGTCACAATTTTTTTTTATAAGTGCTTAAAGTTCGAATTTATACGAAATATGTCAAAATTGCGAAAATTTGCAAGTAATTTTGTGGTTGAAAAATCGTAAAATTTTTTTCTTTTATAACTAAGTTTTGAAAATTTGGTACAAGGTTTTCCATAACTTTTTTTTCAATTATCTGTAAAAAAAACTCGACCGGATTCAGACAAAAAATTTTTAAGAGTGTTTGAAATTTAAATTTTTACAAAACCGCGTTAAATAACGGTTTAGCCTCAAACGATTTTTGATATTTGTTGTTATTCAAACAGTATATGTCGTAAACACTTGAAAATTTTACCAGTTATTTAGATTGCCATTTTCTTTACGTGATTAGATTTTCAAAATATTTTGACTTTTTTTGAGCTATTTATAGACAATTGAAATTTTCAATTTTTTTTTATTTTTTTTTTATAAATGTTGACAAAAAAAATTTAGCTGGGACAAATTACTTGAAAATTTAATAGAAGGGTCCACATAACTTGTTCTAACTCTCATTCAAAAATTATAAAAATACATAGGCACAATTTTTTTTTATTCGCATTTGAAGTTCAAATATTGACAAAAATTCGTCAAAATCATATGAATATTTTTCACTATTTGGTAGTTAAAAATTTATAAATATTTTACTATCAAAAGCTAAGAATTGAAAATTTAATACTATACTGTCCATAAGTTAAGCTTAGAACAATTATAAAAAAGTTTGATAATTATTCAATTTAAAAAATTTTACGAGTGTTTAAAGTTTTAATTTTAATTTTAAATTAAAAATACAAGTGTAAAATAATGTTTTACTACTAAATAATTTAAATAATTTTTTTAAAAAAATTACTAAACGTAAGATCTTGTAACTTTTACTTAAATGTTTGAATTAGTTTCAAAATAGAATGTATGACAATATTTAAATATAATATATCCTAGACTGACAAATCATCTCCGTTCAGAATCGTTTTTCGTATACAATGATACCTATCATTGCATTCAAATTTAACCTACCCTAGTCCGAGGTCCACCCCACCCCCTAATGTACAGCAGAGCGATACTCACTTACCCGCTTTTTTTTAATTGTTGATAAAATTGTAATGGCTAAATAAAAAACATCGATATTTTGATAATAGATTTTAAAAAAATATAATATAGTTTAGCCATTTAATAATATTGAAACTAGGTATACATAATTGCATTTTGGAAGTTAAAAAAAAAAATTTACAAAATTCGTTATTATTCGATACCAGTAATACCATTACGTGTTAATGTGTTATATTATTATAATTATTTTATATACATACAATAAATAAATAAAATAAAGATTATCAGCTGGAAATCGAGGAACAATCCATTTCCACTTGTAATAAAATAATATAGGTATTCGTATATTAATCATTTAGTATTACGGTCACTGTTTAGTTTTGGTCTTTAATCTTTATACTTTAACGTATTTAATAAGTAAATTATTTAAAATATTTAAAGTTATATATACGTATAGTATATATACACATAAGCCATAGACATTTTCAAAAGTACCAAACTGTCAAAGCTAACTATCTACATTTATTAGTTATTATTATGATATTTTTATATTTTTATGTAACCAGCTATACTTATCTGCAGGAAACCCACAAGACTGGTAATTAATGTTTGACACCAACGTGTTAGCACCGAGCATTTGCAGTAAAGAAGCCATGAATATCATGAAGGAGTTGAAAATCAATGGTCATATAATAAATATAAATAGGTGAAAAAAATTTTTTTTTTAATTTTAATAGTGGAGCGATATCTACTGGTTTTACAATTATATGTTTTAGATTCCGAACGGAGTGATGAATGTATTGATTTTACAATGATGTGTGTTTTTTTTTTATTTTTGTGTCTGTCATCACGTTTTGGAGTAGTAATAATGCTTCGATTTTTTACTTCAGCCCCTCTTTGAATAGAAAAATTCATCTAGTTGGTACTTTGGGGGGAGGGTCAAAAGTAAAAATTACCAGTAGTTTTCAAAAGCGTCACGAAAAACTCTAAAAAAATAACGGAAAAACGGGAATTTTTACGCATAATCACTTTTCGACAAAATCGATTTTTTTATTTTGCTGTAACTCAAAAACGAATCATTGTAAATACTTGAAATTTTTACCAAATGCTTATTTTAGCGTTATCTATTTACGGATAAATTTTCAATATATTTTGACTTTTTTTAAGCTACTTATAAACAATTGAAATTTTCTAAATTTTTTTTCTTAAAATGCCGATAAAAAAATTTGACTACTCAAAAAGGCTGCATACTAGTTGCGGTCATGACGACTTTTGAGATAAACAGATATAACAGTTGCGGTCACGCCAATTTAGGTAATATCTTAGTTGCGGTCATAGCTTATCATAGCTGTATATAATGCACACAGCGTATATATGTGAGAACACCACTACTTATTTGTAAAGTTTATAAATAAAATAGATTAAATTGTATACAACCAATGCATGCGAAAGTTTTCATTCAAAGCTCAATAGCATGTTTTACCACTCTCACCCTAATATTTTTATATTTATTGACGCTTTAAATGAAATTCAAACGAATGGCTATTTAAAAATGAATTGTACAAAAACCAGTCGTGTTAATAAAATTTCAATAGAAAAAGAGCATTTTTTAGCGCAACAAATACAATATTATAAAGAAGGTGAAATAAATTGGCTTGAATATTTATAAAGTCGATTTCCTTTAAATTTATACCTTCAAAATTTTAAAATTTTAAATTATTATTATTATTATACTATTATAGTATTATATATTACATTTTGATACAAGTTTACTATTATGTACTATATTTTGACACAAGTTTAACCACGTAATTTAAACATAAGTATCAACATTTTTAACCATACCTACACAAAAAATAATAGTGTAGACAGTACTAAGTCTGTTATCTTTTCGATATAAATGGGAAGGAAAATGTTGATTAATAAATTTTTCTAATTAAATAATATTATATTATTTAGTATACTTAGTTATTATTATTTGAGTGACCGCAACTAGTATGTAATTTTTGATTATGACCGCAACTAGTACACACCGCTCAAAAAATCTTTAAAATTTAATACAAGATTTATTATAAGTTGTACTTATCGGAGTAAAAAAAAAAAAAAATCAAAAATCGTTAGTCACAATTTTTGTTTATAAGCATTTAAAGTTCAAATGTTTACGAAATATATCAAAATCTTGAAGTTTTCCTTCAAGTAACTCAAAAAAAAAAATTCCAGCGTCAATATAGAAAACATTTTATGAACGTATGAAATTGCGTAAAATAACAATATATTACAATTTAAATATAGGTAATTATATAATATATCCAACTAATATTGTTATTGACTGACAAATCATCTCCGTTCAGAATCGTTTTTCGTATACAAAGATATTCATTGCATTCAAATTTTACTCATCCTTTATAGTGACTACCATTATAGTAACCTATTCTCTATCTCTACTATACAGCAGAGCGATACTAACTTGCCCACTTTCCACTTTTCCACTTTCCACTTTGCCGTTGGTTTATCGTTTATTATTAAAAATTGTTTTTTGTTGACAAGGTGGTACTTAGACACTTAGTAAATTTATATATATATAATAATATATTATATTATATTATATTATATTACAGGGATAGGCAACTAGCGGCCCGCGTATCTTTTTTATCTGGCCCGCGTTTCATTTTCAAATCACTACATATAATTTTAGTGCTTATCTGTATTTTATTTTATTACATTTTTCAATAAAATGTGGACATAAATTCTTTTTGTCTAAATACCTATATATTTATAATGGCGTAGCTAACATACTATTTATTTCATTTTATCGGTTTAGTCACATCCGTACTGCCGTAGTGTCACAACACGCCGCGCCGTTAGTACTATTATTTTCGGGTTTTGTAGTAATTATTTTAAAAATGTCCGCTAAAAATTTATAAAAAATAAACGTTAGTAAATTTGAAGGACTTTTTTTTTTTTTGCTTTCTCCTATGCACTGCGGCCCGCTAGATTTTAAAGTACTTGAAAGTGGCCCGCTAGTTACTTTGAGTTGCCCATCCCTGTTATATTATATTATTATATACAGGGTGATTCTTTTATCATAAAACACTCATTATCTCAAAAAGTATTCATGTTTTTGAAAATATTTTTTTACATAGTTTCGAGTTGTTAAAAAACAACGTTTTTATTATAAACTTATATTTTTAAATATTTTTTTAAGTTTTTTACTTTTTTGAATGACAACGCATAGAGTTTTAATTTCATATTCCAAAGCACAATAATTTTTTGAGTATTTTGATACACATAAAAATCGAATTTAGGACGAGTAGTTTATGAGTTATATGTATTTAAAGTTTAGACAAACAGAGTAGTGGACAAACATTTTGCGGGATAACCCCCGCCGTACCATCACTATTAACTCCGCGCATCATAACTTTAAATACTTATATTGTATACTAGTATACTCCTATTATAATTATAAAAAAATGTTGTTCTAGCGATATTGGCCATTATCCAACTATGTTAATGTCCAGCGTATCTATCTATTATAGTGCTTCCAAGTTCAATAGCGTTTCAATAACTGAAAGTTTACGAGAATTATCAGCCTTGCAAATGTTACCAATCAGAGTCACTGTAATTTGTCTATTTTTAAATACATAATATATATATTGAATTATTAAAACTATAATTTATTCTACCACTATTTTATCCACTATTTAAAATTATATTTATTTATCATTTTCAGAGTATCAGTCCGGGATTAGTGGATACCAAAATGGTTGATGATATGACCGATGTACTAAAACTGAAGTCTGAAGCCCTCAAACATAGCTGATGCAGTTTTATATGTTTATGCCGCACCACAAGATGTAAATGTAATAAACTTTTATACATTATAACATAATATGATTGAATATTAAAAATTGTAGTCATAACTTATAACGTTTATTCATGAATTTCCGTTTGTTCCTAAATATAGAAAATGTTGACATTTTTAATTTTTCATAATATTTATTTGAATAATATTATAATATAATTTTTTTTACAGATAGCTGAAATTCTTATTCGACCAACAAGTGAAACAATGTTACCATTTATTAAGGATGCGTTTCGACAATTAAATATTAATTTATAATTGTACACGACGTTTATTCACTAATAACCAATATATTATTTAGTGTAATTTTTATTATTTGGAAATATGTTAAAATATTTATTTTATAAAGTTATTTCTTGGTATTTTAATATAATGCCTAAAGCTTAACACAAAATTTAAAAAAATAATAATACCTAACAATAAATAATATCTACAAAATATAAAAAGTAATTATTGTAGTAAACCTATTATTTGAATTACCTATATTATCAAATATATTAAATAGATTATAGATTGTATTACATTTTTAAATAATAACTAAAAATTGTAATATATAATATTACAATATAAGATTGATAATATAGTTATATACAAAGCTGGGCACTAATTAGTTAGAAAGTTAAAGTTAAGTTAGAAAGTTACTTTTTAAGTAACTTTCTAACTTAACTAATTAGTTTTAATATACAATAACTTTAAAACGTAACGAGTTGAATTGAAAGCGTAAAATAATTCTAATCTAACTCGTTAGAAAAATAACTAACTAGTTAGTTTATTATTATTATTAATTTTTTTTTGCATTCCAAAGTTCTAGAAGCTGTATAGAATATAATATAAAATATGGATTATACTATGATTGTTATGTATTATTATTTTATATTTATATTTTATGTTGTCATACTGTTGTATATATTTTTTTATTTTGTTTCATCATTTTATGTTTTAATAAGTAATAACTAAAATTCCAAGAAATTGAAACTATTACTTACCTAATTAGAACATATTGTAATCAAATTACTAGGTGTTTAATTCAATTTTCAGTTTTTATCAATAATGTAAGTTAGATATAACTTATTATTTACATTTGAACACAAAAGTTTTTAATCTAAAAAAATCTAACTTAAGTTACTATTTTCATCAAACTAACTTCTAACTAACTAAGTTAAAAATTTGGACAGTTTCATAAACTAACTTATATTCTAGCTTAATTAGTTTTTTTACTAAAGTAACTTAACTTCAACTAGTTAAAAAAAATGACTAACTTGCCCAGCTTTGGTTATATGTATAAAATATATTTATCTAACATAACTTAATATGTTTCGATTTGATTTTTAATTGTTATTTTACATAAAGTGTTATCCATTAATAAACTATTTTCTTGAAACTGATATAGGTACAAAGTGATGTCTCTTTCTTTAGTAGTTTCTTTGTGGTCCTGAGACCTTTAAATTCAACATTACATGTATATATACTAAATAACTAAGTTTAACATAATAAGAAACTGAGTAAAATGAAAAATATAAAGTATAAGGATGAGAAAAATGTAACACTAACTTTTCTATTATTTCTATTATAATTTTTATCTCGTTATTGTTGCCAAATGATGCTAATTTAGGAACGAGAACGCATAGATAAATGTGCATGTTAAAATGTATAACATAATGATGTCTGGGACTGGGAGTGGAGGGTCCTCATTACCGTCATAAATACACCACTTTTTAGAAAAGGATTTATAGATATGTTTGCAGGCCATACAATTCCTAAAGAAAAAAATAGTTTTGTTTTACATTTATTCATATTGAACATGTTGAATTAAACATGTACTATTTAATCATAGGCGTAAATTTGCCATGTTAGAAGGGGGAGCTAAAATTATACACATAGAAAAGACCCGCAGAGGGCTTCGCCCTCCACACCACCTACATATAAATTTTAAAATTTTATTGTAACATATATTATATTAAATGTACCTATATAAAAACTTTAAAATTATTTAATTTAAAAGCATATAAATATATAATACATAACTTTTTATCATTTTTGTTATAAAGTATTAACGTATAGCTCAATTATTTTAATTTTTTACAAATTCACAATACAAAATTCATACATGAAGCTTAAATGTTCACATAACACGTACGTACATATCGGATATCCTGATTAGAAATTACGTTTTACATTATATAATAATCTCTAATAAATAACCTTAAATTTCTTGAAAAACTTTAAAAAATGTGGGGGCTCAGCCCCTAAGTCCCCCCTCCCAAATTTACCCCTATGCATATAATATATGTATTTAAGTATTTTCATAATAAACGGTAAAAAATAGTCTATCAATAAGTAACATAATTAATATTATTAAATGAAAAATAAAAATATATAGGTATGGCCGGTTGCACAAAAACCATCCAATATTTATTTTATTGATCCAATAATTTATTAGCTCCATACGTTTTATCGGTTTGATAAAATATTTTATCGATGGATAAATATTAAAATTCGTTGCACAAATCATTGTTTATTTTATTATTTATTTATTTATTTAATATAAACGGACGTGAGTCCTAAAACATAATAATATTATTAATATTAACATTGTGTGTGAAAAATAACACATAATTATAATTCAACAAGTTATAGTTAATGCACCACAAGTACGTTTAATGAACCCTAAGTTACGAAAAGCTTTATTTATTATCATTTCAGTATGAAGAGAAAAAATTATTATAGGATCAAAAATCATACCTAAATCTTTAAATTGATTAACAAGCTCGATATTAGAGCCAGAAATTAAGTATTGAGAGTTAATAGGATTTTTAATTAGGTAAAATTTTAAATATAGGCATTTATGGATTTTATTTTATTGGACCAAAATCGGGCCTATAAATCAATAAATTAAATGAATCAATAGTGACTAACGGTCGATAACTTATTGATTCTATAAGGTATTATAGCTTTGTGCAATGTATTTTAATTTTTATCGATTCAATAACTCAATTTATTGGACCAATACCTATTTTTTGTTTTTATAGTTTAGTGTAACCAATAATAAAATATAATAATATTATTAAATTTGGCGGCCAAATGATAATATGATTTGTTGTTTATTCCAAGTCGAAATATTTTTCTTCCACAATATACTGATATAAACTTTTTTTACTGTGTGTAGGCGTGTGCCGTGTAGTCGACTTGGGCCGCTTGGGGGCTCCGAGCTGCGACTGCTCAGAGCGGCACAAAAGGGTCTGTTACTCAAGCTCTCAAGTCAATACTTTGTGAGTAATGAGTATTGTATTCTTATTCTATGCACAGAATATAGATCATAACCTTAAAAGTGTAGATAAATATATTGCGTTCCGTTCCGATCCGCGAATTAAAAATTAAAACATAGAACAAACCAATTGTATTATATTATTATATCGACGTCCATAAAATGTCGATGCAACTTTGAACATGAGAGAATAAGTTCATACGATTTACTATGACATAATACACGACTGTTGGCTGTGAGTACTAAATTAATTTTAATCAGTCTTATTGAACAATGGCTAAGAAAAACGTTCGAAACTTTATTAAAAAAATGGAATCGTCTAATCTATTGATCAATACTTCGAATCCATCCGAATATAAAGCGCCAAGTGCTTTCATTCAAACTGAAGCTAACAAGGATCCTGAACTAATACCACACTGCTTCAGCTCGTTTTGTTATTTGGGCCTGTTTGTGTGGCTCTTGTTGGATAAAAACTACAATTTATTAATTGATCGCAACTCAATGATTATTATTGTTACATGTTATATAATTGAATTTGTCAAATTTGCTTGTCATTCTTATCTAGTCAGTAGAATAACAAATCAAACCAAGCCAAAATCCAATCCTATATTCTGGATATTTCAGTTTTTAGTTTCTACTGTGCTAGCAGTAGGTGTATCATATTTATTTTCAATTCTCTTTGGTGCACCATTGACTACTAAACAAGAACAAACTTTTGTATTTTCTTTACTCACAACAGCACTCATAATTACACCGACTGCCATTCAATTAGGATCAAATATATTACCATTATTGTTGACTGATTGTTTTGAAACTGAATTTGATAGTAATGTAGAAGTATTTGAAAAGAACAATTTCCGAGCAACAATTTTAGGAGGGTTCATTGGTGCAGCAGTAATACCATTCGACTGGGAAACTGAATGGCAACGATGGCCAATTCCATGTTCAGTTGGATTAATAGCTGGACATTTATTAGCTAATGTTTATGAAATAATATGTTGGCAGTTTAAAACATTGAAAAAATATTCTATTAAAAAAAATAAATTTTGATGTACGACTTACTTATTATGTAGGAAATAATATGCCATACAATAAATTGATTCTTATTTCAAATTATACCGATTATCATTATGTTGTACAATTTAAAACTTATTGTAAATTTTTTTTTTTATATAACTAGAACAATTACATAAAATCATCTATAGCAGAGGTGAGCAACTGGCGGCATGTGGGCCGCAAACCTTTATTATCTGGCCCACTCTCTATTTTCAAATTACATTATACAATTTTAAAGTCAATCATCTATACTTGATGTTAAATTAAAATGCATATTTTGAATAACCCTTTATTTTTACTCTCTATACTCTGGCTCGTTAAATTTGAATTTTCTAAAAATTGGCCTTTTATTAACTTTCAGTTGCACATCCCTGATCTATAGATAAAGAATTATCTAATAAGTATTCTTGGTAATTTCAGAATACCAATAAACACAAAGTAATAAATTCTTAAGAATACTATTAAAACAATTTAACCTAATAATTAATATCCTCACAGCCAATGTACTTATTTATAAAAACTATAGATAATCATTTTAAGTTTTCATAAATTAAAAAGTTAATAAAGTATATTGGTACTTGGTAATATAATGTTTAATAATATGTAGTTTTGACTTGTACCATTACAATAAGTAATTTTTTGTTCCTTGGGTTTTACTTAAAAAAAGTAATAATTTATGAGTTATTTGTAAATATAACTAATTATTTATTTTATAATTATAATGTTTATTTAAATACAAATTTTATATTATTTTACTTTACTTTATTTTGTAGTCTGTACTAAAACTCGAGAACTGTACGAATACTGAAAAAAAATGTAATATGTTTATAGATAATCCAATTAATACTATTTGATTTTAAATAATAACTACCTTTTTCCTGAGTGCAATAATTCAAATCCTTCATTAATAGATGCAAATGGGAGTTTATGGCTTATGAACTCGTCTAACATGAGCTTGTTATCTAAGTATTTCAAAACTAATTCAGGAATACTCTCTTTGCTTTTCCATCCTTAAAACAGTAATATAATTTTAAATATTATTAGTAAATGAAATATATCGGTTCACTCTTATTAATATCTAGAAGAGTTTACAAAATTATCAAATACCTCCAAATGCAGTTCCTTTCCATGTACGTCCAGTAACAAGTTGAAAAGGTCTTGTAGAAATTTCTTGACCGGCAGCAGCCACTCCAATAATTACAGATACACCCCAACCTTTATGGCAAGCTTCTAATGCAGCTCTCTGTAAAATTAATAAAATTACATTTTTATACAAAAAATTCAGCATATTATTTTTGTATTTCACTTACCATTGTTTTGACATTTCCGATACATTCAAATGTATAGTCAAGTCCACCATCAGTCATCTCAATAAGAACATCTTGTATAGGTTTTTCATACTTCAAAGGATTTACAAAATCAGTAGCACCAAATAATTTAGCTAAAAAGTTAGGTAAATTATAATATTAACGATATTTTGTGACTACATCTAAAGCAATGTTTCTCAACCTTTTATCATTCATGTGCCCCTTAACCTGTCACTAATAGCTATTTATTAGCAGCAAATTTTTTGAAATCTGTATCCACATATGATAAGTAAACTTGTAAGCCTGAACTTGCAGAAAGTATATTATTCAATAAATATTGTTGATAAATGTGTATGGTGAACAAGAGCTCTCCATCAGTGTAGTACAGTGGTGGGCAAACTTTTTTAATAGGGGGCCACAAAGTTTAAGAAATTCTAGAGGAGGGCCATAATTATAGAAAAAATGCATTTTGGGTTAAAGCTTTGAATCATATAATATTATAAAAACATGACACTTTTATACTATACAGGCCATATACTATCCATGTCGATGAACCCTCGGCGGGCCAGATTAAATACTTTCGCGGGCCGTACTTTGCCCATCACTGGTGTAGTAGTTAAAACAAAGCTCAGAATATTCTTTTTTTTTGTCAGCTCGGAATGCGATAAAGGATTTCAAATATATCAAATTTCAACTTTTTAACCATTATGCTTTTTTTCGTGTAACCCTCTACATTCTTAAGTTGAGAAACAGCGATTTAAAGAGCAGATAAGAAGATGATGTGAACCTAATTCAAATTTGCTCTCATTTATATCTACGCCAATGATTTTCTTTGCACCAGCGGCTTTACAACCCATAATGACTGCTAAACCTACAGCTCCTAAACCAAAAATGGCACATGTTGAGTCTGATTCGACTTTTGCAGTGTTAAGAGCTGCTCCAAATCCAGTTGAAACACCACATCCCAAGAGACAAATTTTATCAAAAGATGCAACAGAATCTACCTAAATAAAATAATTAAAATAAATAATAATAGTAAATGATAACTAATTAACAATATTTTCATATTAAGTAAAAAGTTGATCTTTTCGTAAAATTAAAATAGTTTATAATTACAGCTAAAAACATAATTAAACTAAGTTACTTATTTAATATAATATTTAATATCATGATTTAAATATTAAATTAAATAAATAATTGTATTTAAAAAAAATGTATAATTCTCATTGTTTTATTTAAATTAGACTTAATCTAAATAAATAATATCAATCACAATATAATAATATAAAAATAATGTATTACTTAGTACCTACCTTACATAATGAAATATCTGCTACCACAGTATATTCACTAAATGTTGAACATCCCATAAAATGGTACAGGGATTGTCCCTTACAAGTAAAACGAGAAGTATTATCCGGCATTTTACCTTGACCTTGGGTAAGTCTAATTTTACTACATACATTTGTTTTTGGAGACAAACAAAATTTACATTCACCACACTGTGGAATATATAAAGGAATAACATGATCCCCTAAAATATTATTTTAATTAATTCAAGCATATTATTATTAGTGAAAAAATGTTTTGTAATATATTTATCAACCTGGTTGGAATTCTTCAACATTTGGACCAACACTTTCAACAATTCCTGCTCCTTCATGACCCAAAATACAAGGAAAATTTCCTTCTGGGTCATTACCATCCATGGTATATGCGTCAGTATGACATATAGCTGTGGCAAGTATTTTTACTCTTACCTCATTCTCCTTTGGTGGCGCTACTTCAATATCTTCAATTGTTAAAGGTTTCTTTGCCTCCCAAGCAACAGCTGCCTTACATTTAATTACCTGAAATATTAAATCATAACTTATTAATATTTCATATATTACAATACAGTTGTATTCTCATTTTTGCACCTTTCCCACAGTATCTGCCATAGTATTTGAATAATTTCTGAAATCGCAAGAGTACTTGGACACTAATTTCAGGAATGTACAAACTTATGTAACTAACAAAATGTGTTATACAAACATAAAGTGACAAGGCCACAAGTTTTAAATAATACAATTAAATTTCTATTAGCTTGCATCAGCCATTCAGCCATCAATTATTTAACTCTTATCAAAATTAACAATCAACACTTCAACAGACCTGTAATAAATATAAATAATATATCAGTGCATGGTACCAAAAGAATAATTTTTCAAATGTTATATTGAATTACTTTTATATAACAAAATAAAAACTATTGTTATGGACTTTAGAAATCAATAAGAATAATTAGATAATTTATTTTGGGGGGTTATTAGAATTTTTGTCGTCAGTGATATTAATATTTACCGGGCAAAAACCTGAAAAACCTATCTGTATAATAATCTTCGATTGCGATGTTAATCGTTATTATTGGTCATCACACGCTCTAGTCTGTCACGTATAGGCGCAATTTGAGGGGGGTTTGGGTGCACCCCCAATTTTGAAATTAGCACCAGCAAATTGTTTCATATTTATTTAGATTTTAATAGTAACAGGTATCCATAACCTCAAATTAACGTTATAAAAAAAAGATAGAGGAGCTTCAGCACCCTCAGTTTTTTCATTGAAATGGCGCCCTTGTTGTCACGTTGACTTTGCACAAATAATAAAATATAATATATTTTTAATTTTATGTTATCGTTTTCTTTTGAGATTTGGCACGAAAACGTCGAAAACAATTCGACCGTCGGTGTTCGGCTAGTCGACTATCGAACTCCTTAATTTACTAAAATGAATTAACATAGTTAGGTATACTTACTAACAAAGGTCTGAAATCAAAATACTAATTATTATTATTGTGTAATTGTAAAATAAAGGTCCTTTGCAACGCCACAATTTACATGGTCTATACCGGACACATAAAAAAAATTTTTTTTTTTTTTTAAGAAAGACAATTTACAAACTGTACACAATAATTACAATAGGCAAATTTGATAAAAAAAAAAAAGAATAAAGTACCAAGAATATCGTGATTGAGGAAGAAATCCAATGGTAACACATCCTTTATTAAATTAATAGGTCTCTACATCATTTACGCTTTAGTCTACGTGGTGAGTTTTTTGGGAGAGTGAAGGTGGACATGTGTGATATTAAAGTATTGCTATGCGTGCTTAGGTTTTGGTAGAAACTTTTGTACATTCTTTTGGCAAATTCAGTAGTAGTTATTATTTTTAAGTCATTGTGTAAGGTAAAGTTAGAAACATACCAGGGGACTTTGGTTATTAACCTTAGCGCAATTGATTGAAAAGCCTGAATTGGCCTGATGTTCGAGGGCTTGGCCAGACCCGAGATTGCTATTCCATAAGACCAGACCGGTTTTATGATTGACTTATATATAATAATTTGTTTTGGAGTGGTATTTCGAAGTTGAAGAGTGATCGGAGGAGATGAAGTCTATTGTTCGCTGATTTTCTTTTTTTTTAGGTGGGGGCCCCAGGTAAGTCTTTTATCAAGTGTTATGCCTAAGTACTTTATTTCGGTTCGGACAGGGATGGGGACTTTGTTCATGATCAATTGAGGGCACTCACGGGGGGATTGTTTTAGTGTGAAAGTAACTTGAACCGATTTATCTGTATTTATTTTAATTTTCCATTTTTTGGCCCATTCGTCGATTTTATTAGCATGATCCTGAAGTGCAGCTGAAGCTAGCCGCTAGGTTAGGGTTTAAACTGGAGGAATGAATAGCTGTGACATCAGCGTATGTTGCGAGAAGGATGTTACTAGATTGAGGGATATCTGCTTTGAATACATTATATAGATCAGGCGATAGATCACTACCCTGCGGGACTCGAGCATAATATATTGAGTGAGTAGATGATATATCGTTACGGAACCCCCAAACAATACAGTAATACCTATAAGTTTACGGACATAAAATCGCCGGACAGAATTCCTGCTTTACCTTTCTGACGGGAAACTATAGTCTATAATACTATAATAATGTCTATAATAATGGTAATTGAGTTTCTAGCAATTAATCATCAACCATCAATTGTTGAACAATTTTTTTGGGGGGCCCTAAGGTATATACCTATATAGCTTGTGTGGGCGTGTGGCTTATACTTAAATTCGGTACTGTACATTATAGTCTATTATATATATATAGTACTATAGTAGGTACCTATATAGTTTAATACGTTGAGTACCATAATCGTTTGTTAGAGCGGAACCTGTTTTTACGAGTTAACGAATTAACCACTTGCCGAAATTATAATAGGTACTTCATAATGTATTAATGTCACATGTAAAAATATGTATTAAGATATACATTTTAGCCCTATATTATATATAATCAGGATTGGACTGGGATACTGGGAAATCTCTCGGTAGGTCGCAATGAAAATGAGTCTATGTTGGGGGCTCCAATAGGCTATTTGGGGTCGATAATAAGAAGTATAAAGGACCTTTGTACTTGTAAAATGATAACAATGAAAAGCAGGAGCCGATTAAAAATTTATTTTCGGGGCCGTTTGAATGAGCTAGAGTTCAGTGGTTTTCAAATTTCAACCGATGTGCCGCGAGCGCTCTTGAAGTGTGCCACGAAAAATCTATTAATAGTTTTATTAGTATGTATTTATATGTATATAAAGGTATGTTTATCAAATATGTTTCACATATTATATGGCTTGGTGTGCCGCGAAAATTTTGTAGGAAATTAAGTGTGCACATAGTTAAAAAGGTTGAAAATTATTGAGCTAGACCACCCCTGCCTATAAAAAAAGGTCATAAAAAAATGTCATAACTAAATAGTAAATACGGGATTTAATTGTTCTAAAAATAAGTCAAAATGGCAATGAATAATATAAGTAAAAATTACATAATAATATTAAATAATTGCATTAAAAATCGCGTAAAAATTGCAAAATTAAAATTAAAAAGTTGTAAATTATAAAATTATATACATTTAATTTAAATGCTTTCTTTTAAAATGTTATCGATAAATATGTATTTATTTTATTTTATTTTAAAAATGTCAATTATATGATTAAAAAAAAGGTGAAAATATTGAGTTGGCTCTCATATTGACATTAATTGGCAAAGACATCTGTAATTAAATTTTCAAGGTATAAAGTTAATACTTTTAGTACCAAAATAATATCATGATAAATTTATTAAGCATGTTTTAAAAATAATAACGAATAAACCGTGAACCTATAACTATGTATAATTGATTTGTGTACACAGAGTACATTTTAATATTTACAATTGGTCATAAAAGACTATGTGTATCAAGTATTAATTATTATATTATAGTCGTGGCCTCGTGGGATTCTAATGAATTGTTCACTCAAATCAAAAATCAGGATATCAGGTAGTAATTGATCCTACTCTTACATAATTTAATGATCTATAATCTATATTATAATGAAATATTTATATTCAAATTTGTAATTTCCATACATAACTTTCAATATTCTGATAATTGAATTTTGAATTTTGAATACTTGAGTAATATAGGCTATATTATATTATACTGAAACATAAATGCTTTCCTGTACCCGGCTTCTGTATCTTTTGGATAATTCAATAATTGGGTAGGTACCTTAGAGTTTTAAAAAAATATTTTTTTTTCGTATGTGTTTTGTTTTATGTGTTTATCTTCAATGCTGATTTCCAGTTGCAGTAAAGCGACGATAAAAAAAATGTTGTACAATGTTGGTCTAACTGTGACCTACTTATCATCATACTAATATTTTATCTTTTTGTTTTCAATATTTAAAAAATATTTACTTTATTATTTGTAATTTTATTCTTTTAAAACTACTAATTTTGTTAATACATTTGTAATATAATTTCTATTCAATATGTATATTTTGTACATAAATTCTCATGTTGTATTCAATATTTCCTGTTCTGAATGACTGGACTCGTCAATGCTTAACTAGCATACCCTAGGCATAAGGTAAATACTATTTATGTTATGTATATATTATTTTGATTCATTTTACATGTATTTTTCAATCATAAAATTTATATTGTGATATTCGGTATTATTGTTATTCTAGAATGGCACAAACAAGGCGCGTTCCAGTCTTTGGTTCACGGCCACCTTGTGCATACCAATCGAGACTGGATGAACGTAGTTTACAAATTCGTATGACTAGAATGGAACGGAACAGAAAATCAGATAAACCAGAAGATTTTGTTTGCTATGAAGACTCAGACGAAGAAGAAGAGAGTACTATGTCATTGTGTACTATGCTAAACTCTTCATATAATTTTGTTGATTATATAAGAAATCGAGAATATGGAATGCGAGAGTATCGTTCAGTAAATCAAAATCACGGTACAAGGCATATTCTCACACATGACTTATTCAAAGAACGATCTATACCATTAAAAACAATGAATAAAGTTTTTTGTTCGCAATGGCTTAGCAGTAAGCAAATTGTCTTTGGTACAAAATGTAATAAAGTAAGCACACTGCTAAAATTTCTAATATATTCCAATAAAAATTATTTTAATTTTAGCCTTTTAGAAATTATATTCTTACAATTATTATGTGTAAAATATTAATTTTAATTGTAATAATTACTTTTAGGTTTATGTATTTGTACATTAACACTTGACAGTACAATATTAATTTATGAAAAATAATTGCAAAAATTACATAAATAGATTTGTTATTGATAAAATATGAAGTTGTTTTCTTTATTTTAGTGAAATGAACATTTAAAAATTAAAATTATTAATAGTATTGGTTGTTATTGCCACGCCCAGACTTCATCATAGCCACAAATATAATCGATATATCGTGTTTAATTATGTAATAATAAGACATTAATATCTTTATTACTTATTTATAATATTTGAGAGTATTAAAATAAAATAAGAATTACTATTACTTACAAGCAGGGTTTGAAAAAAACATTTATTTTTTTTAAATAATACAATATAAACATTTTATTCGTTTGAAATGTTGTTTTTAGTTTTAAATATTTTTTTTAAATGTTTTTTATTGTATTGTTTCAAACAATTTATTAAAAAAAAAAAAAATTATTTATAACAATACTTTGTTTCAAGTATAATATATAGATATATTATAAAGTAATATCATTCTTATGTTATTTACACTAGGGTTGTGATTTGCAAACAAAATGTTTACTTCATAATAAAATCACAATATAATTTTCTAAGTTATTTTATTTAAATATTTATGTATAAATTATTTTAAACAAAACCACTTAGAACACATTCTAACTTTGCTTATTGGTATTAATTGCTATTACTATGGATAGTAGAATAATAACAAACCAGTGGCAAAATAATAAAATGTTCACATTCATATGTGAGGCAATAACAACTCAGGACCTTAAAAAATTGATTTTATAATCTGATCATAAAAGATAAAATTGGTAAATAGGTACTTATAATATTTTACATTTAATAAAAAAAAGTAGGCACAAAAATAAATAATATTTTAATTTTACTGAATATACTTAAATTATACTCAAAAAATAATTAGTTATATTATTTATCAGCTATCGACTTACTTATATCTTATTTAATATGCATTTATATTTATATTATTATTAGTTAATGGTTTATAACGTAAAATCACATGAACTGGATCAAATACCATCGATAAAGGGACGTATAGATGAAGCAGCTGATCAACAAAGTGGTATTCATTCATTAAAAATTAACCCATCCAGAACATTATTGGCAACAGGAGCATATAATTCTAATGAAATTGCTGTGTATAGATTGCCGACGTTAGATCCAATTGTTTTAGCCGAGGTAAACAACATTAAAACATTAAAAAAAAAAAAACATGCTACTATTATTTACAAAATTATTTTCTTAGGGTGCTCACAAAGATTGGATATTCGACATTGAATGGTTAGATGATGAATTTTTTGTTAGTGGATCACGAGATACTAAACTTGCATTATGGCAAGTTCAAGATAAATATCAAGAAAAGTATGATTCTGATGGTGACCTTATACAACCAATTACTCAATTTCTCAACCCTGCAGTTATAAGAAGCTGTAAAACAGCACAAAAAGTCCGAGCAATCACATTCAATAAGAATTTAAAAGAAATGGTTACATTGTCACTAAATGGATATGTTCATGTTTGGGATGTTGAACGTTTTAGACAAGTAATTGCAATTTTATTTATTATTATTTTTTAAAACAGCTTCTTCAATATTAATTTATTGAAATGTATTCCAAAAAAATATTGATTACTTAATTTAGTAGGTATTAAGATAATCCAAATATACATTTTGTCATTAAGAAATGAATTTGCATTTAAGATCGAAAAATAAAATTTTCACAAATACATTTATACAATTATGTATTTTGTTCACTAATTATTTATATCTTATTTTTTATAACAGAGGTTTTCAAGAAGATTATCATCTTGTCAGGACAATGTCTGCATGGCAATGAAAAATGATAGTAGTTTATATGCTGTTGGATGTCGTTCATATACACTATTACTTGATGCTAGAACTTTACATACCATAAAGAAAATCCCTGCTAGATATAGTGGATGTGGTTCGTATACTTAAATACTTTCTTATCTAATATTACATTTAATTCTAACAATTTATTCTTTCTAGTACATTTTTAAAATGGATTTTTTTTATTTTTTTATTAAAAATCATTATTATAATCTATATATTTTGTTTTTTTGCAATAAGTAATTTTTATATTAGATTAAATAGTGGGAAGATACTCAGTAGTACCATCCGACAAAATAGAAAAATGATGACTTTATTTAATTTGATTATACAACTTTAACTATGTTTATTAGAAATGTCATAGAATTGAGTATAATTCATGTAAACTTTTCCTGACTTAATTATTTATTTGTTGTTGTAGGAATTAGGTCTTTAAGTTTCCAAGATAATGTAATCACAATCGGTACAGGTGTTGGTGTTATAATGTTCTATGATATTCGGGCAGGAAAATACTTAGAATCCAGTATTAATTCCAGTAGAGCAGTTGTTTTAAAAACAAGTAGAGGATATGTTGTAAGTATTATTATATATAATTCATATATAATTTGGTAATTAATAATATTTTTTATCAGTATCCTGATGAAGATTTCATGGTGGATCAAGGGTTCCAACAAGTCAAATATACACCAGCAATTTATACACATTGCTATGATTATTCAGGAACAAGATTATTTTCTGCTGGTGGACCGTTACCAGCTAATTTATGTGGCAATTATGCAGGCTTATGGCAATAATAATACTACAATTTATTGTTTAAATATTATTTGTAGTATTTTTATACTACATAAACAAATTTTACCGACAATAGATGAAATATTTCAGTATTTTGTGAGTGACTTTCCTTGAGTCATTAAAAACTATGTGCAAAATATTGAACTGTATAATTGTACAAGCAAATTAATTGTGCTTTTATATAATTAATATTTTATCTTATTGATTTTGAAGTTTGAACATGAAACACTGAGTTTTCTATAAAGTATCATGTTCTAGGAGTAAGAACTAAGACTATACTTGGCCGGAATGAGTGTTTTTATCTAGTGATTTTATTGAATTAAACATCTTCACAATTAATGTAAAAATAATTTAATAGTTATTAATGTATAGCAATTTAATACTATATTTAAAGAAACATTCATTCTTCTTGTATTAAAATAATCGACTACTATATTTCTTTTTCCATTTGGTTTGGTTTTTAAAAATATTTCAAATTATAATTAACAACCTTAGAAATAAAAAAAAATATTCATTATTAAAGTATTAATATATTCCTTGATTCATCAAATGAAATTCGTAGAAGTGACTATTTAATTTCAAAAATACAAATAAAATGTTTAATTTTATTTATGTATGTGAGATTTATTTATGTGTTAAAATAATTTAGGAAATATTGTTTTTATATATAATATAATATAATATACTTCAAATATTGAATCAATTTTTCTTATCAGGTAACACTATAAATTCATGAAATCAACAAAATTTATAAAATTAGCAAAAATGATTGCTGTTTCGTGAATTAGGTACTTTTTTTGACAAATGTATGAATTTGGAAATGTGTTATTTGATGATACTGCAGCTTTATAGATAGTAGTTACTAATTCTAAATAAATAAAATAAATCAACCAAAAAATGTTATATGCCAAAATTATTACTTTTAATTTAAATAATTAAATATAAAATTATTAGCCAGCTATACCTTTTGATTGGAAGGTTAAAGTTCTCTGACTTCAATGTAAAGTTCATTTTTTTTGCGTGCTCTAAGACAATATATTCTAAGCACATATTAATTTTATGTAATAAATACTTCAAAGGTGAAAAGTGAAACTTATTTTTCATTTTCAAGTAATTTTATTAATTTTTAGTGTATATATTAATATATATTAATACATTGTGTAAGCTTTTAGTATAAATTCAAAAGTTTGTATTAAGAAGTATTGTTTTTATAATATTTGCTTTAGTCATTTTTAGGTGTTTTTTCTTTTATACAAACAGATAACAAATATTAATTGGTCATTTGGAGACAGATACATAGTGATCACATTTATTTTTAATAGTTATACCGTAAACTGTTCCTTATTTTAGTAGTTTTTGTATTATTATTTTTTTGTCAGTTAAGATAAAGTGTTAAAATGTGTAAAATTAAATTGTAATTTTCTTATTGAAAGCATATACCCTACTCCAAAAAAGAAACACCCACGGCAAATAATATATTATTATTATGTTTATTTATATGCATTCAGGCACTACTCGCTTAGTCGCTTGTCAACTATCTGTATACCTGCTGTGTCATAAAGCTTCGCCTTTGTGGACAAGTTTGCCACCATGGAAGTTTCTTATTTAGTATAAAATATAGTTATGTACATTTAAAAGTAATTTTAATTATTTTTCAAAAGCATTGTTATAAACAAATCAATTTTTGATAGTTTTTAGGATATTTAAATCTGGGCTCTAAAAATCAGGTACATAATTATTGATTAAAGGGATTAAAAGTGACTTTTTTTAGTTATTTTTTTAATTTATGTTAAAGTCACAAAGCATTAACATAACATTTTCCTCTGACAATTTAAAAAAAAATTTGTGGTTCATAAAATACTGATTGTATCTACATTCTACCATTACTTAAATTATAATTTTTTATTTATCGATAAAATAAAAAAATATTGAGTTATTTTAAGCTATAGACATTTGAAAGTTTTCTTTTCGCAATAAATTTATTACATTCATTTTATACAAGTTATTATGTTTAATTGTCATAAAATGATAGAAATATGCAACTTATTTTGTGGTTGAAAATTAGTTATTACTATACTATACAACAAAATATGTTCTCTGACATTATTAAGATTATTTTTTTCTAAAAATTTAAAAAATTCATAGCTATTCACAGAATTCAGATTATTACCGTTCTTTAGTTCCTTTATTAGTATTGACCTATAAGTTAATAACAATAATACACATTTGACATTACATCTAATAATCTACTATTCTACCACATAATATATGTATATAATTTTTTCCTCAGATTTTATGAATTTGACACATTATACAGTACTAAAAAAACTTAATTACTGAAAGTAAAAATTGTTAAAATATTTCTAATAGATTTATTCAGTTATAACATTTGTAAAGCAAGTGTATTTCATGTTTAATAAACAAAACTTATGAATATAAGATAATTAGTCAATTGTGCAATTTAATTATTTAATTATAAATAAATGTTATATCTGCATTTTGTCTTAAAGATGTTCACGGGAAGTAATATTCATACACATTTATATTGTATGTATAATATATTTATGCACTGTATTCCAAAAATATTGATACTTGTCGGTTATCGAAACTACCAACCTAGCGAGACGTATTGAATGGTGGTTATTATTAGCATTGGTGATATACATAGGATTGTTATAAAATTATAGTAAATAGTTATATCAAAATAATTACAATTAATATAAAAATATAAAATATATACCTACAAGGTAGGTAGGATTGATGCTGATTTAAAAAAAAATACGCGATTAACGTAAAAATTATAAAAAAAACTGTTATAAAAACTATATTAATATTAATTATATTCTGTATAAAACAGATAGACTACAAAACGCTGGGTTTCAGCATTTAACCGTTAACCACACAGCACATTTATAATTTGGTCGATCCTCAAACTGGTGCTCATACACAGAATATCGAAAAATTATGGGGATCTTCTAAATGACGAAACAAAAAACATAGGGGTACTGCTCGTCAACATTTGGAGAGTTATTTGGTTGAATTCATGTGGCGTCAAAAGCATAAAAACCCATTTATAGAAATTTTAAATTACATGTCTGAGCATTTTCCTCCTAAAATGAATTATTAATTATTTCTAGTTTTTATAACAGCTTTTTTAAAATTTTTACGGTAGTCACGTTTTTTATTAAATTGTCATCAATCCTACCTACCTAATATATATTTTATATTTTTATATTAATTGTAATTATTTTGATATAACTATTTACTATAATTTTATAACAATCCTATGTATATCACAAATGCTAATAATAACCACTATTCAAATTCAATACGTCTCGCCATGAACTAAGATTATCTTAGTTCATGGTCTCGCTAGCTGGTAGTCTCGATAACCTACAAGTACCAAAATATTTTGTATACTAATTGTATAAATTCTTATCATCCAAAAAAATGCAAAACCTGGCTTAGGTAATGCCAGATAGTACCACAGTCTACTAAATACATAGACATATATAAACAATTGTTTATATATGTCTATGACTAAATACTGTTGTATTTTACATTATGTAAATATTACTGTCAATTTAAACACATTTAATTTGCAGTTTCTTTCTTTGAGATCTAAAATTCTAATTTGTTGCAATATAACTAACATCCCTGGATAACAATACTATATTAGAAACAAATATATATTTATGCACACATTGTAGAACTGAATTTACCTTTACCTACTCTATCTATTATAACTAAATAATCAAAAATTGAATAAACCAATAAATATAATATAAATAATATAATACTCATTTGCATATTATTAATTGCATTACAAATAAACAAAAATAAATTGTTTGGTGTATAACAAGATTAATTACAATATAATTTTGATTGCAAAAAAATAATAAAATACAGATAGCCAGAGATGAACATGATTTTGTAGGTTATTATTTAATTAAAGTAATTCTCTGCACTAGTAATCACAATTTAAGATATCTTAAGCCGTATTAGTAATCATGAGACGGATTATAGATTATTTGTATACAAATGGACATTAAAAAAATAAACAAAATACTACTAATTGATACTCATTTAATAATTATAAATATTTTGTTGATAAACTGGTTGGTCGATTTCATATTCATACACATAAAAATGTGAAATAATTCTAAGTATACTATTATTTATTAAAAAAAATTTCTAAAATGTGAAACTGCTATTGTTTACTACATAAAATAAATACTTAATAATTAATATTGATTCAAATACAATTTTTTAGTTACAATATTCCATCACATGTTTAAATGTATTATTAAAGTAAAGAAATCGTCCAATTTTGAGCTATTCCGACAGCAGGCTTCCGCACTGTTAATACTTGATTATGAGTATTGTATAAAACAGTTAATTCTGACAAACTACCACCATTGACCTGTATACTGGCTTTTGTGAATACATTGGGAATACCAACAATCATGACTTTTTCGACCCATGATTTAGTATTGAAATCTTCACAGTGTAAACATTTTGAAATCAATTGGTTATTGATGTATTCATATTCAATGTAGTTAAAATGTCCATTTCGGTATTCGAAACTTTCCTCATCATCAATATATAATGATCCCTTAGCTATAGCTTTTAAGTCAATTGCAACTATCAAAGTATACGGGTCGTCCTTCATTAAGACAGATGATCGGCGAACACGTTGTTTAGTAGGAACTATTGTACCACCGCGTTGATACACAGGCACTTTGTTGATTGGCGCTGGTATTTTCATCAGTCCATTAGTTTTGATAGGTTGGTAAGTATCTCGATCATACCAAATTTCTTCTTGACCGGGGAAATAACAAGTTAATTCTTGTACATTTTGATCCAATACAGGACATATCAACAAGACATCACCAACCATAAATTCATTATCAATGTTGTTCAGTTGTTCTTCATGAGGAAATTCAAAAAATAATGGCCGTATGACAGGTGCTCCGGTTAATTCATGGTTTTTAAACAATGTGTACCATAATGGTAACAATGAATATCTCATTCTGATGGCATCACGAATCAAAAATGTAGTCTGTTCGTCAAATAACCATGGTTCCCGACGTTTTGTATCTATATGAGCATGACTTCTGAAAAATGGCAAAAATGCACCAGTTTGGTACCAGCGGATCAATAATTCTTTATCGGGGTTATTAAAGAATCCACCCACATCTGCACCACAAAATGATATACCCGAAATTGCTAATGAAAGACACATTGGTAAAGATATTTTTAAATGACTCCAATCAGCTGTATTATCACCAGTCCACACTGCAGCAAAACGTTGAGTACCAGCAAAATGAGATCGGGTCAAAATGAATGGTCGTTTTTTACCATTTGATCGCTTCAGTAGACCATCATATGTGCTTATAACCTGCAACAGTCCATAAATATTATGTATGTCTCTGTGTTCATAACCTCCATGATGAATACAATCCTTTGGCATTGTCACTTCTGGTCCATTGAAAACAGAAGGCTCATTCATATCATTCCATATAAAAATGTCCTCTGTAGGACCAACAAAATTATCAATAGAATAACGAGAAGCATAATACTCTTGTACTTTAGGATTCATGAAATCCAAATAACTAGAAGATCCTGGCCAACACCAACCTTCGTATACATCACCATCCTTATTCTTTACATACAAATCATTATTGAGTGCATCATTATGTAGAAAGTAGTTGGAATCACGTTTGATGTGAGGATCAATAATAGTCACCAACTTTCTACCTTTGCTAGTTAAATTATTAACCATTTCTAAAGGTTCTGAAAACCTAATTGGATCCCAGGTAAAATATTTTTTACTATCTGTGTATTCAATATCTAACCACATGACATCCATAGGTATGTCATGGACATCAAAATTTGTTTCTACATCATGGACATCTTTTTGGTCATTGTAATTCCATCGGCACTGATGGTAAGCCAAAGAAAATAATGGAGGTAGTGGAGCTGTTCCTGTCAGTGATGAATATTGTCTGGTTACATCTAGAGGTTTAGGACCTAACATTATAAAAAAATCAATAATACCACATTCAGAAATAAAATGAGCTCTAGGAATGTCTTTATCAGTTGATGATCCTGAAACTAAATTTACTATTGATTCCACAACTGACGTGTGTTCAGTATTTCCTTTTACACCTGCAATATCTACCCATGTTTCAGCAGCATTCAACCAGAACACCCCAACACTGTCTTTTTTTCCATGTCCCATTAAAAATGGAACAGCTCCGTATAATCCCATTCCATTGTACAATTCATATTCGAAAACATCCAAATTATAAAATCGATATGGGTCATTACCATTGGTACCTTTCAAAGCTAAACTATCAGCATGTTCTGGCAATCCATACAGAGAAGAAGAAGAATATAATTTGAAGTCCATTGAAACTGCAGAAGGTCCACGGGGCTTAGAATCTTGATGTTCCTTAAAGTATTCTTCCCACGACCCTATTTCATTGTCTGCAATTGATTCTGGCTTAGGTCGATAGTGCTCAAATTGCATTAGATTATCATGGTTCACCCCTATGGTCAACTCTTCGTTAACATAAACATCCAATTTAAATGGGGCTATTGTGATATACACCTTTATAATTTTACTTAATTCTAATTCAACAGTTGATGCATTTCGAGCCATAACCATTGGCTCTGTAATTGGTTCAGATACAAGAGCATGCACTGGTTGAAACCTGTTAAACATTTGATTCCCATCTTTGTTGATGCGAAGACGAAGTGTACTATCCTTGAGACCATCCAGCCGCATTCGTAATGAAACATCATCAAAGTTTGTATTTGTTATTAAGGCTTCGAGGTATTTATCCGTCAATATAACACTGTCGGGTACTAGTTCAAAGGCAGATTTTTGGTTTTTGTCCAAGGAACGACAACGCTTACAAAAGTTACTTTGTTCGCATGTTTTAAAATTACCACGATCAACCGAATACACGGTTGAACCAATAATACATATAAAAAAAAGTATTAGGTGTAAAAAACTATTCATTTTATATTTAAACGTGAATGATAGGTTCACTAGAAATTATACAATATTAAGTTAACAAAGCACACATTAACATTGTCTTAAACAAGAATTGTTATTGTTGTTTAAGCCAATTTGAGAATGTTATTGTATTAAATAGTACTTAACTTGTAATAAGATACAACAGTAATAATTATATTATAAGTATCTATTATGGTTTTTGAAAATACAAAGTCGTTGTCTTCGAACTCTTTATAGAGGTACTTATCTCGAAACTCCGGCAGTCACTATTCACTAATTGTCAAGTTTGGTTTTTACCATAGACCTTATACTATATTACTATAAGGTTTATATATATAAGCTCTATGGTTTTTACACTAAAAGATTTTATTATCATTTATCAAATATTTATTATCGCAGAACGTCAACACAACATACAATAGAACTATACAGGCAATAAACCTAACCTAAAAATTCCCGGCGACAAAATTTAATTTATCTTTGTTTAGTCCATGAAAACTAGAAATTCGCAGATCGTCATCGCGGTCTCTAAAAACCACGATTAAAGATAATACAGGTTACACATCGCCCTATAATAAACGGCTCTCAGATTGATTTACAAAGTGACTAAATAAAACAGCTGAAAAAAATAACTACTAGCGCCCATGTGTCAACATTTAGAACTAACATAGAAATAAAATATAATTGAATGATTATTTTACAATAAATTGTCATTATTTACTGTTTATTAATTAGTTTCAAGATAATATTATGAAATATGAATCAATTATCGTCATTAATAATTATTAATTGTTCAAATAAAACATTTATAATATGGAATATTTCCGCTAAGAGCGCTACACTTTATTTATTGCACTCGTCATTTCGTATATCACCTTAGCGGCTTAGCAGTAGTCGATGTGCAACCTGTATATCTTTAATCGTGCCCTATAATAAACGGCTCTCAGATTGATTTACAAAGTGACTAAATAAAACAGCTGAAAAAAATAACTACTAGCGCCCGTGTGTCAACATTTAGAACTAACATAGAAATAAAATATAATTGAATGGTTATTTTACAATAAATTGTCATTATTTACTGTTTATTAATTAGTTTTAAGATAATATTATGAAATATGAATCATTTATCGTCATTAATAATTATTAATTGTTCAAATAAAACATTTATAATCTAGAATATTTCCGCTAGGAGCGCTACACTTTATTTATTGATATTTGCAATAGTCATTTCGTATATCACTTTAGCATCAGTCACGATTTAAGATAGTATGGTTGCCCGACGAATCATTATAAAGTGTCTACCGAAGTCACTATTAAAAACAGCTGGAAAATGCACTACTAGCGCTTGAATGTAATAGTGGCTATAGTCTATAAGCTCAAATACCGTGCTGACGGGATACTATTCTTAAATCATGATCGGTACATATCATTTCGCAAGCGCTAGTGTACAATTTATATTCCAGCTGTTCTAGTTATTGAATTTGGTTGACAGTTTAAAACGTTCTTATCATAGGTCGTCGGGCAACCATACTATCTTAAATCGTGGCATCAGTTGATACTTGATGTGCAACCTGTATATCTTTAATCGTGCTAAAAACTATTGACTATTATATTTTTAAAAACAGTAAATCACGAACAACGGGACTAAGATATTATATCTTAGTTCGTGGTGTATGTTAAATAAATTACCCGGTTATGGTTTATACAGTATTAGTAAACAACAGTGTATAAAAATAGTATACTTATACTATAGTATTTGACTATACTATTTAAAAATCACTGAAAATTATTATTAAAAAATATAAATAAATTATTATTTTCAAGGCATTAGGCAGTTAAAAATTTAATTTTCTAGTGAAAAATATGGTGACTAATTTATTAATAAATAATTATTATTATTTAATACCTATATTTTAGGTAGATTTGGAAAATAATTAAAAGTATTTTAATCTAATGGTTGCATTTAAATCATTGAATATAAGTAAATACCTAGGACTTATCATTGTTGGTAGCTTATTATTACTACACTTTTTACGTTTAAAAGTATTTTATTAAAATATATTGAATCAATTACGATAATAAATTATATTTAATTATTTTTTTAAAATTTAATCTGTTCCAATGTAGGACAGTAAGAACAATTGATAGGAATAAATTGATAAATAAATAAAATGAAAATATGAATAATATATTAGTGTAAAGGCCTCCCAAGTCCCAATGGAGGTACTACAGCAAAAATTTGACTAGTAAATTTTAATTTTTTACCTTAAATTTATGATTTAAATAATCAGTGATACCCACGACTAAAAATATATTTAACTAATACAGTAGAACCTCGATTATCTGTGTTCGCGATTAACCATGCTCACTCTTCCAAAAATTTAAAAATAAGTATGGACTGTAGATGTATAACATTATTGTATATATTTCTAATTATAATTAAATAAAAAATTTCAAAATTGCTTTATTATAAAATTGTATGTATGTATATATTTATAATTATAATTAAATAAAAAATTACATTATTATAAAGTCTCGATTAACCGTGGTTTTCATTTATCCATGTGACCCCCTCCCCACCATTACCACGGATAATCGAGGTTCCACTGTACCTTAAACAGTGAGTATATTTCAACCATGGCATATATAACAATTATTTAAATTTACTATTATATAATCAAATATTTATTTAATACAAAGATTTATATTTACATAATCCTTATACAGTATTTTTAAATTATAAATAAAAAAATTACATCATAAATTTAAATATTTAGTCTTCTTAAATAATATATTATAATATTTTCCATTTTTAACTTTAAACTTGAATACGTTTAATAAGTGTTTTTAAAACTTCATTTTCCGGGAGTGATTCTAATTGATTAACCAAATCTTCTGAAAATCATAAGGAGTACAAATTAATTAATCAACAATAATTTATACTTAAGCAATAGTTTAATTTTTCTTACGCTTATTCCCAAAAATAGTATCAGATATTATAGCAGCATGTATGCTTTGAGTTAATCTTTCTACCACTATTTCAACAGCATGTAATGAAGCTAGATCATTTAACCTGAATTGAAAAATAATGAATTATTACAATTTAAGAATATGTTTATATATTTTTTTCGAATTCTTAAACAAATAATCATTTAAAGCTTATTTTATAGTTAAGAATAAAAAGTAATATAATGACGTATAGTAAAATAATTACTTAATAGTCTCTTCAATAAGATCTTTTAGTTGTTGAGGTATAACGGAATGAACACTTAAAGTATAAGGACGACTGATTCTTGGATTTTGTTCTGAATATACTTTCCAACCTTGCATAACACTTTCAATCAATGCACAATGGAGTTCGGAGTACAATTCTAAATCTTTATTATTTTTCACACAAAGTGGGGCAAAAAAACACCACCTGAATAAACCTAGAAATGGCAATGTGGCTGCCATTGGAATAGCACCACTGGGTAATGCGCGTTGTAAATCTGTGTAATGTGCAGTGAAACATAAACAAGGATCAGAATTTATCCACCGTACAACAGTTTCTAATACAATACGAGGTGGCTCTTTGAAACTCATATTTGTGTCGGTAGTTTCTAAATTGAATAAAAACATAATTATGTTATTAAAAACACAGGTATTTACTATAACTTTTAGCACTTTTAGAGCTAAAAAAATGTAATTTGGATTTTTTTCTTTTATCACAACTAGAATATTAAATGAAAAAAATGTATATATATTTTTAATATTATTACTATATTATTTATTATTACTTGTGTTAAAATAAAGTTCTGATAATGAAGTTATCAAATTGGCAGTGAATAATGGAGCATTTTGTGGTAATAAATGTATTGATGTGTTGTCAGCACTTATAAAAGTAAAAAATTTTTTTACTAGTCCATCAGCCAATTGTGAGCTATACTTAGATGAACAACCCAATTGTTGCATTTGTACACCAGCAGATTGTAGTATAAGATTAGAGTAAGTAGATATGGCCAATGATACTAAGCTCACTAACATATTAGTTCGCTGAGGAGGTGCACCAAATTGGGGGAACAAAGTCATAAATATAGCATTGAGAGCGGTATCTCCACAGCAATTATCATTATCTGGTTTAATTTTTGTTTTATTGAAGTATTCACAAATCATTACTAGTAGCTCTAAGTACCTAATTCGGGACATTGGCTATTGATAAAAATAAAATATACAAAATGATTAATCAAAATATTTTATTAAATAAAAATAGTTTTATAATTACTTTGGTAGATTTTCCTTCTTCGTTTGTTTCACAAAATATAAATTCTGATATTAAATCCATTGCAAGATCTTCATTTAAATGCTGTTTACGAGATGTCTCACCATTAATAATAGTCTCTAAAATAATAATAAATCTACTTTATAGACATTTCTCTAGTATCGTATAATATACATACTGATGGTGATGTACAATAAATTATAATAAGTATTGAATTTAATGCAATTTTTGTTCAAATAATAAATCAACTATCAAGTAAATAAAAAATAAACTTTTGTCATATTTTAAATATTTTGATTAATTTTGATACAATAATACTTACGTATTTGATTTAATGCATTTTCAGTAGAAAGAGGAAAACCAAATTTCCTTAGATTGACTTTGACTTCGTTATAATCCATTTTTCTTCTCTAAAACAAAATTATAATATATGTAATAGATATACAATTATTATTAGACATTTATACTTATTTTTAATTTTGTAATTTAAAATAATAAATTATAAGCTTTTATTTTTATAGCAATTAATATTATTCTATAATAAAATATTTTATTTATCATAAATAATAATAATTATACATAACAAATATTTTTCCGTTCAATTCGTAATACCTAGGTCCCTAAATCCTTCAGATAATATACCAACTACAAATTAAAATGATTATTATAAAATTTCTAATACTTACTAGTGTATATACTAAGTTTTAGGTTTGTACTATTTAATGTTTATATTATCTAAGCTAATAATTATTAAACAAAAAATATAATATAGTGTTATAACAACAATTTACAAACGTATTTGTGATTTGTATTTTGTATAATAAATAATAATAATTATTATCACTGTTCCTATTATCATCGATTTCATAATATACGAGCCAAGGTGGATATATATATATATATATATATATATCCACCTTGTGTGATATATTCTTCAATCATACAGAATACAGATTACAGGTGTTATCTATACTTCTATACTTACTTATATATATATATATATATATACTTTATAAAATTAAGTCGCTTTTTTTTGTCCGGGCTAATCTCCGAAACTACTTATTCAATCGTCGTGTAATTTTTTTTTAATTAAAGAGGACATGATGTCCTGGACATCACAGAGAAGGTTTAAGGCAAAAAATTAGTCCGATTAAGTTAATAAATAATTAGTTACTATTAATTAAAATAAATATGTAAATTGTATACCTATATATATATTATTGTACATATTGTGCGGGCCACGGGTTTCCTGCTACCTACAACCTGACTTTTTTGTTCGTCAAATTGTATAATGTTTGATATCGGTGGTGTTTCGATAAGTTTATCACACGTACACCAACAACATGTATATCCAATATTCGTATTAATAAATTTATCAATAATCTTGCAATAGCGAAGCATTGCTGGGTCAGCTAGTACCTACTTAATAATTTAATATATTATTATTTTAATTATAAATTATAATATTTACACATAATAATATGGAAGAGTTAGAAATTGCAACCAGTAACATGGAAGAGCTTAAGTGCTTAGTTTGCAACAAATATTTTAGCTATAAAAGAACATTAAAGACTAAAGAGACACTCAATTACTTGTGGCTCTAAAGAGTCTAAAAATATTAATAGTGTGCAATGTCCAGATACAGCTTGCAATAAAACATTCACAAACAAAAAAAAGTTAAAATTTCATATAGAGGCAGACCATGGCGTGAAATTACAAAACGAAAAAAGAACGTTTGCAACTCTTCATGGTAAATTTGATTTACTGAATTTTAATTTTACTTGAAATATTCTGTTTTACTATACCTAAGACTAGTATGCTACACTTATAGTTATATTGTATTATGAAATATATATCTTTAGATTTCAAGGAATGGAAATTAAAACTGGAAAATGATAATTTATGTTTTTATGCGTTAAGTGCTCGTAAGACTGTAGGACAGAATAAAACTATAACGTATCTGGATTCTGGATTGTCATCGAACCCGGTAATTTCCAAAGTAAATCAACAGGTATCCGTAAAATTAAAAGGCAGGGCACAAACAAAATTGGATCTACATGTCCATCGTCAATGGTATGAATTTAAAATTTCTTAATCTTGACGTTTCGTTTTTTTTTTTTACTTAATATTCTGTTTTAATACTCAGATAGTAGTAACAGAAGACGAAACTGTCTGTGTAGAGCAGCGCCGGCGCTAGGTTTTTCGGGGCCCGGGGCACATCATATTGGAAGGGGCCCCAATATGCGAAATATTGAAAGCAAAAACCTACAGGCTACCAACTGGAAAAAATACAAGTCCTATACATCTTTTTATAATTTACATAGTTATATTTGTTAATACAGGTATGTTACCTACCATTACAGTCTATAATATAGATATTAGACTCTATACTCTATACGGGGTGATTGATTAAGCGTAAAACACTCATTATTTCAAAAAGTATTCATGTTTTTGAAAACATTTTTTTACATAGTTTTAATTCGTTGAAAATACTACGTTTTTATTAAAAAATTATATTTTTAAATATTTTTTATCCCTATATTTTTTTAAGTTTTTTACTTTTTTGAATGACAACATAGTTTTAATTTCATATTCCTAAGCAGAATAATTTTCTGAGTATTTTGATACATAAAAATCGAATTTATTACGAGTAGTTACTAGTTCATGAGTTATACCTATTTAAAGTTTAGACAAGCGGAGCAGTGGACCAACTTTTTGGGGGGTAACCCCGTACCACTCCACTCCGCTTGTCTAAACTTTAAATAGGTATAACTCATGAACTAGTAACTACTCGTAATAAATTCGATTTTTATGTATCAAAATACTCAGAAAATTATTCTGCTTAGGAATATGAAATTAAAACTATGTTGTCATTCAAAAAAGTAAAAAACTTAAAAAAATATAGGGATAAAAAATATTTAAAAATATAATTTTTTAATAAAAACGTAGTATTTTCAACGAATTAAAACTATGTAAAAAAATGTTTTCAAAAACATGAATACTTTTTGAAATAATGAGTGTTTTACGCTTAATCAATCACCCTGTATATTAGAATTTTATAAGTACCTATTTAATACTTGAAAATAAAAAAAGCTTGCTTCGTAGTTCATTTAACAATAAACAGTATGTATGCAACAAAATACAAAATATGATTTTATAGTAGGTAAAAGATTTTATTTGAGAAACTGAACTAGGAAGTTTTTATATTTGAATAGTGTTTTACATCAAGCTTAACATAATTTGTAATATTATTATATTTTTTAGCGATTACAAGTATTTTATAGTGTATAAAAAAATATAGAAGTATGTATTATTACTTACACAATAAATTTACTTTTATTATTTTTTTTTTTAATTCCCTTACTTAAGAATGAGACAAGACTTTGTTCTATGTTCGCCTCTCAGATGTTCATAATATGAAATATGAACGTGAAATGACAATAAAATAAAAATAATATTAATATAATATTGTTGTTACTCATGATAATCAAATAATAACAGAAACACACAGACACCCAATACAATAGTAGCATGCATTTGGTTTTTACGAAAATAAAATTTATGAATCGTTATTGTGGTTTAAAATAATTACGAATTCGATTTATTTATAAGTTATAACTCATCTACAATATATTTTAATATTTCAGAGACCGACCACTAACATCAAAATAATATTATGCAACTATACTCGATAATAAAATCTTGTATGGAACTTAACAAAAGAGTTTTAAATATAAATAATGTTATTTTAAACAATAGTTGGTACTGGTTTGTTATAGCCCCGCCATTCATGTAACAATAAATACATTGTATATAAAAAATATAAAAATATATATATAAATATTATAAATATATTAAAAAATTGAATAATAATAAATATAAAACAGTGATATAATTAAAAATGTTTATGCTTTATGTGATTCCCAAAATTCTGCTATATCTTTTGAAATAGTTTCAAACGGATCACTATTATTCAGTTTTGATCGCCACATAAATTCTGCCAAGTACGAGTCTAAAAAACTATTGTTGCTCTCCATGCGCCAAACACAAACTTATATTATATAGTCTATTAATTATTATTAACCGATATATTAGACATGGTTCTATAATTTTTTCTGACAGTTGCAAAGCTTAGCTTATGTTAATTTGCAACAACGTGGATTTCAACATAATCAAATCAATCATAAATATAATTTCGTGGACCCTAACTCAGGAACTCACACACAAAATGTTGAAAGAATGTGGGACTCGGCCAAATAAGGCAACAAAAACGTAGAGGGACGGATAGAAATTTTTTAGACTTTAGAATTTTGGGAATCACATAAAGCATAAACATTTTTAATTATATCACCGTTTAATATTAATTATTACCCCGTATATCAGGAAATTTAAATTAAACTAATTTTTAAATGTTTGTATTATAGGTACAATAGCTACCATAGCCCATAAATTATAATATTATATTGACAATGAATTTTTTATTATTTTACATATTTTGCTAATTTTTGAGTTAGGTATATTATTTAATGTTTAATTATTTTATTTTATTTTGACTTGAATAAAGTTCGACAACGTTGTACATAATTTTGTTCTCAATCGTATTGTTTTTTGGAGTCAGTGGTTATTTCATTGTTCCATTTCGAGCATTCTCAATCGTACGCTAAAAAAGGTCGAACGTTCTCAATCGTATTATAGCCCACACATTAGACCTAGTTTAGAAACCAAATAATTTTTTAAATATACAAATAACTGTATAGTCATGTAGGTAGGTACATAATACATCAGAACTATCATGAACAGCTTGGCAAGTACTTTCACACCAGTTTTAAAATATTATTTTGTGGTTAAGAGCATTATCCAATTAAAATTATTATTTTGATATTGAAAGATTAAGTTAATCATATTTTAGATTCTAAATGTAGCTGATGAATGTATTGATTTTACAATGATGTATTTTTTCTGCGTGTGTGTAGAAGTATTACACAATAAGTAGTCGATAAAATGCTTCAATTTTCAAAAATGTAGGTGTTTTTTGAAAGAAAATTGAATCTAGTGTATACTCTAAACAGGTAAAATGATTAAAATTCAAAATCTCCATTAAGTCAATAAATAGTTAGTATAAAAGATAAATTGATAAAATATGGAACAAACATATATCGATTTATCATTAATTATTATTTATTATAATATCAAAGAAAAAATTATATCAAACTATCGTGGTACAATTGATTTTGAAATACATCTCAAAATAAATGGTTAATTCTAAAAGTAAAATAAATGTTATATTAAAAAAGCGGGTAAGTGAGTATCGCTCTGCTGTACATTAGGTGGTGGGATGGACCTCGGACTAGGGAAGGTTAAATTTGAATGCAATGATAGGTATCATTGTATACGAAAAACGATTCTGAACGGAGATGATTTGTCTGTCTAGGATATATTATATTTAAATATTGTCATATATTCTATTTTGAAACAAACAGTATAGTTACTATATGTTACTATAGTTACTTTATAGTATCTGTTTATTAATAAAAATAAGTATTTGGCAACATACGCATAATGAGAGTATGAAATTTAATTTAAAATTTGACATATTTCGTATAAATTTGAACTTTAAGCACTTATAAAAAAAAATTGTGACTAACGATTTCGGATTTTTTTTTATCACTTTAAGAACAACTTATAAGAAAGCTTGTATTAAATATTCAAGATTTTCTGGCCACCCAAAAAATTTTTAACGACATTTGAAGAAAAAAAACTTAGAAAAGTCGAAAATTTCAATTGTCTATATTACAGTAGTTCTTAACCTTTTTTAGTTCAGCGCCCCCTTTATCGTAATAACTAATTGCTAACGCCCCCCTCGTGCAAAATCAAATTTTTTTCTTTAAATATATATATATATATATTTGTATATTTATTTATTCATCAGTATATTATGACATTATCAATTAAACTATTAAAGTAAAAACTCTTATTTTTAGATAGTTATGGTTATATTTTACACCACTTAACAAAACAATTTAATACTTTACTATACAAAAAGAGTTTGAAAAAGCTCACCGCCCCCTCAACGCTCCCTTCAAAACTATCGCCCTCCAGAAAGACGGAAATGCCCCCGTTAAGAACCACTGGTCTATAAGTAGCTTAAAAATGGTCAAAATATTTTGAAAATTTAACTGTAAAGAGATAACCATAATATAAACATTTGGTGAAAATTTCAAGTATTTACAATGATTGGTTTTTGAGTTACAGCAAAATAAAAAAATCGATTTTTTTGAAAACTATTTGAAAATGTTTACTTTTGACTCCCCAAAGTACCAACTAGATGAATTTTCCTATTCAAAGAGGGGCTGAAGTCAAAAATCGGAGCATTATTACTGCTCCAAATGTTGTCGTCAGACACAAAAAAAAAAAAAAAAAAACACATCATTGTAAAAGCAATACATTCTTCACTCCGTTCATAATCTAATATGCATTTTGATTATTACATTATCATTAATTAAACCAATGTATTATTTAAAAAAAAAAAAGCGGGTAAGTGGGTATCGCTCTGCTGTATATTAGGGGGTGGGGTGGACCTCAGACTATGGAAGGTTAAATTTGAATGCAATGATAGGTATCATTGTATACGAAAAACGATTCTGAACGAAGATGATTTGTCAGTTTAGGATATATTATATTTAAATATTGTCAAATATTCTATTTTGAAACAAATAGTATAGTTTTTATATTATGTTACTATGGTTACTATGGCCAACATTCGCATTATGAGCGTATGAAATTTAATTTAAATTTTGACATATTTCGTATAAATTCGAACTTTAAACACTTATAAAAAAAAATTGTGACTAACGATTTCGGATTTTTTTTTATCACTTTAAGAACAACTTATAAGGAACCTTGTATTAAATTTTCAAGATTTTCTGGCCACCCAAAAAATTTTTATCGGCATTTGAAGAAAAAAAAACTTAGAAAAGTCGAAAATTTCAATTGTCTATTAGTAGCTTAAAAATGGTCAAAATATTTTGAAAATTTAACTGTAGAGAGATAACCATAATATAAATATTTGGTGAAAATTTCAAGTATTTACAATAATTCGTTTTTGAGTTACAGCAAAATCAAAAAATCGATTTTGTCGAAAAGTGGTTTTTCCGTAAAATTTCCATTTTTCTGTCATTTTTTTTTTGTTTTTCTCGATTTTTTTGAAAACTATTAGAAAATTTTAATTTTGACCTCCTTAAAGTACCAACTAGATTCAATTCCCTATTCAAAGAGGGGCTGAAGTCAAAAATCGGAGCATTATTACTGCTCCAAATGTTGGAGTCAGACACAAAAAAAAAAAAAAAAAAAAAACACACATCATAGTAAATGCAATACATTCATCACTTCGTTCAGAATCTAATATTAAGATCTCAATATGGTAGTTTAGAATTATTTAGATACTCAAAAAATAATAATCTGGGTCAGGGGTTGGAGTGGCCGAGCGGACTAAGGCGTCTGTTGCGACGCACGCAGTATCGCCGGTTCGAATCTCGGTCACGGGCGGTGTCGCTCTTTGGGCATTTCGCTGTGTCTTTACTTGGATAAGATATTAACATCATGTTCTACTAACAATGATTGTTGTTTGAATTGTCTGCTATATAAATAATGTTCCTTTGTTGTTGTGGAGTTATATTTAAAACCATACATCCATTCAGTGGCGTATTTACGGGGGGGTCCCCGGGTCTGGACCCCCCCCAGAAATTTTTTTTTCAAATATTATATAAATAATATCAATAATAAGTATCATTATTAAATTAACTCGTATGTATTTTATTATAATGTTATAAACTTATACTTAATACTAAGACCCCCCCCCCCCCACAAAAAAATTGAAAATACGCCACTGCATCCATTTTTAGAGAGCTTTATATCTTAATATACAAATAATAGATTAATTTATTATTTATTAAATATAGGGTAATTAAAATGTAATTTGTTGTAACATTTACTCCAGATTCACTTTAATTAAAATCTTTATGAATTATAAATTTAACTAATTTAGTACTTTTAATAGGAAAATTTCTCCAGATGTTTTCTTGTACAATGTATAGTCCAACATTACTGGTTGTTTTTAATTTATTTGATCTGAAATATGTATTTATTTATTTAAATAATAATCAATTTTTCAATTTCACTGGGGGGTTGTGTCCAGCAACAGGGTGCTCATAGTAGAAGTCACGATTGGCTTACACTTTTCGTAAGCCGTCTATAAGCTTCCAGATGGTAGGATGATCCATACCTAATTCCGCGCGTCTGAAGGCGGCGATAAACTACTTCTGCATGGTTATTAGTTCTGTCCTGTTGGTTTAACGTTCTGTTATAGACATTCCACATTTTGTGCGGAAACGCCGGAAACATAGGCTGTCTTCGTCCATTACCTCTCCTGTTCATTCTTCCGACTTAGTTGTCCTCAAACCAGTCAAACCAGTCTAAAATTGATTGCACATCATTTGGTAGGTTATCAGATAACGATAATAAAGCATTATCTATGTCTTCAATTGGAATAAACGCCAAAGCTATAACCACGAATTAAAATTATTATATTAATAATATTAATTCGTGGCTTTAATCATTTTCGCATACAACGAAAAGTTGGGTTCATTGTTATATCGATTTATTAGGCCTAATTCACCCAATTTTTTTTTCATATTTTTTGCCAAATGATAAAAACGATTTGCCTAAAAAATAACCCCAGAAAAAATAACCCCGGAAATTTAGTCCCCGAAAAAAAAAAACCCCGAAAAAATAACCACAGAAAAAATAACCCCAAATGCGATTTTGTAAGATTTTAAATAATTATAATTGTCTAATATTCAACACTAAAATGTATATTCTAATAAATACGTGTATAGGAATATTTTATAAAATATTTTAATTATTAAGTGAATTATGAGCATTTTCAAATATTTAATATTTTTCATACTTATAACTCACCTTAAAATTAAAATATCGTAAAAATCAGATTATAACAGATTATGCTTTTACCTAAAAGTTTAATAAAAGCACACTAGTCACTAGATATATTGCGGGCACAACGTCCTCTTAAGATATGGTATATCTTAATATCTATAAGTTATCCTATATTTATATTTGTATTGTTAAAATATGGACTTCCTAATCTTCCAATGTTACTTCTCGTCTAGTTACTAATAATATAATAAAATAATAAAATAACCAATAATATATAAATAAAAAAAAAACGTAAATAATTTTAAACAAATAGTCAATTTTTTCAATTTCAATATTATAATAATTTTAAGCAAATTGTAAATTTTTTCAATTACCGTCAATAATGTATAAATAAAAAATATAAAAATAATATTAAACAAATGTCAATAATGTATAAATAAAAAAAATGTAAATAATTTTAAACAAATAGTCAATTTTTTCAATTACCGTCAATAATGTATAAATACCTACCTTTCTTATCCATTCTGCCAATTTTATTTCTGCCGAATTAGGCGAGAAGTAACATTGGCAGATTAGGAAGTCCATATTTTAACAATACAAATATAAATATAGGATAACTTATAGATATTAAGATATACCATATCTTAAGAGGACGTTGTGCCCGCAATATATCTAGTGTGCTTTTATTAAACTTTTAGGTAAGAGCATAATCTGTTATAATCTGATTTTTACGATATTTTAATTTTTAGTTGAGTTATAAGTATGAAAAATATTAAATATTTGAAAATGCTCATAATTCACTTAATAATTAAAATATTTTATAAAATATTCCTATACACGTATTTATTAGAATATACATTTTAGTTTTGAATATTAGACAATTATAATTATTTAAAATCTTACAAAATCGCATATGGGGTTATTTTTTCTGTGGTTATTTTTTCTGGGGTTATTTTTTCGCGGTACCGATAAAAACAATCTCGAATTTTTGCAGAAGGAAATATTTCTGAAAAACGTTTGAAAACAGCCATTTCATAGTCACAAGTAATAGACTTTGGATTGAAGTTTGGTGGCAGTAATACTTTAATCATGCCAAACAATTTGTTGTAAGTTTCTTTACAATTATTAGGTAAAAACTAAAAGTGCGTAGAAAATAGGGTGAACGCCTCCAAATTTTTTTGGTAGAATAACATAAATTTGTTTAAAAAAATTTGGCGCAATTTTAAATGTCCCATCCATAAAAAAATCATCGCAGGTTTTTGCTATTTCTAGGTTTCGTTGACGGCCAAAAATTAGGATTCTTTCAGCACCCGGACCACTATCAGCAAGCAGAAAGTTTTCAAAGTTTTTTGGTTCTGACTCATACATTTTATAAAATTCAGGAATTTCAAGATCAGCCACAGTCATAGGATTTTACGGAGCTTGATTAATTTCATTGCGTTTCCTCCTGATTAACTTCTTTAAAGCTTGTTGGTTGGGAAGAGCTCCTTGACAAGCGACATCAGTATTTTGGGTACATTCGTTGATTACTTGGCACGTCGATTCTTGTGTTTCTAGAGCCCTTTTCTTAATTTTTGTAACAATTTTGTCTGCTGCCACTTTAGCTGCAGATGGTTTGTGGTTATGCATATTTATAGATTTTACGACTTCGTGATTAACTATTTGCACGCGCGCTTTACAATACTGTTTTTGTTCGCATCGCCAAAACTCAGTTTTTTCGTCTGCAGACAGTTTGTCAAATATGTACAAAAATCCGTTTTCATAAAATTTTTCACGATTTCGCTGTGACGTTATGTTTTCCATATTGAACGTTGTATGAATTGAAAGCTACTATACTTGTATACTTTGGTATACTTGTCTATGGCTACTACTTCGAAAACTAAATGTGATCTACCTATAGGCACAATCATTATCCCCATATAATTTGTTTTGTTTCGTTATCGTATTTGTTCGCACCGCGTCGTTAGGTATAGAGATATCATATTACATTATATTATTACCTATTATAGATATAATAGTAGGTATTTTATTGAATTGAATACTCTTACTAATCAGTAATCGTATACTCATTGGTAATATTTTATTTTATCTTAATAAAACCTATAATACGACGTAACCGGTCAGTTGTCACCGGATAACATATTAATGTAACTTGCCAGTATGCTTGCAAAAATAGTTGTAAAAGTTGTGATGCAAAATAAATAATATACATCACACATTGCACATAACACAACACTCGCGCCAACTTGTCCTAGACCGGATTATTTTATATTCTAATTGAAAGTGATGGTAATGTTACTATTATTTGACATTAATAACTAAATAAATAATTAATAAAAATAAAATTAGCCATTGGTCGTACAATCTCGTACTACTGAATTATTATATGTAATAACACTAATAAGGAAACTTATAAAAACAAATTTTTATAACAATAAATAATAATTATATAATAATATAATATTTAAATAAATGGATAACATGGATACAATATTAATTTAGATAATAATGGTAATACAAATTAAAACAAATATAATTCATACAACATAACATAAAAACCTATTTATTACAATATTTTTATGAGTAGATAAAAAATTAAATAGTGAATAACTCATTTATTTATTTGTATACATAAATATATATTATTTAATAAAATAATGGTTGATAAAATAACATGAAATAGGTACAATGAATAATAATGTAAAAATTAATCATAAAAGTATAATGGAAACATAAGCAGAATAAAATAATTCAAATATTATTTTTTTTAATGACTTATTATAACTTTTTTAATTACTAATTTGTTTTGTACATTTAATTTTTGATTCACAACTTTTATAGATAATATTTAATACTGGAATTTATAAATTATATAGAATAACTATAGCATATACAATGAAATATGAACAAATATTATCAGATATTCCTTTATTAGCTTGGTAATAAAAGATTATGGTAATTTATACATATGTTCAGATTATCACATGTAAGAACAAATATTTTTTTTTGTTTCAAAAAAGTAGTTTTTTTATTTGAAACTTAAAACAAACCAATAAGTTAAATATAATTTCAGTTACAATTTTAATTTCATTAACTATTATAATAAATAATAACAATAATAGGTATTTTATTTTTATGGCAGAATTGAATTAGACATTAAAAAAAAAAAAAAAAAGTTTTGTATTAACAGTGATATAAAATATCTTATTTTAAAGAGTCAAGAACTATTGATTTATATTTAAATACAATGAAAGATGGTTACTTTTCTTGATTTCTTAAAAAATACATTAATCAATTATTTTTTAAATTTTAATGTAAATTCTGTATAAAAATAATAACATTATATAAATATTTGTTTCATCAAGAAAAAAGTTATAAAAATATAATTTTGATTAACTTACTGAAATTTATATATTATAAATAATGTTAATAAAATATTAACAATAAAGAAAAAAATACATTTAACAGTCAAAAAGTTATGACAATCTTTGATATAAGTAATTTAAATTGTATCAAAAATAATAATTGCTTTCTTGTTTTTATTAAAAATAATTAATAGCACCTTAGGAACAATTTAAAATACATACAACAAAATAAAAATAATTGCTAATAAAAATACCTATAAGATTGTATTTTATTATTTCACAATTTTTTTTAGTTTCTTTGTATCAAACATACTAATAGAAGATAATAAAGCCATTCTCTGATTATTTGACTGTGGTAAAATAACTGGGATAGTTGTTGTTGATGATGGTGGTGGTGGAGGAGGTGGTGGTGGAGGTTTGGACACTAAAGATGATGAATTAACAGCAACTATGCAAAATATAATAATAAAGTATAAGTCTAAAATGATAGTTTAAAAACCAAAATATTAGTGTTATAATATAAATTAAGATTTAATACTGATTAAAATCATATTGTAATAATTTGATAATTAAGACCTAAATGCCTTCGATCAACCCACTATTCAAAATTAAAGGCCCCGGTTCAATAACGGGATACCGTCGGACATCCACTATACTTACTACTGTTAGTTTGTATATCAGATCCAGTAGAAGTTAATGTACTGTTACTACTGGAACTATGTGATCTATCATTGATGTCAAGTGAACTATAATTTTTAATTGAATGGAAATCCTTCAAAATAATAAAAATTAGTAAAATTCAAAGAAAGATTATTTTGTTATCTATAGTCTATTCAAAATGAGATAGGTGGTACCCGGCGGCTAAGTAATGTGCAAGAGCATGGTTTTGTTCCTCAACACGACCTCATATGATCGATGGTAGGGAACGCCATTTAATCATACATCGTGAACAAATATTGGTCACCAGGTGCACCGATCTCACTTTGAATAGACTATACTTACAAAGTGTCTTGATTGCGTTACTCCAGAACATTTTTCTGGGTCATGGATGATTTTATAAATCTTTTTATGGCGTTTTTCTAATGCAATCTATAAATTTAAAACAATTAAAACTATAAATGTATTTTGTATTAATTTGAAACTGTGTATACATACCTTTTTTTGGTCCTCAAAAATTCTAGACATACATTTTTCTGCGATTAGAATATAATGTTCTTTTACTAAAACTGGTATTTTACATTTGAAAAATGACGGGTCTTTTTGTTCATCTATCATTCGTGCATGTTTTAAATTTGTTATTATTGAGTTCACGCTTGGCATGAGTAACTTTGATGAAGGAGGTGCAAGTATAGTTTTCATTTGTTTTGCTGAGAAATTTTAAAATTAATTATTATACTATTATTAAATATTTATGAATTGTAATATTTTAACAGTTAGAACATTTTTATAAGATACAAATAATTTAATAGTGAAAATATAATTTTGAAAATTATCAACTGATAAATTTTTATTTATGAAATATAAAGTACGATCTTACTCAAATTTAATGAGGTTTTTTGAGAAAAATGTTCACAAAAAGGCCTTGATAGAGGTTCATTTTCAGTAAACTCATATAATATATGACCAAATCCATATATATCGATATCATTTAAACTTTGTATACGTTTTTTTCCAAGTTGTACTAAGAATGAACGATAATATGAAGGTAATCCTAAAGTACTATTTTCAATGCCAGTTAGTTTAACATTTTCAATATCACAGACTAAAACATTTCCAGAATGCAAATGACCTAGAAAAGTAATTCAATTATTTAAACAATAGTCCAATAAATTGAATATTTATTTACTAACCATAAGGGATATGATTATCATGTAAAAATTTCAATCCATATAAGATCTGTTTAATATAAGATACCATAGTTTGGTCTGGTAAATAAACGTGAGAAGAAGTATCCCAATATTTTTTTAAAAAAGGTTGTAAAGGTGTGGTTTGATACAGTAGATCTCTCAAACTGCCAACTTGAATATTATGAACTGATAATGTATATCCTTCAGGACTTGGAAGTATCACAGGAATGTCTACAAGTGGATGCTTAAAAAAATAACAGTATATAAAAATAGTTAGGTATAAATATGTATATTTTAATATAAAAAATGTTTAACTTACTATTATGCTAGAGATAGATTTAAGTACTGTAACTAAATCTAGCTGTTTAAGTGAAAGGTCAGGACCACATTCAGTCCATGACAATAAAAGTTCTTGTTTTGGATCTTTTTTCCATTTAGATAAAAATGATTTCCTTCTTAAACGCCATCCTATATTAGGTAGTTCTTTAGATAATTCAAATTCCCGATTTCCTCTAAGAACCATGCCAACTTTTTGGAATAAAGATTCTAGAATGAAAATTTACCTATTAAATTAAATATATAATCAAACCATTGTTTATGGTCATCTTTTTGTTCTTCTATTATTCATTATAAAGTAGTTTCATTTACAAAATAAAAATATTATATTAATTCTAACTCGTAATTAATAATACTTGAGTCAAAGAAAAACTTTTGGGTAGGATTTATTCAAAGGTAATTATAAAATCTCTGATTTTTGATTTTTTTTTTTTTAATGTTTCTACTTATTGAATCTAATGAATAAAGATGATCGAATTATAAATATAACTAACTTTATCTAAAAATAAAATGCAAATACAATTATTAGTAGTAACAGTCAATATTACCTTTACAATATTCACTATATGATTCTGGGTCCAAAAAGCTTCTTACTAATAATGAATTTGCTAACATGAAATTCTCAACCATTGTATTTAAAGAGCTCTAAAACATAAATTTTGACTATCAATATTACCTACCTATTAATGTATACATTTAATTTATTAATTTAAGATGTAAGTCGTACATTGTTCACTAAAAGAAAAAGTAAAATAAATTACTGTGCAAATGTACAATAACAATATTGTAAAATAATACAATTAAATTTTTTTTTTTTTTGTTTCATAAATGGAACATTCAGAATACTTAGTATGTCAGGGACGCCCGGAAGGGGGGCCAGTGGGGGCCATTGCCCCCCCCCCCCCTGAGATTTTTCGTGTCATTTACAAAATTGGAAGTTTTTTACATAAAGCTGATCTATAATAGTCAGCAACTATTCGACAATCCTTGTATCTAAGTATCTAACAAGTCATATAGGAGGTATTTATTATTTAATCGTGAAAAAGACATTACGATTATTTTCAATCGCTAAGTCACTTTTTAACTTTTGGCTGGTTCCTACAGATTGTCTGTTAACGCGGACGAGTCAAAGTAATTAATTAAATTTATTTATTTATTTCAAACAAAAGGAGATTGCCATTACTTTTCGAATAAAATAATAAAATATGAAATAAATTTTATCAAATAAAGTTGTTTAAACTTAAGTTTTTGTTTGAACTTTGTTATGTTTTTTCTTACAAATATTAGAACTAATAGTATAAATGTGTAATTTTATATTAACTTAAATTAGTTTTGATTTTTAAAAAATATATATTATTGATAGTATTGCAAAATATGAGTAGATGAAAGATGTAGTGGTAAATTTACCTATAAGTTTTTAGGTACTTACAATTTTTTTTGCCCCCCCTGAACTACATTTCTGCGGGCGTCCCTGTAGTATGTTATTTTGTTTATATTCATTCAAATGCCATAACATATATTAGAAACAAGAAAACAATTAAATACATTGATAAATTAAAAATAAAAATTGTTTATGTTCTATAGAATGACAATACCTACTTTAAAAAATTACATTGAAATGAAAAAAACCAAAAAAAAAAAAATTATGCTACTTAAACGTATGACAAAAATTATTAATATTATATGATGAGTAAATAATTTAAGAAATATACTCATGTCAGCAAAAATTTTCAAAAAAAAATATTTTTAAAAAATTCTAAAAAATAAATTACCTGATAAATCTTTTTACCATCAAAAATGTAATAATCAGATTCACAAATTGGTTATTTTAAATTTATCCAAAAAAATTAAAATCAAATTAAATTTTTTTTTATTTTTAGTACTAAAAAATAAACATAAAAAAAAATTGAAAATATTAATTAGAACAAAAGTTAATCCAAAAGTCAATTCTATCTGTTAAACTTTGTATTTTAGAAATGTCAGGTATTTATTATAAAATAAGATTAAAATTTACCTAATTTAATTTTTCAAAATAAACAGAAAATTATAATGAATAAAAAAGCGGGTAAGTGAGTATCGCTCTGCTGTACATTAGGGGGTGGGGTGGACCTCGGACTAGGGTAGGTTAAATTTGAATGCAATGATAGGTATCATTGTATACGAAAAACGATTCTGAACGGAGATGATTTGTCTGTCTAGGATATATTATATTTAAATATTGTCATATATTCTATTTTTAAACAAATAGTATAGTTACTATATTATGTTACTTAGTTACTTTATAATATCTGTTTATTAATAAAAAAATTATTTGGCAACATACGCATAATGAGAGTATGAAATTTAATTTAAATTTTGACATATTTCGTATAAATTTGAACTTTAAGCCCTTATAAAAAAAAATTGTGACTAACAATTTCGGATTTTTTTTTATCACTTTAAGAACAACTTATAAGAAACCTTGTATTAAATTTTCAAGATTTTCTGGCCACCCAAAAATTTTTTATCGGCATTTGAAGAAAAAAAAACTTAGAAAAGTCGAAAATTTCAATTGTCTATAAGTAGCTTAAAAATGGTCAAAATATTTTGAAAATTTAACTGTAAAGAGATAACCATAATATAAACATTTGGTGAAAATTTCAAGTATTTACAATGATTTGTTTTTGAGTTACAGCAAAATCAAAAAATCGATTTTGTCGAAAAGTGGTTTTTCGTAAAATTGCCGTTTTTCTGTCACTTTTTTTTTGTTTTTCTCGATTTTTTTGAAAACTATTTGGAAATTTTACTTTTGACCCTCCCAAAGTACCAACTAGATTCAATTTCCTATTCAAAGAGGGGGGCTGAAGTTAAAAATCGGAGCATTATTACTGCTCCAAATGTTGTCGTCAGACACAAAAAAAAAAAAAAAAAAACACACATCATTGTAAAAGCAATACATTCATCACTCCGTTCAGAATCTAAAATAAAACCAAATGCAAGGATCAATTATGGTCTATTATAATATATAATATTTTTAAAATTATAGTTAAGTATATTTAGTAGAAAAAGTAATTATCCAGTATTATTTTTAAGTAAAACATTTTACAATACTTGTAATGCATTTTGTCGTTGCATCACCAATTTTCGATCCATGTTTCCAATGTATTTTTTTGGAGGTAAATCCAAATTTATTTTTGGTGACAATTTGTATAACATATTTTGCAGTTTAACAAAATCACTGTACCGCTTGAATATTTTCCAAGTGCAATCCTGAACACCGGTGCGTGTTACTTCAATCACATATTCCTTTAATAAAAAACACACCAGTCAACATTATAATTGTTATTGATGGACTGTGTATTTAAAGTCTATTATTATTATATGCACCGTATATCCATTGGTGTTCCGCGAATTGAGAATTGTACATTTCAACGGATGTGTATCGTCGACTTTGTCCTTCAATGTTGCACTATTCTCAAATATCGACATTGTCACTTTAATTCAACGCCGCCGTTGATCGATTCAAGACACAGAACGCAAATAATTTTGTTCGACCATTACAATGAAAACGACAAGTACCGAGAATGTTACATAATCCCAGCAGCAGAACACAATCAAAAGATCAATGAGACTATGAGACCTGTAAACTCTGTGACGTACTTTACTCTCGATAAGTTGATGGCTATGAATTGTAGTTGAAACCCTAAATGGTACGTCGTTTTAATAAGTAAAAACAACAATTAAAAATAATAATATTGTTGTTAATGTTATCACTTATCATAGTGAAAAAATACACACCTTGAAAGTAAGTTATTATACTCGAATCACATCAACCGCCCGATACCCGGTTATACTACAGACGAATTCGTATAGTATAGTCATTATTCTGTCAAGGTGGATTCAATCCACCTTGATACCTATTATCGTTGTAACTCATAGATAAGGTAAAAAACACATGGGGCTCGTAGTTAAATTAGATGATGAAAAAATTCTTTGTCAATATGACAATATGTATTATAATTATGATATTATATGTTGTCATGGTTGTGTAGTAGATCCGAGATCGTATTACTGTAATAGCAATAATAGCATAATGTAAATTGGTGGCCAATATTTATTATACGACACTACGACTTGACTACTTTAGATACAGACCTGAGACTGGATTACAAAATTACACGTGAATTACTTATAATTTACAGAATTTAAAAAAAAATTAAAATTGAATTGTAAAAATATAATTATATCATTTAAATATATAAAATAATAAATGGCTGTTTAATAAAGTAATACAATAATATTTTTATCGAAAATATCTATAAGGATAGAGCTTCACACGGCGTATTCCACCGCGTTGTCCATGGTCCATCGAACTAAAAAGCATTGGTTTATTTTTAATAAACGCCGCGGAATACGTAGCGTTTGAAACGCGGCAAATACGCCATGTATAGCTCTGATTTTATAGTTAATAGTTTATTTAGTTTATTACTTATGTTTAATATGTTAAATGTTTACAGATACTGACATTACATTAGCAAGTAAATCTTTCTGTGCGCCCCGCCAAAATATTTATGATAGTACGGACCACGGACCAAGAAAATAAAAAATAGTTTACGGTTTTTATCATGACTTTATAATATTCTTTACTCTATGTAAAAAACCTAACACCTTGCCTAACCTATTACCCATAACGTTGGCTTATTTAGTAATTTAGTAATTATTGAATTTTACTAGTACTTTCATCGTATTATTTAGATGCACACTAATATTGCATTTTGACATGATTAAAAACAAAAAAAATAGAAATTTAAATTATTTATTTGTTAGCTTATTGCAGTCAAGTGTCTGATAGTTGTTACAGTATTGTTACCGAGGAAACGGAACACGGACTTCTGCACCATTGTCAATTATAGTAATTATTTAATTATTTATTATATTAGTTAATAGTTGTTTTAAATAATAATAATTTAACTATTCCTGAAAACAAAATATGGAGGAAGAAGGTTTCGAAGTCAAAGTGGGTATTTTATTATTTAGTTTAAAAAAATCATTATATAATAATTTATACATGATTGATTACCTACCTATCAAAGCATTATTTTTGCTAAATTATCAATATATTTTATAGATACCAAGCTAGCTATCATGTTAGTATGTTACATACTGGTATGAACTTCAATAATTTAAAATCTACTAATATTATAAAATTATTTAATTAAAAAAAAAACAATTTTCAATAGAATAACATGTTTTTTATACTAAGAACATTGACATTTATAAATTTGCTAGATTTATGTTTTATAATCTAAATTATTTCCGTAATATAAAGTTTGAATTATTTCAGCATATTTCCAAAGAAGATTTTAATAGAACTTACAAAAAAATCAATTGTTGTCGACAAAAACAAATAGATGATCAACATTGGAACGTTTATATGGAATCAATCAAAAGTACAGACTCTAAAAAAACATACACTATTGAAAATAACATGGACATTAAACAAAGTGAAAACTCGTTGAATAAATGTAGAAATAGCCAATCAAGCATGTATGATTATGGAAATGTATACTCATTGCATGATCCTTATGATATAAATCATATACATGGGCTTAGAAAGTATTTAATATAATTATTAATAATAATACTTTAATATTATTTTAAATTTAATATTTATTGTATTTTTGTTATAGTCGTTTGTTTAAAACATTTATTGAGTTTTCTAATATTTTAGAAAATGCACTTTTGCCACCTGTTTTAAAAAGTGCTAAAAAAGTACGAATTAAAATAAATGAATATGATCAACAAACAAATAATTACATACTTGATCTAAACTCACTGGTAAATAATTTAGTACCTAATTATTTATTTTGATTTTGATATAAAACTCACTTATATACATAATTATTAAATAATAACATTTGTCTGACTTTTTAACTGACACAAAAAAAAAAAAAAAAAATTAACAAATATAAATTACATATTTTAATTAATGTTAGTAATTTATTGTCAAATTTACAGTCAGGATAAATGTTTAAATTAGTAAATCTTTGAAAGAGAGAGCAATAGTATTTATATTTTTATTCTGACTGAGGCAGAACAATTAATTACTATAGAATTAAATAATTTAAAAACAAACCAATTAAAATAATAAAATTGTTATTTTTAATTTTTATTGACAATAATTTTATTTTGAAATAATCAATTTATACACACAAATTAAATATAATTTTTCTAAGGTCTGTACACACTACAGCGATAGTGTTAAAATTTTATTGTCTTTCGCCGCATCAATAAATTGTATATGGCTAAAACATTTTAACGCCACCACTGAAATGTATGGAGACCTTTATGGTGTTTTTGCCAGTAGATCACATCAATGATTGTTACATTTTAAATTTTATTATTGTATTTCAGTTTTATGAAATTAAAAAAGAATCAAAAAATGAAGACTTGCACAATAAAAAAAATAAAACTAATGTCACATTAAGAAAAGCTTTTCAAATTAAGTTAATTAAATGCTATAAATTAGCAATTAATGCCACAAAGGTATTTATAAATAAAGTTAATTATAATAATATATTAATATATAATATTCTAATATTCTATACCACTCCAAGATGTGTTCAAAGACCTTGGAAGCTGGAATTTATAACCCTATTCAAAATAAAATGAAAAATTTAATACAAATTATATCAGCTCTATCATTAACTACTGGAAAATATATTTATGGTGAAATATTCAAGAAAAAAAAGGAAGAAAGTTTTGTATGTATTAATTTAGTTAAACTGTTTTTATCATTACCTATTACTATATATTTAGATTGATTTCAACTTAATGATTCTAGGATTTAGTTCAACATTGTAAAGATTTAGAGAATATGTTGGAGGAATGTGGTTATAAAGACACAGATATTGACAATCATAGTGATAATATTAGTAGTAATATATTAAATGAGCTTTCTAATAAAGCTTTAAGTAAACCTAAAACCCAATTATTTTCTGCCAATTCCAATCGACTAAGTATGTATAATCATGATAAACCAAAATTGGGATCATGCTTTGCTCAGAGATGGTCAAAAAAATCATTTGAATCATCTAGAAATAAAGTTTTATCAAAACAAGACAATATATTAAAAACTAAAAATAATTTAGACGATATCAAAACTGTAATGGAAGAAATTTATCCCTTTGGAGAAATGAATGTAAACTATATTATAATGTATATAATTATAATTTTTTAGCATCTGATATTATTTTAGGAAACAAATTATAAATTTTTGTTCAAAGAGATACAAGATGAAAAATTAGTTAATACCAATGAAGCAATTAAATTTTCAACTGATTCAAAAATAGTCAAGTATGTATAATTGTGTATACCCAGTCACCCAGATTATTATTTTTTGAGTATCTAAATAATTCTAAACTTAATATTTTAAAAAATACATTGGTTTAATTAATGATAATGTAATAATCAAAATGCATATTAGATTATGAACGGAGTGAAGAATGTATTGCTTTTACAATGATGTGTGTTTTTTTTTTGTTTTTTTTGTTTTTTTTTTTTTTTTTTTTTGTCTGACGACAACATTTGGAGCAGTAATAATAATGCTCCGATTTTTGACTTCAGCCCCTCTTTGAATAGGAAAATTCATCTAGTTGGTACTTTGGGGAGTTAAAAGTAAACATTTTCAAATAGTTTTCAAAAAAATCGAGAAAAACAAAAAAAAAGTGACAGAAAAATGGCAATTTTTACGAAAAACCACTTTTCGACAAAATCGATTTTTTGATTTTGCTGTAACTCAAAAACCAATCATTGTAAATACTTGCAATTTTCACCAAATGTTTATATTATGGTTATCTCTTTACAGTTAAATTTTCAAAATATTTTGACCATTTTTAAGCTACTTATAGACAATTGAAATTTTCGACTTTTCTAAGTTTGTTTTCTTCAAATGCCGATAAAAATTTTTTGACCGGCCAGAAAACCTTGAAAATTTAATACAAGGTTTCTTATAAGTTTTTCTTATAGTGATAAAAAAAAATCCAAAATCGTTAATCACAATTTTTTTTTATAAGGGCTTAAAGTTCAAATTTATACGAAATATGTCAAAATTTAAATTAAATTTCATACTCTCATTATGTGTATGTTGCCAAATATTTTTTTTATTAATAAACAGATATTATAAAGTAACTATAGTAACATAATATAGTAACTATACTATTTGTTTCAAAATAGAATATATGACAATATTTAAATATAATATATCCTAGACTGACAAATCATCTCCGTTCAGAATCGTTTTTCGTATACAATGATACCTATCATTGCATTCAAATTTAACCTACCCTAGTCCGAGGTCCACCCCACCCCCTAATGTACAGCAGAGCGATACTCACTTACCAACTTTTTTTATTCTTGTTGTCAGACAATTTATTTTAAATACACATTCAAGAATATTAAAGAATTTTTTTTTAAAAAAATGTTATTTATTATAAGATGTCTATAAATTTTTAGCTTATACTAAATTTTGATTATTATTTAAATAAATAAATACATATTTCAGATCAAATAAATTAAAAACAACCAGTAATGTTGGACTATACATTGTACAAGAAAACATCTGGAGAAATTTTCCTATTAAAAGTACTAAATTAGTTAAATTTATAATTCATAAAGATTTTAATTAAAGTGAATCTGGAGTAAATGTTACAACAAATTACATTTTAATTACCCTATATTTAATAAATAATAAATTAATCTATTATTTGTATATTAAGATATAAAGCTCTCTAAAAATGGATGTATGGTTTTAAATATAACTCCACAACAACAAAAGGAACATTATTTATATAGCCATCAATTCAAACAACAATCATTGTTAGTAGAACATGATGTTAAAATCTTATCCAAGTAAATATATTTATAATCTGTATTACACTCATCTCTAGATGTAACAAATATCTTCTCTACCTTCACTCCAAGTAAATCAAAGTATTTATGATATTGATTTTTTATATATGAAGACAAAAAACTTATTTTTAATTGAGTCGACTTAATATTTTTCTCTGCATCAAATTTAAATTATTAGCTAAACATATTATTTAATAATTGATGTTGTGACTTTCTTAATGTTCACTTAATAACACAAGATATTTTGGTTTTCTGAACTAGTTTGTATTCATTGAGTTATAATATTTTTGTAAATTGTTTACAGGTTATCATTTAATTATTGTCATTATTCAAAAAACTTCAGTTTTATTTGACGTTTTCTAATTTTTATACTTAATTATAAATTATGTATCTATTAATTATATTTATTAATTTAACTTAATTTCATGACTTTTCGTTTTAAGTATTACAGAAACAATTATTGATGACATGATAAATGAAGTTTTATCAAAAATTGATTACGATGCAATAATCATGAATTTAATAAAAATGGAACTATTGGAATGATGAGACTTAATCATTATTAATTAAAAAACAATTATTTTTATAAAAACATTAAACGTAAAAAAATATGTAATATTATTATAACATAATAAAAACAATTTTTTATAAATATTTAGTTATTTTTAGATTAAATAAATATGTTCCTTCTTATTAATTATCTATTAAAGTCTTAAAATATTAACTTTTGTAACCACTCAATTGATTTCCTTCTTAGTTCCTATTACAAATGGCAATATTCTAAGTAATAATTCTGTATTTCTATTATTCTTTTCATCAGTATTCACAGTGAATACACCTATTCAAAATTGAATGAAATGTCTCATTTTATCTAAATTTTTTTAAAAACAAAATTCATAATAATTTTATGTATAATATGTCTATTAGAGTAGGTAAAATTTATTTAACTTTTTGTGTTTCGGTATGTTGATTTAATTTTTGCTAAAAACATTTTATTCATTATATCATTGGTAATTAATAATTAATTATTATCATACTTTATAATAATGCATGCATACCTATATGTTATATGTATATAAACAGTGGACCATACATCACTATTATTCATTTTTGAATTAATAATACTGTAAAACAGTATGAATAGTTTTGTTTATTAAAATGAATTTACTTATTTATATAAGCACTTAAAAATGTCATTGCGTATAATAAAATGTTTAATGAAATATTCATAAATAAAAATTTTAAGTTCATACTACAAACAGAGCCGGCGTGGGTGGGGCCTACGGGTATGTGCCCCGGGCGCATGGTTTAAAGGGGCACCAAAAAAATTGAAATGCATAATGATAAATAAAATAGGGGGTGAATATTTTTAATTTTGCCCTTGACACCAAATTTTAATGGCATACAAATAATAATAATGTTTTTGAATTATAAAAAAAATAATTAACGTTGTTAATTCTATACTTCTATAGTAAAATTTAGTTTGTATAAATTTCAACTACAAATAAATTGTATCAAAAATAGGTTTTTAAGATTTTTTAATTCCAGTATGAAATACTCATGACGAAAATTGTATCTAATTATTTTCATAGCCTATTTAAAAAAATGAAGATTATTTAAATTTTTTAGTATAAAATACTATTTTCGTAGGTATTAATTTTGATAAATTTTGTGAAAACTGAACTTCAAATGCATATAAAAACAACCATAATAAAATACCAATGTATTTTATGCAGATTTAGGAACAGTTTTCGTAGAATATTCTTTGGGGAGGAAGGCGAGTGTTAAAATGTTCCTAATTTTTTCTCTTTTAATAAAATAAACAAGCCCCCCCCCAAAAAAAAAAAGTTACAACTAAATCCAATTTGCTACCAGTAAATACCCCAAAGTTGAAAATTGAAACATTTTTACAGCCCCATAAGGCGATGACAATGATTAAAAAAACAAATTTATCATTGTAAAATCAATTAGTTCCTAATACAATCAATAAACATTCATCACTCGGCTCAAAATCTAAAATGTATAAGGGATATTGTATTGTGCGCGTTAGATGTTGACCAAGCTAGGTAATTTTTAAATGTACAAAAATATAAATACTATGAATACCATTAACAGCTGGTGTCTATACAAGGGGCTAGGGGAAAAAGCACAAGAGCATTGAGCAATACCCTGCCAAGTTCTAAAATATATCATCATGTATAGAAAATACTAATTTTTGGTGAATAATTCAATTTATTCCATATTTATTACATGTTATTTATTTTTGAATTGCAACAAACATACAAAATTTGTTAAAAACTAATTTTGAGAGTAAATTACTAAATTATTGTAGTTTGTTCGTCGTATGTTTGTAACAAACAATTAACAAATGATTATAAATCATAATTATTTTTAAATATTGTAAGGTATGTGCTTATAACTGCTCTGGCCCAAAAGTACAAACCACTAAAAATAAGTTTTCGTTTAACATTATTATGTTAATGATAAATATTTAATTATTATTATTGGTTTTTTTTTTTTTTTAAAAAAATTAAAAATATCAAAATCAAAAATAAATTTTGAAACCACTGGAAAGCTAAAAAAAAATGTTAACTTAAAAGGTAACACGAATTGCGTCCGGGACGCAATTCGTTCAAAAAGGTTCGTCTAGGTGGGAGCATACTACTTGCGTCCGAAAATATTATTAGTAGGTTAGTAGCGTCCCGCAAAAAAAGATTCAAAAAGGGTCATAGCCTATTTGCGTCCCATAATACCTTTTTTATAACCTAATTTCGTCCCGAAAATATCGATATAATCGATATCAATAAGTTAATAAACAAACACATTGATATTGATTTTAATTTAGAATATTGTTAATAATAAAAAAATTAATTTAAAAATAATTCATATTTGGTACATTCAACGCCGGATTAAGAGTTAAAGACGCCGGGGGCAAAATACATTTTCCAAATAATAGGATATTGGTACTAAAAATAGGGATAACACCAGTGCTACGGCTATTATACTACTATGACATTGTATTACTCCGAAAAAAAATTTTTATTGTCACCCATAACACTGCTCCGATATCAATTACTTCGAACATAAACTATAACGATTCTATATTATATTACTCCGACATATTTTGCATTTTACTGATAGAGATAATTGCATGTCTACATGATGATTGATAAGTAAAAACCATGATAAATAATATTAATAATATATAATTTATAAGTTTTATATTTAATATAAGTGTAGGTACCTATAGACATTATTTAATTATTATAACATTGTATAGATTTTATATTTTTATTAAAGTATAATCCACGTTCCACAGTGTAAAGTAGATCTTCTCAGAGTTCAGAACTTCAGTTTGTAAATGAAAAACAGAAGCACACTACACGGTGTCACAGATAGTATGATATTAAAATTTATATTTGACGTTTTTTTTCATAAAAATGTAGAAAACATGTGATTTATTTTTAATATTATCTTAATTTAGACCATAGATAAATTAGAAATTTGATATTTTAATATATTAAATATTTGTTTTGACTATTAGGCAATCTCAGTGTCATTTTTTTTTCTTCAATGTGAAGGTAATAACAAATAATTATAATATTTTCTTAGGTACACTCTTTGTAATCATTTAAAGCTCTTCCATCTTGTATTACTTAAAATAATTTGAAACAAACAATTGCCGCTGGACCCACAAAACTTTTAATATCTATCAGATATTCTTTGGTCCCAATTACATCTTATAATTTGAAATTCATTAAGGTATTTGTTATTAATATAATTTGTTGACTCCAGTTTCTATAAAAAAGTTTTAGTAAATTTGTTTTGTGTAATTTAATTATTCTTTTCACATTAATCTAAGACCACTCTGTCTGTGGTTGAAGAGTTATAAACAATTTTATATCCATTCATTCTATTCAGTGGATGATGGAATCCATAACACATATTAATTGTGATTCGAATAAAAACTGCCTATACCTAAATTGATATCTAAATTTATAATAGAAAATTTATCTACGGAATACCGTTTGTTTGCTTCAAATTTTAACAACTTAATGAAAGATGGCCCTGAAAATATCAATGAAAAATGTCATAACATTTTTGATGAAGATAGTGAAAATGACTCAATTTCATATTATGAAAATTTTGGAGACTTACTGCAAGTATCAAATATATTACAAAAATTAAGTAAAATGGGCATGGCATCATCATTTCCTAATTTAAGTTTGGCTTACAAAGCAATTTGTACATTACCTCCAACATCTGCTGGTGCTGAACGTTGTTTTTCTAAATTAAAATTAATAAAAACTAACCTACGTTCAACTATGAGTGAAGCGAGACTAGATCATCTCATGGTAATATCGTGTAACCCAGACATTGATATAAATATGGACGATGCAATTGATAAATTTGAATCAAGATCTAATCTACTTAGGTCAAATCTAATGTACAAATAATGATTCTTAATAATTTTATACACAACATTTGAATATATTTAATTAACAATTAAGTGGACGTTATACCCGCATGTATTGTTTCTGTCTTACTAACATACATCATATCAAATTTGTGTTCAGCAAAACACTTTTGATATGATGTATGATAGTAAGAAACAACACATGAGAGTATAACATCCTCTTAATTAAATTTATAAAAATAGAAATTATGTCTATTCCTAATTTTGTTATTTTTATTTCAACAATTTTTATTTAATATGTATTGTTAATTTTGGAACTATACAAATTTATTTTATAAAAATTTAAGTAATTTAAAGTTCTTTCTTTATAATTTAAAGAGAATATTAATAAAAGAATATATTATATTAATTATCATAAAGGAATAATTATATAAACTGTTATATTTGAAAAATAATGTATAGATTTATTTGTCTTAATCCAATGTTTCATTTTCATTTACCCCATACATTTGTAATGGTGTACCTGTTGGCTGTTGTATTCATGGTACAATCTTAACCTACATATAAAATATGCGGCAAATGCACATTTAAAATAGTGAGCTGTTTTTATATATAATATGACCTTATAATATGGTTATTTATATAATATATATAAATTTGGTATTTCATTGGTTATTTATTAGTATTTTGTATTTTTGCTAATAGTGGTTAACGGTGGTACTGGTGGTAGTGGTAACTGGTAGTGTTAATGTTAAAAATGTAGGTAGGTGGTCTGAATTAATATGTGCACTCCTAATATCAATTGTCTCAATCCGCCACTGATTGGAAGTTCGTTGTGATGATGCACCAACTTTCCATTCTCCGGATAATTATGTTTCAAAACTTTTGTCAAAATATAAATTTATAGATTTGTTTTCAAACTACTTTTTGATTTTTTCTAACGAGGCTAATCGATTTATCGATATTTTTCAATAAAAATCTATGTAACTACTTATTCTGATCCTGATACTCAAACACGATTTTCTTAATTATTTTGGCAATAGTACCTACGTTTTGGATTTCCACCCCTCAATTCATTGGCACAAATAGGGGGGGCTTGAGGCATAGGCAGAGCTTGATAAATTTAGTTGGGCCCCAGATTATTTTAATTATATAGTTTAACCTATGTAGTTTGAAATAATCTTAATTCTTAATACAAATATGAACAAATTTAAAATAGACTAAAATATATGAATGTATTGCATGCTATATTACTATTACAATATTAATACAAATACAGAAAAAAAATTGTTTTTAAATAACATTAGAAATTGTATTTTAAATGTCTGTAGACTGAAAAAACTAAAAACAACAAGTTGGTAGCATAAATGTTTTCTTAAACTATACTTTAAGTGTTTTACTTCTTGTACTTAAATAATAAAATAATAAATTTGAAAAAAAAAATAATAAGTTACCTATGAACCATAAATTACTTTAGTGTTAACGCTGTTATTCATTTCTAAAACTATAAAATAATTGAACACGTCTATTACTCTATTAGTCACATTCAGCACGGTGAAGTTGTCGGTAATTTATTTTGTATATGGTTTCGGTGTACATCGACATTCGACGTATCATATGTTTATTTACATGCATACGATATACCAGTATATTATTATTATTCATAATTCTGAATTACGAGTTTATTTACGATCGTTATACAATTACAATCAAGTGACATTATGATTTGTTTTTTTAGGTATTTAGAAAATACATTTCATTCAAAAATATTAATTTCATATTTCTGTTACCATAAACCTATAGTTTCGTTTTTAGAGGATGATGATGCAGGTGAAGGCCACTCAGAGCAAAATTCACTGGAGTACCTAATTTATGCACAATTATAATTAAGTACATTGTAAAAGTTATTAATTTATCAATATAGAACGAAAAACCTTGTATTTCGTTTTATTAATGTCGCCTTGTTGAATTTTTCACTTCTGTCGTGTGGTCTTGAGCACACACAATTTTTTTTTTTACGCGTACCGGCTATAGTAAGACGAAGTTAACCTAACCGCCACCTAGCGCGGCTGTACAAAGAGTGGTGGGAGCATTTTGAACAAAGGGAACAGAACAAAGTGCCGCGCGTTTGGCTATGTTATGCCATTAATTTTGAAAAAATTTCGATTTTTAGATTTTTTCCTTTATTTACACTGTAAAACCTACCTTTGTGCCAAATTTCACGTTTCTACCTATTCGGGAAGTGTCTTTTAATTTTGATGATCAGTCAGTCAGTAACAAAATTGCAAATTTTGAAATCCTCCCATTTTTAAATGGCTCAATATTAAGGGCTTATTTTCTTAGAGCATCCTAAGCTATTTTAGATTAATCTGTCTTTTAAATTTCAAAAGTTTATCTTATGAGGAAACAGAGATATATAGGTTACAAAAACCGGGCGAATTGGTTCGTGTAAAGATACACTGGCATTGCTGGAACTTGGCCAGCGCACTGCCATGCGCTCTAATTATTATTATTATTTTATAATTCTTTTATTTGTTTTGTGTTTATATTACTGTCATTACAGTCAACTAAATAGATTTAAATTTACTAATGTAATAACACTAATAACTATTAATTTGTCATTTGGTTCATCCCGTTTACATTAAAATAAATAAATTGATTAATTAATAACACTAATATTATCAAACATGGTAATATCAATAAAATTGATATAGGTATCAGTTTATCCATGACGAAATAACATATTTATTACTTATTTCGTCATGAGTTTATCAATGATAATAATATAATATTGTGGCCCACCACAATATTAATAATATCAGAGTAGTTTGATCTACCTTCGTAGTTGTATATAATCGGATAACTTGTCTTCGTAGCATTTTACATTCGGAGTAATATGTTCGGAGCATTATATTATCGTGGCAGTGAACTATCGTGGCAGTAGTAGCAACCCCTAAAAATATTTGACGCCGTTCTTAATATATAAAAATTATGACGCCGGGGGCAATTGCCCCCTTTGCCCCCCTTTAGACACGGCACTGGGTACATTTTGTCATAATAATAAAATTCATATTTTTTACATTAAGGTATAATAAAAAAAGCGGGTAAGTGAGTATCGCTCTGCTGTACATTAGGGGGTGGGGTGGACCTCGGACTAGGGTAGGTTAAATTTGAATGCAATGATAGGTATCATTGTATACGAAAAACGATTCTGAACGGAGATGATTTGTCAGTCTAGAATATATTATATAAAAATCGAAAATTATTAATTAGTATAAAACGTAATTTTACAAGTGTACTTTATCACAAAAATTCCCGTTTTTCTGTCATTTTTTTTTTTGTTTTTCTCGATTTTTTTGAAAACTGTTGGAAAATGTTTACTTTTCACCTCTATAATGCACCAAGGATATCCACTTTGCCATCGGAAACCACCCCCAAAGTTTGAAATTGAAGCATTATTTCGACTAGTTATGCTGTACACAGACACAAAAAAAAAAAAACAAAAAAAAAAAAACAAAAAAAAAACACACATCATTGTAAAATCAATACATTCATCACTCCGTTCAGAATCTAAAAGCGGGTAAGTGAGTATTTCTCTGATGTACATTAGGGGGTGAGATGGACCTCGGACTAGGGTAGGTTAAATTTGAATGCAATGATAGGTATCATTGTATACGAAAAACGATTCTGAACGGAGATGATTTGTCAGTCTAGGATATATTATAAAAAAATCGAAAATTATTTATTAGTAAAACGTTATTTTACACGTGTATTTTTGATTTCAAATTAAAATTAAAACTTTAAACACTCGTAAAATTTTTTAATTGAATAATCCTCAAACTTTTTTATAATTATTCTAAGCTTAATTTATGGATAGCATAGTATTAAATTTTCAATTCTTAGCTTTTGATAGAAAAATATTTATAAATTTTTAACTACCAAATAGTGAAAATATTCATGATTTTGAGGAATTTTTGTCAATATTTGAACTTCAAATGCTAATAAAAAAAAATTGTGCCTATGTATTTTTATAATTTTTGAATGAGAGTTAGAACAAGTTATGTGGACCCTTCAATTAAATTTTCAAGTAATTTTTCCCAGCTAAATTTTTTTTATCAACATTTATAAAAAAAAAATAAAAAAAAATTGAAAATTTCAAATGCCTATAAATAGCTCAAAAAAAGTCAAAATATTTTGAAAATCAAATCACGTAAAGAAAATGGCAATCTAAATAACTGGAAAAATTTTCAAGTATTTATGACTTATACTATTTGAATAACAACAAATATCAAAAATCGTTTGAGGCTAAACCGTTATTTAACGCGGTTTTGTAAAAATTTAAATTTCAAACACTCATAAAAATTTTTTGTCTGAATCTGATAGAGTTTTTTTTATAGATAATTGAAGTAAAATGTATGGAGAACCTTGTATTAAATTTTCAAAACTTAGTTATAAAAGAAAAAAATTTTACGATTTTTCAACCACAAAATTACTTGCAAATTTTCGCAATTTTGACATATTTCGTTTAAATTCGAACTTTGAGCACTTATAAAAAAAAATTGTGACTAACGATTTCGGATTTTTTTTTATCACTTTAAGAACAACTTATAAGAAACCTTGTATTAAAATTTCAAGATTTTCTGGCCGGCCAAAAAATTTTATCGTTATTTTAAAAAAAAATACTAAAAAAAATTAAAAATTTCAATTGTCTATAAATAGCTCAAAAAAAGTGAAAATTCTTTGAAAATTTAACTGTGTATGGAGAACGCTAACATAAACATTTGGTGAAAATTTCAAGTATTTACATCGATTAGTTTTTGAGTTATAGCAAAATAAAAAATTCGATTTTTTTGAAAACTGTTAGAAAATGTTTACTTTTCACCTTTATAATGCACCAAGGATATCCAATTTGCCATCGGAAACCACCCCCAAAGTTTGAAATTGAAGCATTATTTCGACTAGTTATGCTGTACACAGACACAAAAACAAAAAAAAAAAAACAAAAAAACACACATCATTGTAAAATCAATACATTCATCACTCCGTTCAGAATCTAAAAAATCATGTATTCAATTCAAATATGGTAGGTATAAATTTAAAATAATAAAAAAAATTCAAATATGGTACATAATTAAATAATAAAAAAAAATGCAAATATTGAATTCAAATATGGTTAGGTATAAAATATTTGAACGAAACATTTATTGTAAAATTTAATGGAGAAATTTCTTCCCGCATAGGTTATTAATAGAATATATCGTAATGTACCGAATTATTATGATAAATGTATAGATAAATTGTATTTACATCCCACAAATAGTGAGATTTCTTATATAGTATAGTAATATGAACTATCGATTTTAGTGACACGATACTATCGACTTTAGTGATTTTAGTAGTAAATATCGATAATAATTATATAGCCGACTTGCGTCCCCAAAACGGGACGCAAGTTACTGGTCAAATTTACTACCTGTAAAATATACCTTTTTTTGGGACGCAAGTAACATGCAGCCGTCTAGGTACCTGTTTGGTACGCAATTCGTGTGCACCGGAATATATAGAGCTTCATGCCTCCATTTTCATCACCGATGACTTTTTTTTGAAATTGACCTTCGACTTGTCCTAATGTAGAATTGTAGAATACCTTTTTTTTTTTTCCTTTTGTATCGAGAGTCAGAGAAGGAACCGCGTTAGCATTACTTCTTCTCTGACTCCCATCGTTTATTGATAACAATTACAACAACAGTTATTAGCGGTGGGACAATCTCCCACTCACTAATAATACAACAAAATTAAACTAATTATATATACAATACTGGGAGGATCTGTCTCCCTAGTTGCCTTCGGCTATAATAAGTTGCTTAGTTGGTATGGTGGCCGGATTCTGCGTCCGGATTCATCGCCGCACCTCCGCGGCCTGGCGGATCCGCTCCTCTTCTTCCTTGAGCGAGAAGATGCGTTCGACCATTAGGTTCGACCTAACCTAACCGTAGAATAGCCGAAATGACTCCTCCGCGTCCCTTAGTATAGCTGACTTTTCATCTGGGTCTGCTGGAAGCTGGTCAAACGGTGGGCCGCAAATAATGTCTTGGATGTCGGCCGTGCACGGTCTTCGCCCCAGCTGAGTGGACAGAGGGTCACGGAGGGCGCTCCAGTAGTAGCACTCAAAGAGAGTGTGTTCCACCGTGTCCTCGCCGCCCATACACTGCAAACACGTCGAACTGGCAACCCTGGATCTCTTATAGAGATATGACTTAAAACAGCCGTGTCCCGTTAGCGTCTGTGACATGTGGAACGACAGGGGCACTAGCGGGACCGTCCTTCCCAGCCAACGCGCGATGGATGGGATGCAGGAACGGGTCCAGGACTCCTTCCTGGTTGCTTGGACGACCGGGTCCCGCCAGGCGCAATGTCGGCGAGAAGTCGGGACCGGATCCTGGCCCGTTCCAGTCCGAGTAAGTCAGCGGGAACCGTAGAGGCCAGGACTAAAAAGGCCTCGTCGGAGACGGTACGGTATGCACGGATGGTTCTAAGCGCTGACGATCTTTGTGGCCGAATCAGGTTCGCTTTGGTCCTGGCCACCGCGGCCACCCTGCTGATCCAGACAGGGGCGGCGTACAGCAACTGGCTGTCGACCACGGAGCTGAGCAGCTTTCTTTTCCACTGGGAAGGGCCGCCTATGTTGGGCATGAGCCTAGCCAGCGCTGCCGCCGTGCGTGCAGCTTTTTTGGCCACAACATCCACGTGAGCCGCAAAGGTGAGCTTCTTGTCAAGGATCACTCCGAGGTACCTGATTCTGTCAAACAGGACTATTGGGTGTCCTCCGATTGATAGCCTCGGGGAGACATACGCGCGTCTCCTGGACAGGATAACAGCTTCCGTTTTTTGGTGAGCTAACTCCAGGCCGTGGTTCGTCATCCAATCGTCAATTCTCTGCAGGGTGGGGTTGACGAGATCCTCTAGCAACTGACCCATTAATGCCGTTCCTACGACGGCCAGATCGTCGGCGAACCCTATGAGCTGAACCCCGGGAGGCACGTCCATTTTCAATAAAGCATCACAAGCGACATTCCACAGAGCCGGCCCGAGTACGGATCCCCGTGGAATCCCACACGTGACTGGCCTGGAGGTCATCTCCGCTCCGGTTAGCAGCACCCTGAGAATTGTAGAATACCTAACAACTTCTTTCAAACCAAACGTAGCTACCATAATTTTGTCTAGAGCAAAAGTGTAGTCATATCTATATGTATACGTTCGATTATGCGTGTAAATATAATATACCTATGTGTAGTGTATAGTGTGGACTGTGAAGACCTTCATGCATAATTCATAGTACTCGCCACACACCACACATACTCGACAGTCAAGAAATAGTCAGTAGTCACATGTTTTCAGTGTTTTCACGTAATTTGATAATGAACTATCGTCTATCATCATAATATATAACTATTAACTGCATTCACATTAAATATTATTAATAATATTTTGTTGATACTAACAAATTCTAGCCATTGAAATAAATTATATTAAGGGGAATGGGGATTGGAAGCGACAATTTCCTGTCTTTATCTAACACACAAGCAACATAGGATTTTAGATGTGTTCTATTTCTAACGTACTGATTGATATAATGGAGCGATAAGAATTCTGAATACAGATTTGAATTCGTCATCAAATCTACTTGAGATCGACTTTCCACATTTTTGATTTTTACTACTACAAAAATTGAAATATGTCAATTTTTTAATTACTCTTTTTTAATAAAATTTTTTTGGGAGAAATAAATTTGCTTTTGCATCGAGTTAAATGCTAAATAAGTAGCAATTAGAGTGTAAGTGAGTAAGAAGACGAAACAGATAATCGTAAATGGTAAATCGATGAAGGCGAGTAATATTAGGACATTCGGTAACACCGTTCATCATCACTGGCGATTCATTCTCAAGTCTCAATGTGGTAGGTTTTTATCATAGACGATAGACCTTATACTAATAGCATAGTAAGCGAGTAAGTAACGACTAGCTCAGTAGCTCCCCGCAACAGGCCGCAACTGCCCGAGCCCCGATAACAACACGAATTGGGAAAATCTCGGAATAATAAATGTCAATAATATTTTATATTCCATGGTAATTATAAATATATATTTATATATTATTGTTATGGTTAAATGGTTAATGGTTATTACTAAATTACTTATTAGTTAATAGCAAATACTATAAAACTATAAAAATATAAATGTAGTATTTAGCATTTGCTTGGGTAGAATCGACTATACGGCGCACGATTTCGACCGCCTCTACCCAGTCTGCAGTCACGATTCGGGCAGTCGGGCGGACTTGCATCATATATAACTCGCCACGAACAACAGACTAATGTCCTCGCGGACGCTGGCCGGTAAAATTTTTTTGTGCGCCCCGCTAAAGGTCTATGGTTTTACCTAATGATAATTACTTGGCATCGAACGTACTGAAGTACCAATTATCATAAGTATTACGTGTAATTGTTATATTAAGTACAAATTATTAAATTATATTCACGATTTCTGTAATTCAAAGTTCAAATTCAAAAAACAATAAACAGTAAACACAAAATCATTAATGATTATTATAATTTGTCGGGCGATAAGACTATAGTCTATACGACTCGTGCCGTAGTGTCAAAGTCAATGATATCAATTTAGTGGTTTATGGTCATAGATAATATATAATGGATAGGCCATCCCTATACTAAATACCCATGGGGCAGCGTTCCCGAAGTTTCGGTATATGCCCCATCTATACCATTGTTACCAGTAGTAACCAACGGGCAAATGTATAAATTGCCCCATAGCTTATCATTTGGGAACGCACCGAGAAGGCAGCAGCAGGCTGATGGCCTATCCATTATATATTATCTATGTTTATGGTTTAAGACCGTGGGTTTATGGCACTTGTCTACGATAAAAAACAGTGGCGGCTATCAAACAAAATAAAGGTGTATCAAATTTTGAATTTAGTTACCCACCCACCAACTCTGGTATATAATTGGTATATAAATTACCATGGCCTATGACCACCCACCCAATTATAAGGACGTGTATCGACGGATACACCTCATTGAGATAGATAAGAATATACTGGAGCGCGGACTCGCCCATGCTCGTACGTTGCGAAAAACGGGCTGACGTATTTTTCGTTACCCCCACTCCTGTATGGCAAGAAATTGAACTTCCATACCAATAACATTGAAAGACTACACATTTTAACTTGACATAACTCTGGGATAAATGGTCGTATTACGTTAACTATGGTATCAAAATTTTTGTTTTCATGTGTACTTCAAACTTATATTTACAAAAAATAAAAACGCTGAACAACATTTTTATTAATAAAAAAATTGCTTACTGTAGTATAAATAGTATAATACTCGTCACGCGATACCATATTATAATTTATATTATTTATAATGAATCTTGGAAAAAAAAGCCCCGGCTACAGGAAAAAGGCCCGTACCAACTAACTACATTTTTTTAAATTTTATAATGTACCTTTATATCAATTTAATTATGTATCTAACACTTTTAGATTCTAAACGAAGTGATGAATGTATTGATTTTACAATGATGTGTGTTTTTTTTTTTTGGTTTTTTCGTGTCTGTGTACAGCATAACAATTCGAAATAATGCTTCAATTTCAAACTTTGGGGGTGGTTTCCGATGGCAAAGTGGATATCCTTGGTGCATTATAGAGGTGAAAAGTAAACATTTTCCAACAGTTTTCAAAAAAATTGAGAAAAACAAAAAAAAATGACAAAAAAACAGGAATTTTTACGCAAAACCTATTTTCGACCAAATCGATTTTTTTATATGGTTTTAATTCAAAAACTAATCACTGTAAATACTTGAAATTTTCACCAAATGTTTATATATTAACGTTTTCTATACACAGTTAAATTTTCAAAGTATTTTGACTTTTTTGAGCTAATTATAGACAGTTGAAATTTTTAATTTTTTTTAGTTTTTTTTTAAAATAACGATAAAAATTTTTTGGCCTGTCAGAAAATCTTGAAAATTTAATAAAAGGTTTATTAAAAGTTGTTCTTAAAGTGATAAAAAAAATCCGAAATCGTTAGTCATAATTTTTTTTTATAAGTACGAATTTATACGAAATATGTCAAAATTGCAAGTAATTTAGTGGTTGAAAAATCGTAAAAATTTTTCCTTTTATAACTAAGTTTTGAAAATTTGGTACAAGGTTCACCATAAAATTTTCTTCAAATATTTGTAAAAAAAACTATTAGAAATATTAGACTATTATTAGAAAATCTAATATGCTTATCTCATGCATAGTTTTCACTATTTTTGTTTATTTTTGTGTATTTACTAATTACATTTTATTAATTATATAAAGTAATTGAGACTTAAAGTTCATTTCCATATAAAAATGGTTTTGTTGAAATTACCTGTACAAAGTACAAATTATAAGTATCTACCTAACAATATTAAAAATGTTACACTATATTATTTTGTTATTTATAAAAATGTTTTTCAGAGTTTTTATTTTTATTTTTTGTAAATATAAGTTTGAAGTGCACATGAAAACAAAAATGTTGATACCAAAGTTAACGTAATACGACCATTTATCCCAGAGTTATGTCAAGTTAAAATGTGTAGTCTTTCAATGTTATTGGTATGGAAGATCAATTTTTTGCCATACAGGAGTGGGGATAACGAAAAATACGTCGGCCCGTTTTTACATCATAGTCCGCGCTCCAGTATATTCTTATCTATCTCAGTGATACACCTTGAGTATAGGATAGCCGCCACTGATAAAAAAGATACCATTGAGATTCCGAACCATGATCATGGTTGTAGATACTATTTATACCATATGATTTATACACAATCTCTTTTCTCTATGGTTTACAGTATCACAGAACAATAGTATCTTTATCTAACTATAATTATCTTTATATTTTATTATTTATGGCTCCGAAATCCAAAAATGTCCAAAAGTAAACAATTTAATTGTGGTCTGTACTCTGTAATAACTACATAAATAGCTATAAACGTGATTATTGTGCGAAATTTGATAAGGTGCCTATCAAATATTGTATAGTATTTACGTCGTATACTTGTATTTTGTACTTAATACCTATTAAGGTGTAATTTGTAAGGTACTACTGGTACGGGGTGTTCATTTTGTTCATTTTGGTTTAATAAATTATACTATTATAGCTATACGGAAGTACGAGGACTACTGGACAACAGATCGATATTTTATCTACATCCGTAATTCATAAATACTGGACCTTCTAAGTTTTTATCTCTATTTAAAACAATAACTACAGCCATAGACATGGACAATTTACGCAATGAAGTCATTATAAAAGTTAAAGTAAGTTTTTCCATGTCATAATAATTTAAATATCCTTATTATGAAATAGGTATTACTCATGAGTCATGAAGAATATAGATCTTTATTCTTCATGGTATTACTTAACAGTCCAGGTAACTGTTTCTTGAAAAATATCAAGAAGTCAAAAAATATTTATAATGTATCAGTAGAACGAATCACGATAAAAAAGCACTATAGATGTTCTAAGCCTAAAATGTCCATGGTAAAAAAGTCTGGTATATATTAATACATGCATGTATCATTAATATTATGTAAATTATGAATATTGTTAAATGTATTGTTACGTACAATGGCCTTAGATGCTGCTGATAGTTTGCTTAATAATAATAAAAAAAAATATTTAAAAAAAAATTGCAATAATTATTAATTATAATATTAAACAGTGTTTATATTTTTAATATTACCGATTTTGGTAATTGGTATCTACCAGTGGCGTATATAGAAATAATTTTTGGGGTGGGCTATAGTAGATAGAAATTATTAAGTGATCTAACACCTAGAGGCATATTATTAAATGCACATTTACCTAAGGTATTTCGGGGGGGGGACTGCGGCCCACTAGGCCCCCCCCCTATATACTCCACTGGTATCTACAATCTACATACAAGATTATTAATTAATTTTGTCAGATAAATTATATAGTTATAATTTATATTAACACTAACTAATTGTAAGTGTTATTGTGAATCACATCATATTTTTATTTTAACTAATTATATGTTCTGAACTTTTTATGTTATATAAATTTTTATACTTCCGACTTATTTTTGCCTAGGAAAAAACCTTGGACTTTTTGGTGATATACCCAGTGAAACATATTGACCCAAATCAAATTTAGACTGATACGAGTCCTTGTCTACTATTGAAGTATATCAAATTTTTCTTGAACCTCATCTTGATCTTAAAATTTTAAATTAACTAAAATCTTTTCAAAGAGTATGTGTATTTGATACATTTCTTTCACATTTTTTATTATAATAGAAATTCATATAATCTATTTTAAATGATAAAGCCTTTTAATAATTGAAAAATGGTAAGAGTTTTGTCTTGTAGTATTCTATAAATATAATGTTGGTAAAATATTTCAAACTGAATTGAAACAGTATCATATAATTTATTTTTTATAGGAAGCAATACGAGCAAAACTCAAAGAAATGAATGCAAATAGCAGTAAGTAATGATTATTATTGGAAGATATTCATATTAATATTTTCATATTTATAAAATAATAAAATCATCAGTAATTATTCATTCACATTAAATTTTTTTGTTAATATTTAATAAGATCTATATTTACAATGAAAAAACTTAATTATCAAGAAAACAATTTATTTTTAGATAATATTTTAAATATGCCAAATTTATTTAGTTTTATGAACAAATATGTATTAAAACCAACAAATTGACCCAATAATGCTAAAAAATGCAAATTAAAAGTTTTACCTTTGAAGCACCCATTATATGTATTTTGTGTATTATTACTATTATGGACTTGGAAAGCATTGTCTAAGATCAACCAAAAACTGATTAATTTTGTATTGAAATCCAGATCCTAATCTTAATATATTACAAAACCATTTTAATCTGGTATATTTGGTACAAATTAATAAAATACATAACATCTTATACAATTAATAGTACTATTATTATAATAAACAAGGAACATTTAGTAATATTTAAAATAAATTAAGTAAAAATATAACTTTAAATAAATATAATAATTAGACGATTTTCTAAAAAATAATTAAAAAAAAAGATAGTTAAATATTCCAACATAAAACTGCATTTTTTTTACATTTAAAAAAGAAAATTTGAATTTTGATTGTTTTGTTATCCCTAAATCATATTTTTAGGTCTTTATTTGTATTTTATAATATTACTGTTTACTGTTTCAATATATAATAATTAAAAGTATACACTTATAATTTATTATATTTATGAACATTAACTTTATCTTAGGAAAATGAGACATTGGAAAAAACCATTTATATTCTAATACATTTTTAAAATAAATGGAGAGAAATGTCCTGACATACCAAAAATAGTTAGAGGAGAAATTTTCCATTTACCCATAACACCTAATATATTACTGACAACTACCTATATAATCTCGATAATAAAATATTAAATATAGTAATAGTCTAATGCTAAGTTCCATAAAATATCTCTCTTAATTTATTGAATCAGTTATAAGCTAATGGTTTTAAATATTAATTTATTTTATTTTGTAATATATTAAATATTTTTTCTTATTATTAGCTTTTTACCTTTTAAGTTTTAATTTGTTAAAAAAGTGTACATTATTGATATTATTTATTTTTGTTTTTAGATTAAGTATTTTAAATTATTTTCTTAAATGTTTTAGGTGATGAGATAATTGATTATATTATGTTGTTAGTCACAACTAAAAAATCTAGCTCTGAGTTGGCTAAAAGTATTGATTTTGTGATGGAGAATAATACAACTGTTTTTGTGAAATGGTTGTCAACAATTATTAAAAAATTGCAACAAGTAACTGTTAGTACAACAAAACAAATTGTATCAGGTAATTTAAATATCTTAGAAATAATTATTTGTTCTATGTTATAAATTCTCAATATTTTGGTCAAATTATACAACATAATTACTATGTATGTATAAAATACCATTCATTTTAGATTAAATTAAGTAGCAATATAAGACGACTTTTATTACCATACTGCCTAAGCATCAAACTACCACTCTACAACATTTTCTCCCTTCAGTGATATATCTACATGTGTCAGTAGGGATTATCTCATTGTCGATAAAAATACATAATAATACCATTTGTACTGTTATTATATTCATTATACAGTAAATCTTTGTTTAATGTGCGTTGTAGAAGTTATTAAGTTTTGATTAATACTGCAACTGTTTTAGTATAATGTCATTTGTAATAAATATTTAGTTATATTTATATATACAGTAAAACTTCCATGTAACAAAATTTTCTGTTAAAAAAATTATTTTTGAGAACCATGGCCTTTATTATTAACCATGTATTAATGTATCTCTGTATAAAGAATCTGATGTTTCTAGATAACAAATAAACTATTCCATAACAAACCAGTTTTTGTTAACAAAATCGATACATTTTATGAAAAAAGTACAATTTATAAAATAATAAATAGACTAATTATTTCTCAATAATAAATTAAATAGATAAATGTGATAAATATGCAATAAGATAATATGATTTGCATTTGATGTTTATTTTTTAATATATTTTTTTATTACAATATAGAATAATATGATATGTGTAATTACGTAAAAAAAAATATGTGATTCTATTTAACAAATTCCTCTATATTACAAATTGTTTTTGTTTTTAAGCAACTTCGTTACATGAAAGTTTCACTGTATTTTATATACAAGTAGTTTAATTTTGTCGACTTTTTTCAGATAATACTGTTATCGTTTTTATTGTCATACCTATCATATTATGTAGGTACTGTTTTTATTTATCTTAAGTAGTATGTATTTGTAATCGTTTTTCATTTTATTGATAGTCAGTTGTTCAACAACACTTTTGCTGTCTATTTTACATATTATTTTACTGTCAATTAGTATTTGTTAATATATTAATTTATATGGCAACAAAATGCCTAGGTTTCTATGGTTGAAAACATTAAAAAAAAAAAATTGGAAAATTATATATATATACATAATACATACATACATACGTACATACCATTGATTATAATCAATGGTACATACATACATACATACATACATACATACATACATACATACATACATACTTATATACATTGTTATTTATTGACAGGAACCCATTATAATAAAGTGTACGTTAAAAGTGTTTCACTTAACATTTTTTCGGTTAACGTTATGTTTTCCAGGAACCTAACCTGGACGTTAAACGAGGACTTACTGTATTTATATTCCAAAATTAATAAATATACAATGACCATTGTTTAAAACAAGCTTGGCTGATAAATAATTTTCAATGTATTAATTTAATAAAAGCATATGAGATGCTCTAAATCAGGGATGGGATGAGTGTTTCCGTTAATTTTAAATTTATTATTCATATAATAATTTTCATAAAAAACTATAAATGAGATTAAAATAAATCTTGCATATGTACTATAGGCGAGTAAAATAATACATATGTTTTTGTTTCAGTATCAACTACTAGGTTATTAGTTTATAATTATTTACTTGTACTTATATTATTTAGATATATGGAGTGATATTAACATTATATTTTTAAGTTGTTAAATTCCATTTTTTTGTTGTTTGAATAGGGTCCTATTGCTTTATACAGGTTATCTGGAATTTTACATTCTTTTCTCGTCTTTAAAAATATTGTACAGTGGATAATTATGTGTTTGAGTGTTTGATTGTGTTGTTTATATTGTATGAAGGACTTATGGCAGGTTCCATATTTCCTATTAGATATCTATGTATGACTTATGTAACCAATTCTGAGTTGGTTAATATAACTTTTTTTTACAGCTTAAAATGTTGAGTTTGAGCCAGAGTTCTACTGAGTGCCTTATTTCTATTAATTTATTTTCTGTTCCTTGGTTCCATTCTAAGTTTCATAACTTAACACCACAATATTGATCTAAGTTTCTGTGAATGTTACCTAATGATAAAGAGGAATTTTTTTTTTGCTATTAGGATTATTAATTGAATTTCGGACTGCCTTGTCTACTTCTTCATTTTCTTTTATGTTGCAATGTCCTAAAGTCCATATAAAATGTGTGTATTTGTTGGATTGGTGAATTAGATTGTTAATTTTTATGGCCAAGAAATCAGTCCGTTCACTATTTTTTGATTAGACTAGGTACATTGAGTTGTAACAGATGTCGATTTTGGTATTATCTTTTTTAAGGACTGTTTGGACACATAAAAAAGGGTATGGATTCAGCTGTGTAAATGCTATTATGAATACTCAATTCAAATTGTTGAGTTGTGTTTTGATGTACAACTGAAAGTATTGTATTGGTATGGATTTTAGATGGGTCTGTATAGATTTGAATACTGGGATTGATAGCATGTTAGTATTTGTATTATTCATCAAATAAATTTCTCTATACACTTATTCAGGTGTATCTTTTTTTAAGTGTCACGTAGACTGGTATTAATTTCATAATTTTGTGTACTCTATAGGAGTATATGAAATACTATTTTTTATCAGTTATTAATTTGGAAATATAATAAGTACATTTGTAAAATAAGTTTGTACAAGTTTTATTCAGATAATTATAATTATTATATGTATAATAGTTATGTAAAATTGGATGGAATAGAAATAATATTTTTATTTTTTCAGATAATTTTCAAACACCCAAGGAAAGTATAACGATCAATGGAAAAAATGAAAGCGATAATATTTTATTATGTGAAACTAATGATATAAAGTTGGATAATACAGATGAAGTAAAAGAAGAACCTTATTTAAGTGTTGATGATGGAAATACAGAAAAATCTAACCGTGAAAGTATGATCATCCGTATTTATTTATTAGGTCTTATTATTTATTTTAAACTTGACTTTATCTGGAGGTTATCTAGTTAATAGTTTACATATAAAAAAAAATTATGAGAAGCAGAATAGAAGCGTATCCAATAAATTTTTTTTTGTAGGGAGGGGTTGAAAAAAAAATTCTAATACATTTTTTTTTTGAATTGTGAGTGGCTTTTATTAGGGTTATACATTTTATTACCTTTTTTACAATTTTTTATGGAAGTAGTTTAAAACTATAAATGTATATTCATTTTTATGTTTTGGTAAATTTATCTATCTAAAATGTCATTCTTTACTCATTTTACTGAAAGTATTAAATTATTTATAAAACATTAAAAAAAATCACTATACTACAATAGTTGTTTCATAATCAATGTAATCATAACAGACTATAGACTGACTGCATTAATATTTCAATACGAACAATATTATTATGAAAAACGCAAAATTTCAAAATGCACTAAGAATCTAAAATTGAGAATTGTAAGATATCGATAAAACAATTGGTGTTATTACTAAATTATCCATTTAATGCAGATTAGTGGTGACAGAGTAGTATTGTACTACTAGTTAGTTGTGTGTTTTGTATACTATATAATATTTTTATAGAAGTCTAATAATTATATTTTTGATTTTAACTGTTGGGAATTTAACAAAAATGGACTACAGAGATCTGAAAATTATTTTATTTGATTTAATATTATATTCAACAATACATACTATTATTCAGCTATTTTTAGCAATTTTTTTTATTATTTTATAAATTATTTTTTATTTTCAGGGGATGTATAACCCCCTAACCACTCTATCAATCCTGGATATGCCACTAAAATAGAGAGTGGCTAGTTGTATCTGTGTTTTTTTGTTGGTTTTTTACGATATTTTAATTTTTAGTGAATTATGAGCATTTTCAAGTATGAATATTTTTCATACTCATAATTAATTTAAAAATTAAAATATCATAAAAAACCAACAAGAGAACACACATAATGTTCTTATCTAAAAGTTTGTTAATAGGCGAGTTCACTCTAATATCAAAACTAAAAGCACACTATTGAAACTGGTGAACGAAAATATACTATGTCGTATGTGTGTAAGACGGAGACAACACATGCAAATGCGACGTCCTCATAAGATAAAGAATTGATTAAAAATTTTTTGATTTTGCCTATATGCGATATACCTCATGCCTATGTGCTATACTCTTTAAGCTGTACAACTTATAACTTTTTTGTAGTCGTTGCTTAATATTTTCTATTTTAAAATATATAGATAAAAAAAATAAAATAATATTATATAATACTAGAATTAAAAGCTCCTAGCCTAATCACAAATGATAAAAAATAAATTATAGTTATTAAATAACTGACTTTGTTATAAAAATTAACTTAATTATTTAATTGTACAATTGGAATTAATTAATTACATAAACTTTCATTTCAGAACATAAAAATTATTTACCTGAATTAAATGTATCCAAGTCAGAAAAGTATGATGAGAATATAATATCTTCAGCATTAGACAAAGTAAAACCAAAAATATGTTTCTCATCGATAGAAGCTACTAAGACTAAACATAACATACTGATAAATAAAAAAGACATTGCTATAAAACCTATACAAAAAATCCATCCTACAATTTATATTAATTCTGATGTATCAAAACAAAATAATATCAATGATAATGAAACAGTTGATGGTAAACGAAAAAGACCACGAATATCTATAAATAGTGACAATGAAGATGAGAAAACTTGCATGTCTCTACTTCCTATTACTACCAATGAAACAATCAAACATATTCCAAAAGAGTTACCAAAAAAAATTAACAAAAAAACCATGTCCCAAGTTATAGTTGTTAATACTCATTCCAATGTAAGTTTCACAATTTATTTTATATATTGTTAATTGTATATTATTATAATATTAATTGTTAAAAACGATTTTCATAGTTTTTATATTTATTTTTTCAATTTTTATATAGAATAATTTCAATGAAACTAGAAAGAAACTAAATATGCATGATTTAATTGTACAACGAGTTGATCATCAGCGTGGTGCTTTGGCTTTGGATACTGCATTCAAGTACATTCAGCAACAAATTGGTGCAACAGAAAAAGAAATTGCGGTTATAAAAAAATGGAGGGATTATGCTGTAGATATGTTACGTCCCAGCAAGAATCAATAAAATTTTATTCAAGATATTTTATCAAATGTATTTTTTCAATGAAAAATTATTTTTTCATTGAAAATAATTGTTTCAAATGTTAGTTTTAAAGGACCTATTTAAATTTTAAAATAAGTCGATATTTTTTTTACTGTTCCAAAAATAAGTAAAAACCACTTAAAAAATCTAAAGTATTAGGACTAATCAATTTTATATTTATTTAGTTAAAAGCGTCTAATGTATTAGATATTTATTCTAAGTTAAGTATCGGCAAGTATTATAATATATTATTAGATTATGTTGTATATTAGTTTATCTATAATCCTTTGTAAATAATTAGTGACCTAATATTTTAAAAAGACTGAAATCTAAAAATAATATATTTTTTTAATTTAGATGTTTGCATTCATTTATGCAAGCATCTAGTTTTAAGATTGTAATTCAAATTGTTCATAGTTTATTAATTTGTAAGACTTAATAATATTAATTAAAAAGGTATAAATAAAACACTATACAAATTGTATACTTAATAATAATCTACTTCTTTAATTTTGTAACTAATATCAATGAAGAATTAAAGTTGATGTAGTTGCATGATTAACTGTATAAAATACCCACACATTATTGAATTATTGTAATGTTCTATTTGCCAATTATCAATATTGATTATTCAATTATGCAATAATTTTTTACAAAATTGTTTGAGTTAAATATTGATATCCTTTCCGCGTACATTAATAAGCTACTGTGGTATAAAATGAGTTAAATAAATATGTTTATTATATTAAAGTCCACGGCAAAACAGCAAATTGTTTTAGATCTACATAACATGTTTATATTATTTAATGTACATTTAACTTAATATATCAATTTATTTATCATAGGCATAAAAGATATTTTCTGGAATTAAATATTTCATAAGAACTAAAATTTCAATTTTTTTTTTTTAGACACGCTTTTGACAGCCTTTTTTAGCTTTTGTTACATACCTTAGTCAACAAAATATTTATACGGGAATACGGGATAAATTATGATGTAATACTTTTTGATGATAGCAGGCTTTTTGTGATTTGACCACGATATAGAGATCGTCTTTACATCGTGGATTCACTGGATTCAAACTTAACCAGTCGGTCCAGTCGATTGCGGCAGTAAACGTTTCTTTAACACAGGTAAACGAGTGCATATCCTAAACACGATTGAAGGTTCATATTTCAGGTCACAGATAAATGAGAACCCGATGAGTAGCGACTTGTTGATCGACTTGATCGAGTATCATTTCCTTATTATTCAGTAATGAGTAATGACGCTATGAATTATGATAGCGTTGGTACGCTGGTCAAAAGTTTATTAAGTCTAGGTAATCCTTGAATGGCTTAAACTTAGGTTAGGTTAGGTTTATATGTATAATCATTACCGTGGTACTAAACCTGTAATGTAGCCAATGTAGGTAAGTATTCATAAGAATACCCGGTAAATAATTGGTAAACACTGTTTTTTTATATGTCTAAACATGCCAAAAAAATATCTATTTAAAATTTAAATAAAATTGAAAGTTTTTTTTTTTAATAATTATCAATCCTAATTTTAAATTGTATTTAAGTTATTTAATTTTTTTACTATTACCTAACTAGCTGTTTTTATTGATAATTAATAATTGTATTTTCATATTTTCTTCAACTAACTAGTAACTAGTGATCATTGTTGGTTATTAACATATTTTTTTAATTTGATTAAAAACAGTGGAATTTAAATTTTTTAGGTAAAAAAGTGTACCTATGAAATTTACACGAAAAAAGGTCGTAATTGGTGGAATTTACATGTGCCCAAAATTAAAGAGGCTAATTGTGCTAGTGGACTTATGTATACCATTCTGCTGTACAATAGGTGTTGAGTAATGGATGTGTTAAATTTGAATTCATATATCATTGTGAGTACCTATATGATTATATGAAAACTATTTTGAGCAGAGATGGTCTGCAGGTAGCCAGGTAGCTTATATCAAAAAGTAAGTACCTATTTTATAATATTATTTTGATATTTCTATTAAAGTGATTGAAGTATTTTATTACCTATTAACAATACTACATATTATTGTCAAAATAGCAGTAGATTGAATTATTTTTTATCGAAAACACTGCTTTTGAAAATGTCATTATGTAATAAAAAGCGGGTAAGTGAGTATCGCTCTGCTGAACATTAGGGGGTGGGATGGACCTCGGACTAGGGTAGGTTAAGTTTGAATGCAATGATAGGTATCATTGTATACGAAAAACGATTCTGAACGGAGATGATTTGTCAGTCTAGGATATGTTAATATATTATATTAAAATATTGTCATATATTCTATTTTGAAACAAATTCAAACATTTAAGTAAAAGTTTTAAGATCTTACGTTTGATAATGTTTTAAAAATAACAAAAATCGAAAATTATTTATTAGTAAAACGTTATTTTACACGTGTATTTTTGATTTCAAATTAAAATTAAAACTTTAAACACTCGTAAAATTTTTTAAATTTAATGAACATCAAACTTTTTTATAATTATTCTAAGCTTAACTTATGGACAGCATAGTATTAAATTTTCAATTCTTAGCTTTTGATAGAAAAATATTTATAAATTTTTAACTACCAAATAGTGAAAAATATTCATGATTTTGACGAATTTTTGTCAATATTTGAACTTCAAATGCTAATAAAAAAAAATTGTGCCTATGTATTTTTATAATTTTTGAATGAGAGTTAGACCAAGTTATGTAGACCCTTCAATTAAATTTTCAAGTAATTTGTCCCAGCTAAATTTTTTTTATCAACATTTATAAAAAAAAAATAAAAAAAAATTGAAAATTTCAATTGTCTATAAATAGCTCAAAAAAAGTCAAAATATTTTGAAAATCAAATCACATAAAGAAAATGGCAATCTAAATAACTGGTAAAATTTTCAAATATTTACGACTTATACTATTTGAATCACAACAAATATTAAAAATCGTTCGAGGCTAAACCGTTATTTAACGCGGTTTTGTAAAAATTTAAATTTCAATCACTCATAAAAATTTTTTGTTTTAGTCCGGTAGAGTTTTTTTTGCAGATAGTTGAAGAAAATTTTATGGAGAACCTTGTACCAAATTTTCAAATCTTAGTTATAAAAGAAAAAATTTTTACGATTTTTTAACCACAAAATTACTTGCCAATTTTCGTAATTTTGACATATTTCGTATAAATTCGAACTTTAAGCACTCATAAAAAAAAATTGTGACTAACGATTTCGGATTTTTTTTTATAACTTTAAGAACAACTTATAAGAAACCTTGTATTAAATTTTCAAGATTTTCTGGCCGGCCAAAAAATTTTTATCGTTATTTTAAAAAAAAATACTTAAAAAAATTGAAAATTTCAACTGTCTATAAATAGCTCAAAAAAAGTCAAAATTCTTTGAAAATTTAACTGTGTATGGAGAACGCTAATTTAAACACTTGATGAAAATTTCAAGTGAATACATCGATTAGTTTTTGAGTTATAGCAAAATAAATAATTCGATTTTGTCGAAAACTGGTTTTGCGTAAAAATTCCCGTTTTTCTGTCATTTTTTTTTTGTTTTTCTCGATTTTTTTGAAAACTGTTGGAAAATGTTTACTTTTCACCTCTATAATGCACCAAGGATATCCACTTTGCCATCGGAAACCACCCCCAAAGTTTGAAATCGAAGCATTATTTCGACTAGTTATGCTGTACACAGACACAAAAAAAAACAAAAAAAAAAAAAAAAAACACACATCATTGTAAAATCAATACATTCATCACTCCGTTCAGAATCTAAAAAATATAATAATATACCTAAAAGTTTCAAGTTCCCAGTTTCTTACGAATATAATGTTTTTGTATTATAAATTTATAACGTGCTTATGGATATCGATATATTCATTGAATATTTTTATAAAAAAACACGCTTTTATAATTTTTAGTTTCAGTTTTTAATTACCTTATACTTAATAAGAATTTGTTATTAAATTTTCAAGTATTTTTATCGAGCAAACATTGTATTATCTTTATTTATAGGGATAAAACTAAAAAATTTAATTTAAATTGTCTATAAATAACTTAAAAAATAAATAAATTATTGAATTTACAAAAAAACATAACAGGTATAATACAATTTTATCATGTACTTCGTTATAGTCGTTATAGACAATATGTTTATATAAAAATTTGATGACAATTTCAAGTATCTAGGTTATTTGTTTTTGAGTTATACCAAAATTCATTTTTTGATTTTATCAAATATCAGTTTTGCGTAAAAATTCCAATTTTTTCCGATTTTTTTATTTTGTTTATCTCGGTTATTTAGTGTGTATTACACTTATATTTACGCCACCGTAACGTGATTCATTAGCTGTTAATTTCCGAGGGAGAATTATAATTACATTACTTTTCAATATGTTTATTTAATCTTGAACAACAACTATACAATATGAATATTAATAAAATATATTTTATGCTGTCCTTCTAAACTTAGCTTTTATTTGTTTATGCAAATAAAACAACATTGGCAGCATTTCATTTTGAAAGGCATTTTTATTTTCCCAAAAGTGGCGATAAACAAATAATCACACAAATCATTACAAAATTAATATATTCATTGTGCCACTCAGAATCTATAGTAAGTTTATAACGATTTGAATGTACCTATAAATAGGTACGCATCGTACCTACTACTTCTAATTTCTAATATTCTAATATTTATGTAATTTAATATTTAAATAATTAAAACAAAGATAGTAGATAATATTATAGGTATCTGATCTAAAGAGCCAAAAGATTATAGTTGCAAAAACTCAATTTTGGAATATGTTATATTCTGGTATCTCAGTATCTGTTGTTTGTTTGACTCGTTATATACTTAATACTTATACTTAGAAATTATGCGATTCTACGATTAACGGATTTGGTGTTTATAATAATCGAACTATAACTATATGGAAAGTGTACTGAGCACTGAAATAATAATCATCTAACTTTGATAACTCAGAAATATATCTATACCTAGATGGCTAATTTTGTTATCTATTTAGCTTATAAAAAAATTATGCCAAAAAAAATAAAAAAATTTACCTATAATTTAAATTTTTGATTTTTTAAATATTTTTATATATGTATAAGTACATACATGTTTACATTTTTTTATATTTTTTTAACTTTTAAATTTAATTCACAATAATAACAGTATATGCTTTTTGCATAATTTTTATAATTTACTTAGTGTTCACCAATACATTTTTAACCACATTTCTTTTGAGACAGTTCTTATAGTTTGTATGAAGTAGGAAGAAATTTGTAATGTAAAAAACCAGAGCCGTTTTAGAATTATCTTTTTGTAAAACGGGAGTCAAATGGGCTACGTCTGACTATCACTGTCCTCCAAAAATTTGGTTGTTGTTTAGTTTGCTTGAAATAAATAAAATAGTTAATAAAAATTGAAAAATTTTTTTTTTTTTAAAGTTAGTTTAATTTATTTAGTAAATAATAATAAAATATTGTAATAATAATAATAAAAACATCATGTAAATTATAGTATAATATAGAAGTTATAGTTAAATTTTAAATGCTGTTCGTATTTCCATATTGTCCTGTATATCTATAGTGCGAAGAAAACGTACTAAAATATTAGTATTAGTAGTCGTAATATATGTAAAACTATAAAGTCATGGTATCGCTAATATCATGATTTTAAACAATTTTGTACATTTATTTGTGTAAAAACCTAATGATAAATGTACAAAAGTGTTTAAAACAAATATTGATGAATTTAAGGTCACTTAGAATACTTAGTTATTACGTAAGTAAGTCACGTGATTTATTTAAACAAAATGTATACTTAGGTTTAAGTCTAGCAATAAATTAAATACCATGTTTATTTTTATTATGAATTTACTAGAATTTTTTTTTTTTTGGCATTTTAAAGACCATTAAGGTCCATTGCCGCAGCAACAACATCCCTCCACTTCTCCCTGTCCTTTGACACTTCTTCTCCATTCTCTATCCCTATATATAAACAATAAACATATATTATATGTATAAGTAGGTATTTTTTTCTATCGTAAAGATTGGCTCGTTAAATTGTCATTCACATAAGTTTTATACAAATATTATTTTAGATTCGAAGTAGAGCGATGACTTATTGATTTTAAAATTAAGTCATATTTTTTTTCTTTCTGTTATCGCCTTAAAGTTGCAGTAAAAATACTATGATTTTAATTTTAGGAATAGGTTCTGGTAGAAAATTTGACTAAGTTGGTATACTAAGAGGTAGTGGGCAATATTAAAAATGTCCAAGTACTTTTCAAAATAACTGTAAAACAACAAAAAAATTTAGGAAAATTCGAAATTTTCACACAATACCAGTATTCGAAAATATTGAAATTGTTATTTTTTGTGTAACTTAAAAATTAATAACCTTAGATATTAAGTGATTAATGTTAAAAGTTTTTAAATTCGAAATTGTTAAAAATTGTGAAAATTTGCAAATTATTTTGTGGTTAAAAATATATAAAAATTGTGATATTTATACTTATGATTTGAAAATTATCATTTCCTGTAAAATTAATTTGACTTTTTTAATCTATTTATAGACACTTTCGTTTTTTTCTTTTAATGTCTTTAAGAAACTGTTCGTCTATAATAATTATAAGTTATTATTATAACCAATTAAAATTATTAAAGATACATTTGTAACTTGATACTTTTTTGTATAACTGTATAAGTACTTAACGTATAAAGTTTTTTTTAAAAAGTTTTTGTCTATATATATAAATCGCGCCATCGTGGACCAGAATGTTTTCCTACAATCTATACTTGACGCGCAACGTGGTGATGTTACATAACTCATGATCCACTGGTACTATCACTACTATCGCACTATACCTATATATTTGTATACCACCGTGCGCTGTTTGTTCTAAACACTAATTTATTATTGACACTCGGTGGACCTGACCCGGTAGAGCTTAATATTTTATACATAGGTGTAATATATGTAGGTATAGCCCGGTATAGGTAAAGGCGAATGAATGAATGTGGTTAATTTGTAATCTTATTTTGTTTAAAATTATTTTAAGTATATGCATCGTATTAATTTTTTATGTATGGTTGGTATTTTAATGTTAGATATTTGTCTAGCATTATGTCTGTGTTTAGTTTTAATAGTAAGATTAATTTGAATTATATAAAGAACTGAAGCTTTGTAAAATAATTTTTATAATTGTAGTATATTTACATCATTTTATAAGTATTTTGTTTAGTTATCTTATGTACATATAGTGTATTATATTATATATATATATATATATATATTATAAATTATATCTTGAGTATTTTTTTTAATGGTGTATAGTTGTTTCGTTTATACCTCTCCATATAGAAATACCGTAATGAATTATGGATTTTACTAGTGCTTGATATACACAACTCTTAGTTTCATAAGTTCTAAGATTTTATGTGATCATTTTATTTGAGATTATAACACATTTGACATTTTTATATCAAAATATTTACAGTTCTATTAGTATGAAAGTATTTTTTTATTTTTTTATTTTTGTGTCTGACGACAAAATTTGGAGCAGTAAAAATGCTTCGATTTTGGACTTCAGCCCCTCTTTGAAAAGGAAATTGAATCTAGTTGGTACTTTGGGGGGGTCAAAAGTTAAAAATTTTCAATATTTTTTAAATGAGTCGGGAAAAACCCTAAAAAAATGACAGAAAAACAACAATTATTACGCAAAACCAGTTTTCGACCAAATCGAATTTTTATTCTGCTATAACTCAAAAACGAATCATTGTAAATACTTGAAATTTTCACCAAATGTTTATATTAGCGTTCTCCATACACAGTTAAATTTTCAAAGAATTTAGATTTTTTTTGAGCTATTTATAGACAATTGAAATTTTTAATTTTTTTTAGTATTTTTTTTTTTAAATAACGATAAAAATTGTTTGGCCGGACAGAAAATCTTGAAAATTTAATGCAAGGTTTCTTATAAGTTGTTCTTAAAGTAATAAAAAAAAAATCCTAAATCGTTAGTCACAATTTTTTTTTATAAGTGCTTAAAGTACGAATTTATACGAAATATGTCAAAATTGCGAATATTTGTAAGTAATTTTGTGGTGGAAAAATCGTAAAATTTTTTTCTTTTATAGCTAAGTTTTGAAAATTTGGTAAAAGGTTCTCCATACATTTTTCTTCAATTATCTGTAAAAAAAACTTTTGAAATTTAAATTTTTACAAAACCACGTTAAATAACGGTTTAGCCTCAAACGATTTTTAATATTTGTTGTAATTCAAACTGTATAAGTCGTAAATACTTGAAAATTTTACCAGTTATTTATATTGCCATTTTTTTTTAGTGATTTGATTTTCAAAATATTTTGACTTTTTTTGAGCTATTTATAGGCATTTGAAATTTTCAATTTTTTTTTATTTTTTATTTATAAATGTTGATAAAAAAAATTAAGCTGGGACAAATTACTTGAAAATTTAATTTAAGGGTCCACATAACTTGTTCTAACTCTCATTCAAAAATTATAAAAATACATAGGCACAATTTTTTTTTATTAGCATTTGAAGTTCAAATATTGACAAAAATTCGTCAAAATCATGAATATTTTTCACTATTTGGTAGTTAAAAATTTATAAATATTTTACTATCAAAAGCTAAGAATTGAAAATTTAATACTATGCTGTCCATAAGTTAAGCTTAGAATAATTATAAAAAAGTTTGATGATTATTCAATTTAAAAAATTTTACGAGTGTTTTAATTTTAATTTTAAATCAAAAATACACGTGTAAAATAACGTTTTACTACTAAATAATTTTCGATTTTTGTTATTTTTAAAAAATTACTAAACGTAAGATCTTGAAACTTTTACTTAAATGTTTGAATTTTTTTCAAAATAGAATATATTATGACAATATTTAAATATAATATATCCTAGACTGACAAATCATCTCCGTTCAGAATCGTTTTTCGTATACAATGATACCTATCATTGCATTCAAATTTAACCTACCTTAGTCCGAGGTCCACCCCACCCCCTAATGTACAGCAGAGCGATACTCACTTACCCGCTTTTTTTTAAATGAATTTTACTTTGAAATGATTGTTTTGGTAATTATTTTAGATTTTATGAAAGCTTTTGATACCATTAAAATATTGAGCTCATTAGAGTATAAGAGTAATTAATGTCATAATTTTGGTGTAAATTTGCGAAGTCTAAATTTAAAAGTTTTTTTTTATTATTAAAAAAGATATAAAATATAAATTTAATAACACGAGAAAAAGGTGTGTCCATTGACATTACTTTAAAATATGAACTATAATAATATCAAATTAATTTAAGGTTTTTGTTTTTTAATTGTAAATAATATTAATGATATCATGTGGCTACTTTCGCTTAAGTCAACGTAGAGTGTTGTCAGGTATTGTGACAGAAGTTAGCTTAGATATAAGAGGTGTTGAACGATTAAAGATGTTTTTATGGAGTTGAGTTTAATAATAATAGGACACGAGTATTGGTATTGTTGGAATGTTAAAGACATGGTGTAAGATTCTATTGCTAACATACCAGGGGGCATTTGTGAGAGGTCAAAGATTTATTGATTAAAAATATTGAAGTGTATTTAGGTTAGAAATTATTATTAGCCAGAGTTGAATACCGTAAGTCATTATATTAAGATGAATCAATTATCAATTAATTGATATATTAATATATTAGTACCTAACTATATTGTGTTTTTTATATTTAAATAAAAGTAATCAGCAAATAATGGTATACGCAGTGTATTAGACAAGGGAAGGTAAAATGTCTGTGGAGTGTAAACTGTGTAGAGTGTCTCAGAGAAATTTACTAAGTCCATTTTTTTATATTATACACAAACATTACTTTTATATAATTTAAAAATTAACGGGAAATAATTATTTATAATTCTTTATGATTCTAATTAAGATTTAGTGACTAAATTTCAGTTAATCAAAAGTTAAAAATTGAATTTAAAATAGTTGTTATTAACCTCAATGAAAATATTATTAAACGTAAATAAAATTTTCTATATGACCTTTATTATTAATAAGGATTATGCATTTTTTCGACGAAATTAATGTACAAAGAAAAGGAAATATTATAACAATTGCAGTAACTTCGTTTTAATAATATCTTTAAGTACTCGGTACCTGGGTAGTTATATTTGATGAAAACTTTAAAACTTCAGATGGCAGCAAAATAAAATTATTAGGATATATCTTAACAATCATTGTTTAGAAAGATCTATATCATAAAACTATAAAAAAATTGAAGGTTTTGTTCATCAAATTTGGTTATAAGAAATGCAATTATGTAAGTGAAAAAAATATAAAAAACTTAGTGTGGAAATCTGAAAAATATAGGAAGAGTAAGAAATATGATGTTTAAATTAATCATATCTACTGATACTTATTTTGATCATAGATTTATGTTTTATCTTAATCAGAAATTTTATAACTCTATAATCATAATAAAAAAAATGATTATCCAAAACTCAAAAAATATTATTTATTTGTTGGCTCATATTGAATAAAGAATAAGATTTTACATTATGTTATTATTATATTATATAGTATTCGTTAATTGTTATTGTAGATAGACATTCATATTAAATTACTACGAGTTATCTTTTTTTTTAACGTTAAAAACAACATAATAATTATTTCTAGAAAAATTTATTTTATTTTAACATTTTTTAATAAATATGCATTTTAATTCCTTACTAAAAAGTAGAAGAGTTTTTAGAATACTTTTATGTATAAAACCGAAGTATTTAGTATTAGTCACAGACTTATGCAAAATAGTATCGTATTTATGTAGTAGAATATTATATTCGTTCTCGTAGAGAATTTGAATATTTTGCAAACCAGAAATATGGTGGCCATATGATAAAGCATTGATAAGCGCTTGAAATCTGGCTACACTATTTCCTATGTGCAACGCTGTGAGCATTTTATTTATAGTATATAGAAGTCTGTAAAACCAACTAACTTATCTTGATATAATTTTTAAGCTTAAAAAGTTAAAACATAATATTATATTAATGACAGGTATGTACCTAAATTGCCTATACAACACGCCGTCTGATCATAATATTACGAAAAGTGTACTTATTTCCAAAATATCGTTTCAAAAAAGCCTAAATTCTGAATCTATTATTTTAAAAACACATTTTATGAAAATAATAATCTAAAATAAGTTTTTTTTTTATTTAAAAATGTTATTATTATGTTTTAAGTTTAAGCCGTAAGGTAATATCATATTACTTTACCTTAATAGTTTTATGCATTTGTATATATTTTTTATTGATTGGTCAAAAAAATAGCTAGTTTTACCAAAATTTGTTTTATAACCTAAAAATGCCGTATATGAAATTTTATTTTGCATATTTTCACATATTATGGTATTTTTGAATTTCCAGGACTTGTTTTAGGATTTTGTATATTTTGTAATTTTTAAGACTCGACAAATCGAGAATCACTAATTACTTATTTTACTCATAAACATTGTTACGGATAATTGAACTTATTAATAAAAATAGGTAAAATAACTAATCTTAAACCATAACCGGAAATGTCCAATTGATATTGCTAATATATCATCTATATCAGTGTTTTCCAACCTTTTACCACCTCGGACCACTTCGACAATATTTTATAGGTCGCGGACCACCTCAATTTTACGCAAACTAGAAAGACCTTTTTTTTGCTCATTTACAAGAATACACAAAATTTATCGAAAAATGTTTAATTTTTATTATTTTACTTATAATTTACATTTTTTTTTTACGAAGAAAGGTACCACGGACCACAGGTTGGGAAACACTAATCTATATTCACATTGGGTATTGCATAACAATATCACATAAATATGTAGTATTATATTTTATTGTACCTATCGTACTCGTTAGTCGCGGTTCATACTAATGCTTTAATAAATCGATAAATAATTTTAAATTTCCGTAAATGAAAACTTCTAATCCTTTTTAGAGCATATTTTAGTATTTTTTAGAGAATAATTGCATACATACTTTATAGGTTTTTAGGGCATATAATGGTTATAGTCTTAGACTATAATATAATTATAATTATTACAAGTATATAGAATAGTGTCATATTGGGTTTCTAGGCAGTACTGTAATGTTTTACACTATAATTTTATTGAGTTAAAATATTTTTAAAATTTATTTAAAATATACTTTAAGAACAACGATATACAATCGTTAACAAATATAATATAACTACAGTAGGCAGGTAATATAAACATTATATACACCAAGAAATAGTTTTTTAGCAAATGGTCTTTTGGGAAAATAGATTCGGTATTTTGGTCTTCAAAAATGATATTTTGGGAAAATTTTCATTAGGGAAAATATCCGGGTATTTAATATTTTATTATTTAAATATTTAAATAAAATATTTTTTGAAAAATTTGTGTTTTTAGAATAACCAAAATCCTTTAAAATATTTTTGTCCAAATGTAACGATTCATATTTTTCTAAAAATAAATATATAGATATTTTCTAGACGACATAAAAAATGTACCTTATTTATTTTATATTTAACCTAAATATAAGGTGAATAAAAATAAGAATTTGATTAATTTAAAAAGAGTTCATTCGTAAAAAAATGCATATTGATTATGAATAAATTATAATTTTTAATTTGTAAAGTCGTTAAAATAAATTTGTGTATATTATGGGTATAGGTACGACAATAAGTATTATTATCTATTCATGATGAATACGCACATTTAATAAATACATTTTATTTTTATTAAAATGTACTATATTTTTATTTATTTTATAAATTTTTATATTTAGGAAAATAGTTTAAATATTAAAAAATATTTTTTAAGTCCTTAACATCAGTTTTGGAGTTATACATTTTAATAATTAGGTATTCCAGAGCACTAAATTCCCAAATAAATTATTATAATATTTTATCAATATTTATTTATATTTATATTTTAGATTCTGAACGGAGTGATGAATGTATTGATTTTACAATGATGTGTTTTTTTTTTTTTTTTGTGTCTGACGACAACATTTGGAGCAGTAAAAATGCTTCGATTTTGGACTTCAGCCCCTCTTTGAAAAGGAAATCGAATCTAGTTGGTACTTTGGGGGGTCAAAAGTTATTAATAATTAATAATTAATATTTTTTAAAGGAGTCGGGAAAAACCATAAAAAAATGACAGAAAAACGGGAATTTTTACGCAAAACCAGTTTTCGACAAAATCGAATTTTTTATTTTGCTATAACTCAAAAACTAATAGTTGTAAATACTTGAAATTTTCACTAAATGTTTATTTATTAGCGTTCTCCATACACAGTTAAATTTTCAAAGAATTTTGACTTTTTTTGAGCTATTTATAGACAGTTAAAATTTTCAATTTTTTTAAGTATTTTTTTTTAAAATAACGATAAAAATTTTTTGGCCGGCCAGAAAATCTTGAAAATTTAATACAAGGTTTCTTATAAGTTGTTCTTAAAGTTATAAAAAAAAATCCGAAATCGTTAGTCACAATTTTTTTTTATGAGTGCTTAAAGTTCGAATTTATACGAAATATGTCAAAATTGCGAATATTTGTAAGTAATTTTGTGGTGGAAAAATCGTAAAAATTTTTTCTTTTATAACTAAGATTTGAAAATTTGGTACAAGGTTCTCCATAAATTTTTCTTCAAATTGAAAATTTAATATTATTCTGTCCATAGGTTAAGCTTAGAATAATTATAAAAAAGTTTGAGGATTATTCAATTTAAAAAATTTTACGAGTGTATAAAGTTTTAATTTTAATTTGAAATCAAAAATACACGTGTAAAATAACGTTTTTACTAATAAATAATTTTCGATTTTTGTTATTTTTAAAAAATTACTGAACGTAAGATCTTGAAACTTTTACTTAAATGTTTGAATTAGTTTCAAAATAGAATATATGACAATATTTAAACAATATTTTATATATCCTAGACTGACAAATCATCTCCGTTCAGAATCGTTTTTCGTATACAATGATACTTATTATTGCATTTAAATTTAACCTACCCTAGTCCGAAGTCGACACTATCCCATAATGTACAGCAGAGCGATACTCACTTACCCGCTTTTTTTTAAATTATTTTTACTTAAGATGCTAAAATAATTAATATGTCTCTATTGTTAATTTATAATAATTCCCATAAGGCATATTTTAAAATAATCATAAAAAATTAAAACTTTTAATCAAAATCAATTATCGACCAAATTGATATTGTTTTTTTAAATTGTAATACAAAAAATATTATACTTGAAACTTTACACCAATAAACGTATGTGTTGTTATTATTATTTACTATATAACTAAAGATTTTTTTCAAATTATTTACATAACAAATATATTAAATGGTTCTATGACGATAGTGACTGTTATTAATATAACTTGAAAATTTATTATAACTTATAATAATCGATATTTATCTTTGCTAAAACTACCAGGGATTTCTAAAAATAGCAGTTTTAGTTATTTTGTTGTAATTTGGAAATAGTATTCACGAATACTTCAAATTTTTAATCTATATTATGATATTTTTAAATAAAAAATTTTCAGCAATAATTAATTCAATCTTAAATATCTTTAGAAATGTAGGCTGACATAAAACTTTTGTTCAAAATTATTTTCTATATTATACAATGATATAATATTGAATTATTATTTCAACGTATCCATTATTAGAATGACCTTTTATTTTAATAGTAGAGCGCGGATTTTTATGCACTAAAAAGTATCAAACTATGCTATACAATATGTACTTATAATATCGTAAAAATATGCAACAAACATGCAATAAAATTTAATTATTTATAATATAAATTTTTACAATATTAATATTGGTACTCATATTTAAATATTGTAAAAAAGGTATTATAAATTAATATATTTTTTATATTTTATTTATTAGTTAAATAGGTATCAGTGCCGCAACTACACCAATTTGGGCCCGTGTGCAAATAAAATTAATGCCCCCCCCCTCTGTCTTTTATCATCAGTTGTAGTAAGCCGGCGATCACTGTCTACTTCATCAAAATACTTTTTTGCATATCTTATAGGCCGGTCTAAATACGCGTTCCTTCGCATGACGCGCTTTAATCAATTGAAACCAAACTATTTTAAATTTCGGTTATACGGGCCGCAAAAGAAACGTTAATATACGATAACGTTGTGTACAAAACAAAATCGATCTATAAATTGTCCAATCATTATTACCTAATTATTATTATATTATTATTATAACAAAATCGTTTTATTTTCTTTCTTTCTACATATTTTTCAATTTTAGATTCTGAACGGAGTGATGAATGTATTGAATTTACAATGATGTGTGTTTTTTTTTTTTTTTTTTTTTTTTGTTTTTTTTTTTTTGTGTCTGTGTACAGCATAACTAGTCGAAATAATGCTTCAATTTTAAACTTTGGGGGTGGTTTCCGATGGCAAAGTGGATATCCTTGGTGCATTATAGAGGTGAAAAGTAAACATTTTCCAACAGTTTTCAAAAAAATCGAGAAAAACAAAAAAAAAATGACAAAAAAACGGGAATTTTTACGCAAAACCAGTTTTCGACAAAATCGAATTATTTATTTTGCTATAATTCAAAAACTAATCGATGTAAACACTTGAAATTTTCACAAAATATTTATATTAGCGTTCTCCATACACAGTTAAATTTTCAATTTTTTTAAGTATTTTTTTTTAAAATAACGATAAAATTTTTTTGGCCGGCCAGAAAATCTTGAAAATTTTATACAAGGTTTCTTATAAGTTGTTCTTAAAGTTATAAAAAAAAATCCGAAATCGTTAGTCACAATTTTTTTTTATAAGTGCTTAAAGTTCGAATTTATACGAAATATGTCAAAATTGCGAAAATTTGCAAGTAATTTTGTGGTTGAAAAATCGTAAAATTTTTTTCTTTTATAACTAAGTTTTGAAAATTTGGTACAAGGTTTTCCATACATTTTTCTTCAACTATCTGTAAAAAAAACTCTACCGGCTAAGTCAAAAAATTTTTAGGAGTGTTTGAAATTTAAATTTTTACAAAACCGCGTTAAATAACGGATTAGCCTCAAACGATTTTTGATATTTGTTGTTATTCAAACAGTATAAGTCGTAAACACTTGAAAATTTTACCAGTTATTTAGATTGCTATTTTCTTTACGTGATTAGATTTTCAAAATATTTTGACTTTTTTTGAGCTATTTATAGACAATTGAAATTTTCAATTTTTTTTTATTTTTTTTTTATAAATGTTGATAAAAAAAATTTAGCTGGGACAAATTACTTGAAAATTTAATAGAAGGGTCCACATAACTTGTTCTAACTCTCATTCAAAAATTATAAAAATACATAGGCACAATTTTTTTTTATTCGCATTTGAAGTTCAAATATTGACAAAAATTCGTCAAAATCATGAATATTTTTCACTATTTGGTAGTTAAAAATTTATAAATATTTTACTATCAAAAGCTAAGAATTGAAAATTTAATACTATACTGTCCATAAGTTAAGCTTAAAACAATTATAAAAAAGTTTGATAATTATTCAATTTAAAAAATGTTACGAGTGTTTAAAGTTTTAATTTTAATTTGAAATCAAAAATACACGTGTAAAATAACGTTTTACTAATAAATAATTTTCGATTTTTGTTATTTTTAAAAAATTACTAAACGTAAGATCTTGAAACTTTTACTTAAATGTTTGAATTTGTTTCAAAATAGAATGTATGCCAATATTTAAATATAATATATCCTAGACTGACAAATCATCTCCGTTCAGAATCGTTTTTCGTATACAATGATACCTATCATTGCATTCAAATTTAACCTAGCCTAGTCCGAGGTCTACCCCACCCCCTAATGTACAGCAGACCGATACTCACTTACCCGCTTTTTTTTTTTTTTTTTTGTTTTTTTGTTTTTTTGTTTTTGTGTCTGTGTACAGCATAACTAGTCGAAATAATGCTTCAATTTCAAACTTTGGGGGTGGTTTCCGATGGCAAAGTGGATATCCTTGGTGCATTATAGAGGTGAAAAGTAAACATTTTCCAACAGTTTTCAAAAAAATCGAATTTTTTATTTTGCTATAACTCAAAAACTAATCGATGTAAACACTTGAAATTTTCACCAAATGTTTATATTAGCGTTCTCCATACACAGTTAAATTTTCAAAGAATTTAGACTTTTTTTGAGCTATTTATAGACAATTGAAATTTTTAATTTTTTTTAGTATTTTTTTTTAAAATAACGATAAAAATTTTTTGGCCGGCCAGAAAATCTTAAAAATTTAATGCGAGGTTTCTTATGAGTTGTTCTTAAAGTGATAAAAAAAAATCCAAAATCGTTAGTCACAATTTTTTTTTATAAGTGCTTAAAGTTCGAATTTATACGAAATATGTCAAAATTGCGAAAATTTGCAAGTAATTTTGTGGTTGAAAAATCGTAAAATTTTTTTCTTTTATAACTAAGTTTTGAAAATTTGGTACAAGGTTCTCCATACATTTTTCTTCAAATATCTGTAAAAAAAACTCTACCTGATTCAGACAAAAATTTTTTATGAGTGTTTGAAATTTTAATTTTTACAAAACCGCGTTAAATAACGGTTTAGCCTCAAACGATTTTTGATATTTGTTGTTATTCAAACAGTATAAGTCGTAAATACTTGAAAATTTTACCAGTTATTTAGATTGCCATTTTCTTTACGTGATTTGATTTTCAAAACATTTTGACTTTTTTTGAGCTATTTATAGGCATTTGAAATTTTCAATTTTTTTTTATTTTTTTTTTATAAATGTTGATAAAAAAAATTTAGCTCGGACAAATTACTTGAAAATTTAATTGAAGGGTCCACATAACTTGTTCTAACTCTCATTCAAAAATTATAAAAATACATATGCACAATTTTTTTTTATTAGCATTTGAAGTTCAAATATTGACAAAAATTCGTCAAAATCATGAAAATTTTTCACTATTTGGTAGTTAAAAATTTATAAATATTTTTCTATCAAAAGCTAAGATTTGAAAATTTTAGACTATGCTGTCCATAAGTTAAGCTTAGAATAATTATAAAAAAGTTTGAGAATTGTTCAATTTAAATAATTTTACGTGTGTTTAAAGTTTTAATTTTAATTTGAAATCAAAAATACACGTGTAAAATAACTTATTACTAATAAATAATTTTCGATTTTTGTTATTTTTAAAAAATTATTAAACGTAAGATCTTGAAACTTTTACTTAAATGTTTGAATTAGTTTCAAAAATAGAATATATTACATTATTTAAGTATAATATATCCTAGACTGACAAATCATCTCCGTTCAGAATCGTTTTTCGTATACAATGATACCTATCATTGCATTCAAATTTAACCTACCCTAGTCCGAGGTCCATCCCACCCCCTAATGTACAGCAGAGCGATACTCACTTACCCGCTTTTTATCATTGGGCCCCCCATTATAGGTTGGGGCCCTGGGCCCGTGTGTTTAACACACGCAACACACCCGGTTATTGCGGCACTGATAGGTATGTATTTTTAATTTTTCTTCAGTGGAGCTGTGACGGTAAACGTCAACATATTATTAAAAACAGACATTGATTGTTCTACGTCAACTCAAGGGGGGGAATATATGAATCAACTATATGTATAGTAATAAGTAGTAATAGACAATAGTAATAGCTTGAATTTTTTCTTGTATTTCATAAATTATTGAAATGCTTTCATGGGATGTTATATTTTAAGTTTCTAGTTTCTTTAGTACTATCACTAAAAATTGCAAATGAGTGTATATAAAATACTAATTAATTGAAAACATTATCATCTTCAAATTATATCTAGAAAATTTTTAATTTCTCTATTTGATAAAATTTTATTTTACACCTTTTTTTTTGATTTTGCTTATTTGAATGCAATACATTTTGAATTTAGTAAAAATATGCAATAACCATTAAATATGCAGAAATATGTAAAATACAATTTCATCAGTAACTTCAAACTATTATGATTCGCAAATATTACTGAAAATATCCAAAAATATGAAAAGGAAAAAAAGCAATTGCATAAAAATTCGTACTCTAATGATGAGTTATACTTGACACCTGCATATATATATAGCAAGATTCTTGATTTTTTGCAATCACCATCCTGCAAAGTGTTAGAATAAGATTTTTTAAAAGTATGTTAGTATGTAAGTTGGTTAGACAATATATTTTTTTTTCATTTAATCACATGTGAAATAAAAAAATTCACAATGCAGAAGTTTTCTGCAATAACGAACGTAAGGGGTCGGGTATAAACTGTAGTGCTTAATATTTCAGTGGCGACGCGAGACTCGCAAGAGGGTTATTATGCGAGACAATTGTTTCATAGCTTAAATGTGGTAGTAAGTATAGTACCTAGTGGGCACAAAGTTGTGTCAATGTGTTGAATTTGAAAAGTATTCAAATATGTATTGTTTGTATCTATTTACTTTTTACAGTAAACTAACATTTTAGTTTAGTTAATAATTAATATTAATTTACTAACTCAGATAAAGTCATTTTATCAACACAAGCAATAATATAATATTGATATTGATGAATGTCGATTGATTTTTATTAACATACTCACTGTTAGGTCTATAAGGACTACATAAAGTATACAATAAAGAGATAAATTTCGTTTTAAAAACATACCTTTTTTTTTGGATATTTTTAAAATAGGACCATCCAACCGTGATTAAATGATTGTCCTGCGTCATATCAGTTACTTTAACCTTTGTAATATAATAAAATAATAATAGGGATTATTAACATTTTCACATTTTTTGAAAAATTATGCAGTATTCATAAATCATAAAAACCATTAATCATTATGCATTTTATAGCTTGCAACATTATGAAATTATACATATGCGTATATGTATATTATAAATACATTTAATTATTAAGTATTGAGTAAGTAATTAAATTAATCAATCTGTAACTACAGTATCAATATATACTATGTTTATCCCTAGGGGCACTGGCAGGAATATCAATTTCAAAAATTGAATAAATGTAATTAAAAATTACAAAATTATGTTAGGTAAAAGCTGAAAATTGAAGTCTATTTTGATTAATAAGGTAATAACTATTAAGTTAATTAGACAATGAATTATTTTTTAATATACATATAATAATATAATTTAAAAATGACTCTTGGTTGGTTGTGGGGGAGGTGGTTAAAAATAAATTAAACCAAGTATACATAAAAAAAACAATATATACTTTGTAATTTTAGCTTGAAAGAAACTGACAAGGATCCATATATAGCATTTTATTATATAATTTAATATGTATTATATTATATTTATTATTTATTTACAAATATTGCATTTCCAAAACAGAGCAAATGGCTTGATTAAAGTGTGTTTTGATTTGAGAGATCAAGTTTTTGTCATAATGCCCCCCCATTCTCCCAAAAAAGGTTGGAAAGTGGATACAGGTCTGCTATATATTAGTTATCAAATAGGTAATTTGTGATAGGTAAAATTTTAAGTTCCTATGATTAATATTTTTTAACTATAACAGAATAATGAATATCGTTATTCACTAAAACGAATATAAATAAAAAGTATGCTTTTATATTTTTTTAGAATTTTTGGGTAGATTTATGAAAAATTCTAAATAATAATTATATATTATAATTCTAAATATTTCCAAGCCTTAACTATGAAAATTACACATTTTATAAGTTTTATTAAACTATAAAAGGATTTTAAAATATTGTGGAAAGTTGTATTTAATAATTATAATAATAAATATTTATACTAAAACATACTATATTTATTAACTTTTGAGATAATACCGTCTAAACGTAAAAAAATGTGAATAGTTTCATAGACCATAGTACAAAATAGATAATATCTTAAGACTAATTTATACGTTTAGTAAAATTCATAATATATGTGAAAGTTTTGAGTCCCTATATGAATAATGATTTTAAATTATAACAAAATAATGATTATTTTTTTATTAATTAGGTCCAAATTTAAACTTTAAATAACTAAAAATAGTTTAGATTGCACATTTTTTTTAGGTTTTTAGCTCCAGCATTAACTTTATATGGGAAACATTATATAATTAAACGTTCAAAAAAAATTTTAATTTTTACATATTTTTACTATAAAATCCTTTTAGTTTGTAAGTTTACGGTGTTCTGTATATTATGTAAAAATACACGTATAAAAAAATCGTGATTATGTATTTTACATACTTATAATAAAAATGGTTGTGGATTTTTTGCATGATTTTTTCACGTACTATTTTACTCAGTAAATAATTGTTATCGTTATTTACAAAAAAACCTCAAAATTTCGAATATTTTGATATTATAAATATCTCAAATAGAGCTAAAATATTTTGAAAATCATCCTATGTATAGGAAATACAAATATAAAGAAGTGATGAAAATTCCAAGAATTTAAGTTTATTTGTTTTCGAGGTTCACGAAAAAAACAAAATAAAAACTGGTTTTGTATACAAAAAAAATTGCAAATTACAAACTAGATCCAATTATTCATCAGAAGCCAAACGCAAAGTATAAGATCATACAATTGTATCAGGCTTCAGCTATACTTATTATGTTATTATGTATCCAAAATTATGTACACACAAAAAAACATATTGTAAAATCAATAAATTCATCTCTCCGCTCAGAATCTAAAGTTATAAGATATTGTTATAAGTATAAAAGTATAATTTTAAAATATAAACGTGCAAACTACTTGTGAATTATCAACCGAATTAACAAAATTTAAAATTTTCTAGTAACATATTATACTTACTTATAATTTAATTATTATACATGATACAGTCATTGTGATAATTTATATTTTATATTAAATATAAAAGTTGTAAGTAAACAGACTAGGTTTTTCAACAATTATTGTAGAAAATAATAATAATACTAATTGATTCGCCAGTTATCTATCCCAAGATTATTTCAATACATATAATTATTATTATTGTATAATATAAAATTTATTTCTTCATTTCTTAGTATATCATTACCATGTAGTATGAGAAGTAAACCAACATATTTTGAAAATTTGAATGTTATTTAGAACACTTTAATTTTAATATATTGAATTATTTATAAATGGGTGTTAGAATCTTATTCGTCAGTTTATGCATAAAAATATTCAAAATTAATGGCTTAACTTTATATTTTATTCCTTGAAATAAATTAGTAACATAACATCGGTAATAGCAAATTTCGGTACATTAACCAAATATAATATACATAAATATGTATCTAAATAAAGGACTAAAATCAACTTATTTTACTTGTCACAAGATAAAAAATGATATGTCAAATGAAAGGTTCAAAGCAGAATAATATTATGCAAATCATTCTGAAACGTTGTTGGTAATGGTCTTACTCAGTGACTTAGACAGGATTTATTTAAGAAGAATATACAAGTATAATATAATTATGAGTTTAATTTATGTATAGGCATTTAATAATTTATATTATTATGTAGTATGAATTTATTAATTTAAGAAGGAATTTAGGTGTAAAATTTTAATTTTGAAAATAGGATAGTTTAATTATACTATACATCTAATGTACATAAAAAATATTATATTTTGTTAAATATATATATATATTTTTTTTGATTGAGAATTAACGTTTTAAAATGAAATGACGAGGGTTGTAATACAAAAGCACTCCTGGAAAATATAATCCACCCATCTCCATTACTTCAGCCAACTTTTTTAGTATGACACATTGAATAATTTGAATTGTTATTTTTATATCCATTTTATTATTATTATTATTGTTAATACTCTGAATGTTTGATGCACCTATAGAGAACAAGAACATGATTTAAATCATACAATATTAAAATGTAAACGTCTAAAAATATCACATTTAATAGAGTTTATATAATATAGTTGTATTTCATGCGAAATAATATGTTCACAGAATTCAAAGCATATAAGTTGGGGTCAGATTTCTCATGATATATTTTTTAAAGACATTTTATGAAATGTTAAATAATAGTATTTATAATTTATATTCCTACTTTTAGTTATGTTATTATAATATTGATTATATATTTCTAAATATCTCATTTTATAATACCTAGTGGATTTATACAAATTGTATATTGTAATATAATATATAATATATTATTTTATAAGAAAAAATAAAATTTAGATTAAATTATCCTCTTTAAAAGTAAAAAAAAAAAAAAAACATTAATATTATTTTAGTGTTTCGTATTATAGTTTTATTGACGTAGATTATTTACTAAAGACAAATGTGGCGTAGACTAATAATGGTCAGAAAAACAAAATTCTTGGCACGCTCAGATTTAATAGTGTGATTCAGTGAGAATGATTACAGAAATTAAATAAATAGATAAATTATTTGAAAATGTTTCCTGAAAACTATGCTAGAAACAATTTCTAAAGGAATTTTTTAATGTGGTAATTATATTATTAGCACATTTAATCGTATGTTTTCAATTTTAAGTCTAATGGCCTTTTTATGAATAAATACCTAATAACTAGGGGCCGGAATTATATTCTTTTGCATATTTTTTTTGAGACTATGCAGTCAGACGGGGGTTCGAAATCTTTACAAATCATGAAACCGGTTAATTAATGGCAAAAGTTTTTTTAGCATATTTGAGAATATTTCAAGATAAAAGAATATTTCGTACAATAAAGAATATTTGAGAATATATTGATTAATTTTTATAGACATTTGTTGCAGTGGCGTAAATAATATAAATTATGTGTCCGATAATAGTGATATGATATTGATACATTATATATGTACCTATTATAACTATCGTTTGTACGATCATTCCCTAATTAGTAATGTACTGTAATATTCTGTAGTAGATAAGTGACTTATCTAAGATAACGATGCCCAACAAGATATGGAATTATTAATTAATAATTAATAACCATTTAGATATATTAATCTATGTGCATCCTCTCTACTCTGCCACTGATTTTCCGATATTTTTAAAGGAAAAGAATATCTGCAGTGCATACCATAGAAGTTAAATTGTATGCTATCGTTTTCTAAAAATATATTTTTCTGTATTGTTAAACATCTCTATTAAAATGTATAGATGGATTGGGTCTAGATGTATGCTATCTTTCATTAACAATATTGCCTTTTTCTCAGGTCTATTTTTTTATAGGTTTCTTTTTAAAACGTAAATTTTTTTTAAAAATATTCTTTGATAATATTAGGGTTGGGACATTCAGAAGTTATGTATGCACTTCTGAATAAGTTATATTATAATTAGTTATCGTTTATTTAAACTTTCTTTTATTTAAAACTATAACGTAATCCGTTGTTAATTCTTATAGATGGAGAATATTCGTTATATTTAACTGGAAAAAAATTATATTGTTAAAGTTAATAAAGAATTTATGTGAACTTATTAATGACTTAAATTAATATTTCTCGTAAAACACCCCTAAAGAAACAGCTTTGTATACGTTATATTACAATTCATTATTTATGTTAATAACTTGATTAACATGCATACAATACGCAGGTACTAATTATTTAATAGTTTTGTCCATATCACCATTATTTTATAATTACAGAATAATACAATTATAAATTATAATAAATAGTATAATAATAAAATATTCTAATTTACATTATTATCTTTGAAAATATGGCTATTTGCATATAGTCCTTCTAAATTATGTATATTTCATTGAATTACATTTATGAGTAATTATTTTAACAAGATTTGGATATTATTTTATAAACACGTTAAAATAATTAAGATTTTTTTTTTTAGATACTTACCTTATCATATTATTATTAGATAATGTCCAATTTATAATATTGGTTGTTTATATGTGATTGTAATCATTATACAGTACACTGTAAATATTATAGGTAATAATCAGACCTACATCAAACTATGATAAAGAATAAAGATACGTAGCTGAGAAACATTTATGGAAAATGTAAATACAAGATTCGTTATCATGTATATTACAGAAAAAAGGTATCGCTGTTTAAATTTTAATGTTAAGTCCAATGCTCAAATTCGAAATATAAAATAAAGGGGACTCTCAGACGTAAAAAAATTAGCGTTCTACTCAATGATTGAAACCAACCTACCCCTCCTCCCAAATAGTATTATCGACAACAATCAAAAAAATATTACAACTAATATACAAAATTTACACTGCAAAAATAAATAATTATTATTAATTAAAAACAAATCTTTTATTTTATTTGGAAATACAAACTATAATTATTTATATTTTAATATATTCCATAGCTTTACATATGAATGGCTCTCTTCGTTATTTTATTGCTTAGGGTAGTTAACTTAATCAGCATATCATTTGCCTTTCTGTATCCATGATACAACATAAGGCTCAAATATATATGTTAGGTATATAAGTATAAATAAGTATATAAATATTATTAGCAGTTGTAACCCTTTATTATAATAATTATCTTATATTTTTTGATTTTTATCATTAATAAAATTTACAATTTATTACATATTTTGTTCAAATTGATAATACATAATATATAAACATTTTACAAGTTTTTCAATAATGATTTATATGGGGGGTGTGCCCCCCCTGTGAAAATAAAAAATACAAGAAGGGGTACGCTAAAATAAATACAATTTTGAAAGGTAGCTCCGTCACCCTACGCCCCTCCAAATCGAGCACTTAACATTGTTAACGTTTATTTCCAAGATATCGCTATAATCTATATTACATTTTAAGATTTATATCATATAATGTAGGCAGTTAGAAAATGAAAACTATGACATTATATTTATATTTTTTAAAAAATAAACATTACGATAACTGTTTTTTTTTCTTAGTGTTCAACTAATGGTTGGTTCACAACATAATATAACTTAGTCTTAATTCTTCCCGATATTTTGCTAACTGTTCTAATCAAATGTACGAATTAACTCCTTTTTAATTGAGATAAATGAAAGTCTCTGTCGTCCAACAGTCTTCTGTCTTTATATTATCATGTGGTATATTTTAGCCAATGGTGTAAAATATAGCCAATAATTTTGCATCGCCTTATGTGTTACATTAATTATATTTCTTACTTCTTCAAGATTCATAGAGATTTTTTTCTCTATTTCATTGATAATAACTCATGATTCACTCCCATATAGATTTACACAATTTTACTCAAAATTTTTGAAAATTTAATACAAGACCCCATATAAGTTGTTATTATACGTGTATAAAAACATTAAGAATTCTCATACTATAAGCATTTGAAGTTAGAATTTTGACGAAATATTGCAAGCAATTTTGTTTGTTTAGAAATTCATATAAAATTTTCTTTTTGTATCTATAACTTTTGGCGATTATTATTATTTTTTTTTTTAGATATTTTAAAGTTCGAATTTGGATGAAATTATTTATTTAAAAATAATTAACGATTTTAATTATTTTTTTATAACTTATAAACAGTATTTGTGAGAATTTAAAATTTTGCTGTATGTTATAGTGTTGATATATTACCAATGAATTCAAATTTAACACGCCTATAATACTTACCCACTTGAAGCCTAATGTACAGCAGAATGATACTTACTTGCCGCCTTTTTTTTTAGTATTATCTTTAGTAAATAATGCTTGCAGATCAGCAAATAATTTTCATTAAATAATTTTTGACCATTTCGATAATCTTAACCAGGATTACCCTATATTGCTTTATTAATTTGACTAACGATTTATATTGTGCAATACCATCATAAGCATCAAGTAGAGTTAGTCTAATTTATATTTTAAGTGGTTTTATTTCAAGAAACATAAATACATTATTATAATATATCCCAATATTAATAGGCTTGTGCTAATTCACTAAAAAAGTATAAGAATCGTTCGTAACGTACGAATAATAGTAAGTTACGTTTGACTTATCAAGGAGCCTTTACATTACGTCGTACCGTGTGTTTTGGTGTCTATTTAAAAGATTAGTAATATGCCTCGTTCAAGTTGAATACACCACAATTCAAACGACAACAATAAAATGTAAAATCGCAAGGTATACTGTTACGCAAATAGCGAGATTTTGACGACAGCGCAACATCGTTTGAAATTGACATTCGGTAACCGAATTGTGTATTGTTTAGGCCACCCTGAATTTCTTTGTACAGTAATGATATGAGTATATATTCCATCAAATATTGCTTAAGGCGACATAGACATTTTCTTTGAAATGTTCGCACTATAGAAACTCAGTGAGCTATTCTTCGCCGGTGGCAATAAAGCGCATTGACGTTCATTCATGATGCTCATACGATGAGGTTGATAATATATTATCTCGTGCCATACCTCAATATCCACAGCATAGGTGTTGATAAGCCAACGGAAATATTAAATCATTGATAGTTAATCGGATTTGTACTGAAAATATATTATTGTAATTTGTGTCGGTTGATCGAAAAAAACAATATATTGACATACTTCAGAAACTAGTTGATCTCCGAATGTTCTTAAACCATTTCAATTGCTCAAGCGTTTATTATAAACCATTGTTTGGAATCAGGCCCGATTCAAAAGGTAAGCGACATAAGTCTACGCCTAGGGCGGCATTTAAAATTTGTATATAATAGATTTGTTGTAGTATTTAAATTTAATGGGCGGCAAAACTCAAGTTTGCCTTGGTGTGTTCAAACACTTGAGCCGGGACTATTTGGAATAAAGAAATAACTGTTTATTATTCTTCGTTGAAAAAGGATATCATAAAAATTTGTTTGAAATCTATATCTAATTTTCAGATACGTAATTATTAAATATTTAAATGTTTTCATGCCAAACATTGTGTTTTTAAAGAATATAATATATGGTAAAATCGAAGCGAAGGCTTATAAATTTCGGACCCATCACTCATTAGAGACTGCTTATTGCACTTACAGCAGTTACGGGACTGATTATTACAATGCACTTAATATTTAACGTTAATTGCTTATTATCATTAGGCATGACTGTTCTGATTGTTAAACTATTAATGCTTTATTTGTTGTTTTTAAATAATACTATGGTAGTATTAATAGTGTTATGTTATAAATAATTAAAAAACGTTCGTTGAGGAATTTACGTCAAAATGTTTGTGTTAAAAAATTACTGAAGATCATTTTTTAAATTATACACGATTGGTCGGTTTGTATATAATAAATATATTATGTGATGCAATCTTTAAACGAAATAGTCGTGTGTGTATATATATATATTAATGAGTAGTGTATTTAGTTTTTGTCTTCAATGGAGGGGAGGGAAGAAGGGTGCATATCTTATTTATCCACATTTTAGAGACTTCAATTCTGCCTCCATCCTCCATGACCAAATTACCTTACAAGTTACAATTTCAATAAACTTTTAAACATCAAATATATCACAAAAATTATATACGTATTTAACCTATTACCTTAGAATTTAGATTAAATATTTTTTAATGCATAGTGTATACTATGTACTTATTATCATTGTAAAATATATAAATGTATTTGGTATAATTTAAATTTATTATCAAAGCTATTACAAACACATATTATGTGGTATTTAATAGAATTTGTTAGTTTATAAATATTACTAAATTATTTATACTAATAACCATAATTATTCACATGTATAATACAAAATCTATCTTTCTATATTTTTAACTTTTTATTTTTCATCGATGACTCCATTTGATATAATTTTTATTTTCTGGTGGAACGACAATAAATAAGACGAACCCATTTATTTTATTCTTAACCATGTAATATTTTTCAACTAGTTAGACTTAGAAATTGGCAATTGTCCTTTTAATTACTTCGTACCCTTAATTTCACATGATGTATGTAATACATCAAGTATAAGTATAAAATATTAGAATATCTCATATTTATCATGTAATAATCAAAATTGAGTATTTGAGAATTAAGAGCATACTATATTGACTCTTTTTGTATGATATAATATTTATTTTTCATTTTCAAAACAACAGAAGGCTAACAATACTACATAATCGTATATTTTTACATTATAGATATATCCATCTATGAACAAATATTTTTTAGGAACGCAAAAAATGATAAAAAAATTTTCAAGGAGAAATATCCTCCCCCATAACCTTCTTACCCGTAAATACTTTACTATACGTACTAGTGCACTATCCAACACATCGAAACAGTTTCTCCGTTTTTTTGATCATATTTATTTATTTGTTACATTCGGTTCGAACCAATACATGTATATATATATACAAACATATATACAACCATATAGCGTACAGCGTATATGATATGCTAGCAAAGGTACATACAAACCTATACACAAATAAATAAATAAATATATAAATGTATATAATATACTGGTAGACTGAAACGCCACAACACAACCCAGGGGCGCTATTTCCACAAAAACCCATGTCCCCAGTGAGTAGTCTTTATGCCAAGCCAAAACCGTCGAACCAATATTATATATATTATTATACGCATGCATTCGTGTGAGCGAGTGTTTGTGGAAATGAGAAAGATAGAGAGAGAAAGAGACAGAAACATCCAGAGGTAATTTTAGAGAAATGTTAGATTATATTATATATATACACACACCGTAGTTATATAGATTAGACCTTTGAAACCAAAATCGGCACATGGGTCTTGTTCTTGACGCACTATGCTTAAACCGACACACCACAAGAACAGATTAAATGTATACATACATAAAGTCAAATATATCGTAATAATATTATTATTCCACCTTCTCTGATGAGAGCATCGTGCTTTTGAACGACCCAGCGAGCAATTCTCAAGAACTCGAATCGTTATCGCATACGTGTATGTACTTATAATAATTTATATTTTGCTATTGAGTATAACGGCCTATTATAATATTATATTATTTACACAATAAACATACACATCTTCACAATCATGAGTACATAATATATGAATGATACATTTATAATGTCGATATGAACATTGAACAACGATGTGGAATATCAGAATTATTATTAATATAATATCTCTTTAGATAATCAAAATACAAGAATGTTCTTGTATTTTTTCGCGATGACGTCAATTGAATATTATTGACGCATGATAGTAATAATATACAGGGTGTTTCAGGGTTTTTCGCATAAATGTTGGTTTTACGTCAGTGAGTAAAACTAAAAACCTATCTTTTTTAAGATTTTTAAAGGTGCTTCTAACTATCTAATTAAATTTTAAGCATATTGCAATACGTACCTATTATAAAAACCATGAAAATATTGTACTCTCACTATCATCAGAAAATCTCAAAAAGTGAGACTTTTTAAAATAGGGATTTTTGAAGACTAGAAGTTTTAAGGGAATATGTTTTTCATTAAAATAACAATATTAAGGATTTTTTAATACAGTAATAATACTACCATATACGATATACCTATAAGTAAATTCATATTTGCAAAACGTAAAATAGATTCAATTCTATTCATTAATAAGATGAGTTAATTTTAAAAGTTCGTACGTAAAACCATTAAAACCCGGGAACATACTGTATGTGTACTATACATTGTATAGGTACATATTATAGTTTTGTATTAATAATATAATATATAAGATTTACATAGGAGGTATATACATTTATTATTTATAAAATATTATAAAATATACTTCATTTCATAATAATTATAATGTTTTGATTAACCATTTTTTTTTTTTTAATGAACAAAATATGTAATACCTACTAAAATATAATTAACTTCTGTGTTTTAAATTAAACTACTAAAGCAAATTTTTAGGAAATATTAAAAATCGCAACATGCAAAATAAGTACTTGTATATTAAATAAAATATTGGAGAAAGTTTTATAATGAAACTAGATTTAATGCATATAATTTATATTATATTAATATTTTAATTATTGTTTAAGGAATTTTTAATATTGCTTAAGAATTGTTTTAATATAGGTAAGTATTGTTCAATAATTGCTGTTGATATAATTTTAGGTAACTACTAACTACATAGTTTATTAATTAATATTGTACTTGAAGTCATTTTAAAATGCTATTAAATTATTAAGCTCATTCACTGTCAGCTGCTCAATTATAATTTATAAAAGATTATTTTTAAAGACAAATTTGAACCGTAATAATTAGTATAATAAGACCTTGTCAGATATACTTCGGTTTGGAGTGCATGGTTAAAAAATTAAGCCATTGATCTAAACATAAACTTAATTATATTTCACACAACAATTTTAATTACAAAAAAAAAAAAAAATGATTAAATAATAATAACGATAAATATAATAGTACTTATAAATAATTTATTAAAGTTTGTAGTTTGTTAATTACTTGATTCGTTGTATTTATTACGGGCCTTATTTTTTCATAGAAAATTCAGTATCTACTGTACAAAATATGGAAATTTCTATTTATTTTATACAAATATATAAAAAATATTATCTGTGATCCAACATTTTAAATTTTTACTAAATTAAGTACCTATGTTAAAAATTCCCCAAATTCATTTGTATTTTGTGTAATTGTATACATACATGATATAACTTGAATACAAAATATTATGTCAATGATAATCAAATGTGTGTATTTACAACTGCAGTTTTCAGTTTTAGTTGGTATCTGTAACAAAAGTTCTATTATATATACAACAACTATTAAACTGGTTTGTAGTAGTAGTGTGAAATTTTTTTTAGTAGACTAGAAATTTTCAGAAACACTATATCGAAATATTTTATTTACTTAGTAGTTAGTACTGTGGACTTTTTAAAGTAAATTTCTTGTTATTTCCGAAAGTATTAAATTTAATTAAAAATTAATTTTTAACACATAATTTGGTTACATTAAATTAGTTATAGCTTTATGCCTTTACATAGTTTTTAGACATTCAAATTCTAGTTATATTCGTGGATCTGCCGTTTTAATTATTTATCAAAATATTCTTTTGTTGCAATTCAAGAGTTTAAAAATAATTTTAATAATAAACTATATTAATCGAGGTATGAGGTGTTTCTGGACCAAATTAAACTTGTTTAAATCATATTTAAATTATGCACTTACTATGGATACTTGCATATAAAACAAATAAAATAGACCTATCTCTTGAACAATTAGCACTGGAGTCTGGATTTGATAATGATCCTCTAGAAAAAAAGAGAAAATTAAAATATATGCCTTGGCTCCATAAATTATTGAATTCTCAAAATTATTGATCTTAATACCTTTATGCCTATCGAGTTAACATTCGTGTTCTCATACATTTTAAATTCCAACCTATCGTCAAAATTACAGTCTCTTCGCTTCAATTTATAGAATAGTCAACTCGTTGAAACATTTTGACTTCTTTAATGATGACTCAATCAGAGTAAAACCTCTAGTCTAATTTAAATTGACATAAGATACATTTATTAGTTTAAAACTTTTGTTAATTTATTATCATGATTTATATTCATTCTGAATCAATATTAGTTAATAAGTATTATGTTGTATTTATTGTTGTGTTCTATATTAAACCCAATAGGGCATATTATAATATATTATCGATAAATAAATAAAAATTGAATTATTGAAATCTACTTTGGATTAGTATTAGGTATATAGTATTTAGTGTACTAGTTTTAACTGCATTTTAATCTATTTGTTGTTCACTAAACTAATATTGTGATGTATTATGATAGAATGAAAAATATATTGGTGCATACATGTATTTACATATAGTATGTATAATTAATAATAATAATATTAAAATAACATGTAAGAGTTTTATAGTTTTTTATAATTTTATATCCCATCCATACATCACTGGGCGGAGGAGTGCAGAACGTATGTCGTATACATATACTAGGATCATTTTACTTTGGGTAAAATACCATAATCATGGAATATCTTACCCCCCGTCAACATTGTTTAGGGATAATATTTGACATCATCGATAGTGGCGTTAAAATTTTGAGTAATATGTGGTAGAGTGGACATTTTAGAAGTAATTTTGTACTATTGTTAGGCTGTTCCTCTGATTGACTGTTTTTGGGTAACTTATCATCTAAGAGTTAAAGACTAAAGTAATACCACATCACACAATTTAACTCATAAGTTATGAGTAACCAATAACCAATAACCCATAATTGAGTTATTAAACAATAATATTTAGAATAAAACTTAAAACTGGAGATGATATAGATAGTATATTTAACATGACAAATTACTTATTAATATCGAATCTATTTGATATAGGTATTGCAAAATGTCTTGAGTAGGTATTTATAAAATTAAAATACAACTATGTTTAAAATTAATATAAACGTCAAATTGTAATTATTATGTAATATAAGTAGTTAATTTGATTTTTTATAAGATTTTGTTTGGCGTAGAAATACTTATTAAAAATTTTGATATTGATTGTAATTTATGGTAAAATATTATACCAAATAGAGTTTCTCTAAAGAGATCTTGAATTTTGATTTCAAAAATTTCGAAAATTGACGCATAATATATGTGAAATAAGAGGGTACAAGTGTTATAAAATGTATTAGATTCTGAACGGAGTGATGAATGTATTGATTTTACAATGATGTGTTTTTTTTGATTTTTTTGTTTTTTTTTTGTGTCTGTGTACAGCATAACTAGTCGAAATAATGCTTCAATTTCAAACTTTGGGGTTGGTTTCCGATGGCAAAGTGGATATCCTTGGTGCATTATAGAGGTGAAAAGTAAACATTTTCCAACAGTTTTCAAAAAAATCGAGAAAAACAAAAAAAAAAAATGACAGAAAAACAGGAATTATTACGCAAACCAGTTTTCGACAAAATCGAATTTTTTATTTTGCTATAACACAAAAACTAATTAATGTAAACAATTGAAATTTTCACAAAATGTTTATATTAGCGTTATCCATATACAGTTAAATTTTCAAAGAATTTTGACTTTTTTTGAGCTATTTATAGACAATTGAAATTTTTAATTTTGTTTAGTATTTTTTTTTAAAATAACGATAAAATTTTTTTGGCCGGCCAGAAAATCTTGAAAATTTAATAAAAGGTTTCTTATAAGTTGTTCTAAAAGTGATAAAAAAAAATCCGAGAAATCGTTAGTCACAATTTTTTTTTATAAGTACTAAAAGTTCGAATTTATATGAAATATGTCAAAATTGCGGAAATTTGTTAGTAATTTTGTGGTTGAAAAATCGTAAAAATTTTTTCTTTTATAACTAAGTTTTTAAAATTTGGTACAAGGTTCTCCATACATTTTTCTTCAAATATCTGTAAAAAAACTTTACCGGACTAAGACAAAAAATTATTAGGAGTGTTTGAAATTTAAATTTTTACAAAACTGCGTTAAATAACGGTTTATCCTCAAACAATTTTTGATATTTGTTGTTATTCAAATAGTATAAGTCGTAGATACTTGAAAATTTCATCAATTATTTAGATTGGCGTTTTATTTACGTGATTTGATTTTCAAAATATTTTGACTTTTTTTGAGCTATTTATAGACAACTGAAATTTTCATTTTTTTTTTTTTTTTTTTTTATAAATGTTGATAAAAAAAATTTAGCTGGGACAAATTACTTGAAAATTTAATTCAAGGGTCCACATATCTTTTTCTAACTCTCATTCAAAAATTATAAAAATACATAGGCACAATTTTTTTTATTAGCATTTGAAGTTCAAATATTGACAAAAATTCGTCGAAATCATGAATATTTTTCACTATTTGGTAGTTAAAAATTTATAAATATTTTATTATCAAAAGCTAAGAATTGAAAATTTAATACTATGCTGTCAATAAGTTAAGCTTAGAATAATTATAAAAAAGTTTGAGGATTATTCAATTTAAAAAATTTTACGAGTGTTTAAAGTTTTAATTTTAATTTTAAATAAAAAATACACGTGTAAAATAACGTTTTAAAATAAAACTAAATAATTTTCGATTTTATATTTTTTAAAAAACCAAACGTAGGATCTTGAGACTTTTATTTAAATGTTTGAATTTGTTTCAAAATAGAATACATGACAATATTTATATATCATATTATATCCTAGACTGACAAATCATATCCGTTCAGAATCGTTTTTCGTATACAATGATACCTATCATTGCATTCAAATTTAACCTACCCTAGTCCGAGGTTTACCCCACCCTCTGATGTATAGCAGAGCGATACCCACTTACCCGCTTTTTTTTGTTTCAAAATGAAAAATATGAGAAAAAAATTATACAAAGGTCATCTTATTTAACATTGCTTTTAATTATTGTTAGTTAACATAAATTAAAAAGTTCAAAATTGAAAACAATTTATATAAAATTAAAAATTATTATATATACATAGGTAGTTATAATATATTAGTACAGGAAAATTGGCTAATCTCTTTTTACATTACAGCGTGATTTTATAGTTAACTAGGTGTATAGCCTAATAACAACAATCTTCTTCTTATATTATAAAACGGTAAGGAGTTCTCCCGTTGTCCGCCAAAGCTCTGGGTGTATTTTAAGTGTTCTCCAATCAGAAAATTAAATTTTTTAAGCCCCGCCCACCGATTGGTGTTCCGAACCGCCGTTTCTTAGCCAGGTATTAATTTTCACCGATTAAGGACTGATAGCTAGACGCTCAATTAAAATTTTTGTTATTTTATTTATTTTTTTAACATATGAAAAAGAACCGAGCAGGTGACGGGACGCGATATTACACCAAATGATGACTGATAGCTAGACACTCAATTAACATTCACGGTACACATTTATTCTTTTTGAATTCAAACAAGCGCCGGGCAAGCGTTAATACAAAGTTTTACACCGAATGATAACTGATTACTGATACCTCACAATCATGGTAATCAACTTTATAAAAATTTCAGTGACCGATTTCTAGATACCCAACTACCATTTCCAACCGAATTTCCCTTGAAACGATTTCACTCTACCCCCTCGAAGGCGCCGTAGGCGGCTTCTACAACCCTGGGATCTCGAAGTCGGCTTCTACAACCCTGAAATCTAGTAATTAATAAATTGATACCTAATATGACGCTATATTGGTGTATATTTGATTTAGTGTATCTCAATTTACGGGTTAATCGGTATTGCCGTACTTAGCTTTTTGAACTAATTTGGCCGATACAAGAAATCTGCCACCTGTTAAGTTTTAAAATGTGGCTCAACTACTTTCTAAACTTTCCTAATATCTCTAAAAACAATAAAATTTCCCTTAAATTGGTCAAGTTTTTGTTGAGACTATATATAAACATACATTAATCTGGGTATATATAAAGTTTGTTTTCAATAATTTAAATATTTTTATACTTTTACAATAAATCTACCCGTTAGTTGCGTTAGAAACTATTTTTGCTTTTGTAATAATATTGTACCAATGTTCATAATTTTTTTTTTATTTGAAAATATTTTTGCATAGTGGACATTATGGTTGGCTATTAATTACTATAGATTACTCTCTCAATTATTTTTATAGAATCTCGATTATCCGCTCCCCATTCATTAACCGTAGTTATAGATAAACTATCACTACTCCCGTGTTATAGTAGAATATTACTGTCTTACGTGAGAGCTGGTTTATCTGAAACTTATCGGAAGCAGAATCTATGCTTACTATGTGTGCTTTGAGTGGTTAGAACAGTAAACTGAAGTTAATGAAACTCGGCTATTACTGCTTTGAAGACAATAGATATGGCAACTAAAAAACATGTAGTACGGCTAAATAAAAAAATTAACCAACTTTTTCAAAAAACATTAATTGTAAATACAATAAATACATATTATATGTAATAAATAATTGTCTAGGAATAATATATGGATATATATGGGTAATGAATAAATGTATAGTAAATTTAAAAAAAAAATTAATAATGTACGTAGCAATAATTAATAGTAAAGTTATTCTATAAATATGGATTTTATAATTATTGATAAAATAATAAATAATGTGTAGGTAAGGTGTATGTAAGTTTTATTTTTATTTCTCGTTCAACTGTCTTTTCGATTATCCATCAAGGCTCTGGTCCCGAAATAAAGTTAATTTATTTAAATTTATTTTTTATTTTTTTAAATAATTAAATTTTACATTAATGTAAGTACTTAATATAATTAATAATATATTTAATATAAAATCCACAATAGTATGCAATCTTTGGCTTAGATTAAAATATAATTTTATATTCCATTATTTTTGTTTTAATTTTTAAAATGTATTTTCTCACCAATACCTTTTCTTCTTACTCATTGGACATAGTATTATTGATACAGTGAAATTGGATTGTTTAATTTAATTATTTATTTAATATTTAATACTTAATAATAAAATTTTACGAAGTACATAATATATAGTATATACGTATGAATGCACAATTTAGAAGCTGCCTATATACAATTCTTAATGATTTATTGCTAAATATATGGTTTATAATATTTATATCTTTCAAAACAATTAAAAGAAAAAGCATGAATAACTCCTGTTATATGGGTTCCACGTATAAAAGTAGTAATTGGTGCGACCGTATAAAGTCTTCCTTAAAAAATGATGTTTGTATATTATTATCTGGCGTTATTGAAACGGGGCTTGTATGTTTCTACCAGAGATTTTTTCTTAATTCTAAACTTTTTAATTTCTATAATCATTCTGGAACAAGTGAGTCTTGATAACTTCAATGTTAACTTAACCTATATAAGTTAATTACATCAATATAGATATTATTATTTGTATTCATTAAAATGACATAAATAGATAGCATTTTTGGTACATTGCAGAATATGCGCGTTGTGTACTGTAACTAACTTGAGTATGGTTATCATCATCATTTATGATCAGTAGCATAACGTTTCATGAATTTGTTCAGAATGTATAGCGAGTTAAAATTTTCATTTAAGTGTTGTACTACACCGTATTTTAAATGTTAAATAATTAAAAAAAAAACATTTATAATAATGTGAGTAATGTTGAATCATTACTGTATGGCTGTGTAGTTCATGAGAGGGTTAGTAGGGGACCATTAGTCATGATGACCCCTTTCTCGTAATATATAACTTATAATTTATTACACAATATAGTAATTATTTTTTTTTAAATTTAAAAAAAAACTCTTTTTACCCATTTGTTGTTTTATTCTTGACACCTATAATTACTGCATTTACTACAATTGAAACGAAAAGGATTAAAGATGATAAACGAATGGCTGTGTTAAAGTTGACCAAATTATTCCAATACATTTGAGTCTATTGATTTTTTTCTGTAGCTAAAATGTTCACTTATAAGGACTGCAGGATGGATAAAATAGAAATATCGAAAGTAAAATTGACGAGTTAATAATATAAAGTTTATAAGACGATAAAAGGGATTTTAATTTAAATTTTAAATCATACCTTATTAATCATATTTATATTGTATAACATAATTTATTGTTCTTTCCAGACGTTTGAAATTTGGGCGATGGTAATCTTTTGTGATTTTTAAAACAAGTTAACTCTCCTGATAGTAAACCCTCCCGGGTCAACATTATGTTTAGCCGAAAGAAATGTGGAGATTAAAGAAATACATCTTTTCAAAGTTTTCTACTATGTATTTATATGTAATTATTTACGTGTGTAATTTACACAATGTTCAGAAAATCTCTGAAGGACTTAATAAAATCTGAAATCGTATACTATTTCACAACAAATTATTATCAAGATGATCTTGTAAAAAATTTATCAGGAATATTTTCATTCCAATGTTTTATACCTATTATCTAAAATAAAATATAAAAAAAATATAGACATTTTATATTAGGTATTAGTATAATATAGTTATACTAAAACTGTAAAAACTGTAGGAATTATTTTTATTTCGCTGTTTCTCATATCCTTTTTAAAAATATACTAACGAAAGCATAATGTACGTATCAAAGACAAGATGCGTACATACAAATTATCCAAATTACAAGATTTTCAGTTTATGCAAATCAAATGTTTCAATATTTTATTAATATATAACATAAATAATTATTGTTATCATTTGTTTATTACAAACAATACCAAAAAAAAAAATACTATAAAAATCATAACGTAAGTACAAGCTGCTCATATTCGATTATTCGATTCTAAAATCATTAAAATCGAGTCATTTATACAAAGGAAAAGCACTGACACCACCTGTACTAAATCAAGAAGATAAGTATAATCCGAATATAATCGGATAATGTATGTTGAATTTCTGTATAAATGCTTGTTTTTTGTTAAACATAAACTAGGTATATTAATATAGGGTTTACAACAATTTTATACACCACGAGATCCTTGTTGAAGTAGATATTCTGGACAAATAAGTTTCTTGGATGATCCCTCTACATAAATGTTTTATTCTGACATCTTCTATTTCAAAGATCATTTATAAATCAACTACATTTAAATACGTTTAGAAGTGAAATTATTTTCAATATTTAAATTTAATAATAAATTCTCATGACATTTCAAATGTGATTTCTAAAACATTATACGTATTTAGATTGTGGTTACTTATTATATATGTGCACTTAACCACTGTTAATTATCATATAATAAAATAATAACTTAATTAACTTAAATAATAGCTAAATATTATACCAACTTAAAATATCTTAGCCTCTAGAGCGTTATTTTTCGTTTGAGATAAGTAAGATAAGTCGCAATGCTAGAGACTCGCCACTAACATATTTTGTTTCTTTTATAAGCCTTCACATTTCATTTTGCTATTGTAAGTTATAACTTTTAAGTATATAAGTATCATCTCACGCATCATTTTGTATGTTTAATGTAAGGTACTGTGTTTTAATAATTTATTTGATTTCCCAGATATATAAGTAAAACGAACTATACAAAAGTTCATTATTGGCCACCAGACAAACTTAAAAATATATGTGAATACGTGACAATTACAAATGATTACTTTGATCGAGCTATAATAATATATGCAATATAAACATACACGTAGAAACGTATTTATCCAAAGGCCAAAAGATTACTACAAAGACTAGTAGCGCGTGCAAACTATTGAAAACTTGACATTGTCTGATTAATTCCAAAGAATACATCAGTATTTAAGTATATAAATATAACTATATAAGCGTGCAATTATATATATTATATGATTGGCACGATCAATACAACTAGGTACTTGCCAAATAGTTAAATTGTAATTTTTTAATATTATGTTTTACATAAAATAATCTTATTCCAAAAATATCTCACATGTTCCATCAACTAAGATTCATTCCGCAACCATACATGATTTAAAAAAAATGATATTCAGAATGCTGATTCAACCAAACTATATGATTAACTAACTAGGTATGTCAGCAACCAAGTGATACGCGCCATGCCGCCATGGCTACGTCACCCGTCAAAGATTAAGTGTTACTAAATAATTGCTTATCACGAACGCAGAAATACGCGTAAGCTTTTTTTTAGAAATAAAGTTTTTAACTTTTTAAGTTCAACACTTTACATGTTAACGTTACACCACAGATATGAGATATGTGTAATAATTATACACTGATTAGCTATGTTATCATTAATATATTATTTCTTACTTTTGTTTCCACTTCTACAATCCTTTATTACACACTAAGACATTATATTATAAACTATTATTTTATTCAGATTGTTTCAAAATAAAATATTCTAAGTAGAAAGAAGTATACTAAATTTAAAAGCAATGGATACAAATAAAACTCAAATTGTAATAACTAATTTGAGTTCAATCATAATAATGTTATGAACTACACCAATTTTTTTTATTACCCACTTATTATCTTAATCAGTTTTAGTTTAAATTATTCTGATTTATTCATAAATCACAAGTAACTGTAGAAATAAAAAAAGCGGGTAAGTGAGTATCGCTCTGCAGTACATTAGAGGTAGGGGTGGACCTCGGACTATGGTAGGTTAAATTTGAATGCAATGATAGGTATCATTGTATACGAAAAACGATTCTGAACGGAGATGATTTGTCAGTCTAGGATATATTATATTTAAATATTGTCATATATTCTATTTTGAAAAAAATTCAAACATTTAAGTAAAAGTTTCAAGATCTTACGTTTAGTAATTTTTTAAAAATAACAAAAATCGAAAATTATTTATTCTCTTATTTATTAGTAAAACGTTATTTTACACGTGTATTTTTGATTTTAAATGAAAATTAAAACTTTAAACACTCATAAAATTTTTTAAATTGAATAATCCTCAAACTTTTTTATAATTATTCTAAGCTTAACTTATGGACAGCATAGTATTATAATATTAAATTTTCAATTCTTAGCTTTTGATAGTAAAATATTTATAAATTTTTAACTACCAAATAGTGAAAAATATTCATGATTTCGACGAATTTTTGTCAATATTTGAACTTCAAATGCTAATAAAAAAAATTGTGCCTATGTATTTTTATAATTTTTGAATGAGAGTTAGAACGAGTTATGTAGACTCTTCCATTAAATTTTCAAGTAATTTGTCACAGCTAAATTTTTTTTATCCACATAAATAAAAAAAAAAAATAATAAAAAAAATTGATTATTTTAAATACCTATAAATAGCTCAAAAAAAGTCAAAATATTTTGAAAATCAAATCACGTAAAGAAAATGGAAATCTAAATAACTGGTAAAATTTTCAAGTATTTACGACTTATACTACTTGAATAACAACAAATATCAAAAATCGTGTGAGGCTAAACCGTTATTTAACCCGGTTTTGTAAAAATTTAAATTTTAAACACTCATAACAATTTTTCGTCCGGCCAAAAAATTTTTATCATTATTTAAAAAAAAAATTATCATAAAAATCGAAAATTTCAGTGGTCTATAAATAACTCAAAAAATTTTTTTGAAAATTTAACTGTGTATAGATAACACTAACATAAACATTTGGGGCAAATTTCATGTATTTATAGTGATTAGTTTTTGAATTACAACCATATAAAAAAATCGATTTGGTCGAAAACTGGTTTTGCGTAAAAATTCCCGTTTTTCTGTCATTTTTTTTTTTTTGTTTTTCTCAATTTTTTTGAAAACTGTTGGAAAATGTTTACTTTTCACCTCTATAATGCACCAAGGATATCCACTTTGCCATCGGAAACCACCCCCAAAGCTTGAAATTGAAGCACTATTTCGACTAGTTATGCTAGACACAAAAAAAAAAAAACAAAAAAAAAAAAACACATCATTGTAAAATTAATACATTCATCACTCCGTTTAGAATCTAAAATGAATGTTTTTAATATAGATTTAATACCATATTAGACAATAGCTCAATAGCTAAATTAATTAATAATTATCTTTTATATTAGATAATGATAAGTTACTATAGCTATAGTTAACCATGCATATATGGTAAATACTATATTACAGAGTTACCCGCCAAAAATTTCGATTAAAATCCTTTGTGGTTGACGTCATAATTTAATCATTAAATACAACATCAACAATAAAATCGTCTTAATTTATTTTTATAATATTATTTCTTTGTTTGTTTCAGGATTTAATTATATTATTACTTAATTTCTTTCTTATCAAGAGTTATTAACACGTATTTCTAAAAACATTAGTTTATATTGTATCTATATATATTGATATACTTGTAATTATTATGTTTTATTATAATTTATTAACTATAAATTTACTATTTTTAATTGTAATTATAAGCTATATTCACCTATTTCCCTTCTTTATCTTGCTTATTTTATGGTTATTCAAATTTTCTGAATTTTGGAATTTTTTGTATACCTATTTACATATTTATTTAAAATATATTTTTAAACAAAAATATATTTCATACTATTTGGGTTGTGTCCTGTGATCATATAGCTACCTATTCAATTCTGAGCGGATCAATGAAAGTTTTGCTTATACAATATGCTATGTGTTTTTTATTTATTTGGTACCTATCATCACATTTTGGAATAGTGAAAATGCTTCAATTTTCAACTTTGACGATAGTTTTTGATAGCAAAGAGGATCTAGTCAATTCCTTGGTAGGGGTAAAATATTTTATATTAATATTTATATATTAGCGGTTAGCATTCGTAATTTTCAAATATATTATAAATAATATTGTAACGGTTAAAATATCTTACTAGTTAACAACATTTTTTTATACGTATCTGTATGAAGTTACAATATCAATAAAAGTGGTCATAATCTAGAAAATAAGAAAATAATTTAGTAATTAATAGCTTATGACATTTTAAATTTGAATAGCTTAACTTAAAAATTAAATGTATGTTTTTTTGTGAACTAGTTTAGTTTTATAGTATTGAGCATTCTAAAATATTTTCTTTTACCCCAAGAAAATATTTACTCAAAGATGGGCATTTTGTAATGTAGTTTGTAATAGTGGATATATTTAGACATTTATTTGTATAAACAATATACATAGATAGATAGATAAAATATATAGAATATATATTTTTATTCCTTTAAACAGAATATATACATTTATTTGATTATTTTAATATTTATGTACGCTATAATTTTTTAAATTATAAATAGACAAAACCGTATAACTTATTTTTTACTTCATATTTACAAATTGTTTACTTTCCATTTGGTGGTGTAAGAATGGAAAGGATTTATGGTAGATAAATTTCTCCCTATAATTTTCTGTTCCTTGAAAAAATAATATTTATTTATTTAACATGTTATTTTCATTTGTAAGAAATTGTTCTATAATACGAATAGTCTTCTTGAAACTAAAGACTTTTTATATATTCTCAAATCTATTCTGAACTTTTGCAATTATATTTTCACCAAAAAATAAAAATAAAATTATATTTATTAAAATACAAGTAATTGCATCTTGATTATACATATTTATTAGAAGAGAAATTGACACGAACAAATCGCTAATGTGATACATAAATATGTTGAATGTTGATATCTTGTCTAATTATTATTTTTTTTTATTAAATTATCTATTTTATATTATATACTATTACAAGTGAAAAGCATTTGGTCTTCACGTAGCTAATATTATTATAATATTGAGTTAACGCTACAAGCTCATTATATAAGTTTTCAGGCACAAAATGGTTTTTCACCCTTTTACTATTATTTTATAATTCAAGTATAGATATAACATTGAATTTAATTACTTTAAAATTATGTATATTAGTTACAAGATACATTAAGTTATAAATATAACAGAGTTAACTCACTTGCAAAATTTACAATGTAATTATACTCAACTTTAATTAACCCCCTATATATTTTATAACTTGTTAAAACGTACATGACACATGTATGCCATTCTGTTTAGTTCTAGTAACTGGAGATTAAAACAGCCATTCAAAAATACTTATCATACGACTAAAGGTAAATATTTTTATTGATTTGAGTTTATTTTTATTCCTGTTATTATTTGATTTAAGATTTTACTATACAACAAAATACATATGTGATTTAAAATATAAAATTAATATTAAATACTGCGAAAACAATTATTTGTTTTGTATATTAGGTAGTCAGGTAGATATATTAAATATTAATAGTTATATTATATAGTTTAATATTTACTTATTTCATAAAAATAAAAGTAAATGTTTGTAACATACCTTGGCTTAAGGCTTGTAATATTGTTTCCATCTTGAATATTTATTTGAACAAAGCGACCGTTCAACATTTTTAAAAGTATATGCCAATACATACTTGTGATCACTGGTCATTATATCGTACGACATAATAACACACTGTTGTACAACTTGTTTTAAATCTGTCTGCGCAATAATTTATAAAACTTTAAATTCTATTGACTTATAAAAATAACTTTATTATAACGTATGTCGTGTTTTCAAGTATGAATTTCATCAAATCAAGTAGTTTTTGTAAAATGTTTACGTAATAAATTTGGTGTAAATGGATCGACAGAAAAACATAGCATTTTTATTTTGACTCAAATAGACAATGTCTATTAAACAATTTAGGCAAGTGTCAATTTAGTATCGCTCTGTTGTATGGTAGGTGTTGAGTGGGTCAATATAATGAATGCGTTCAATGAAAAAATAAATGATAATAATAATAATAATATATATTATATCATATTATCATTTAATGGTATCTATATCATTGTACCTATACGAAAAGTGACCATGAGTGGAGACGATTAAAACTGTACCAATCACCATTGTATTTATTAGTAATTAGATAGTTAGTAACTTTTAATTATTTTTTTTAAACATTGTTATAAGAACTAAATTATGTAAATATAAGAAATTTGATTAACTTAAATTATTTTATATAAAGTTGCATGTTGAACAAGAAAATTATTTTAATTTAAATAATTGTACGTAACTATACAAGTTACACTTTCACAATAACGTCATCAGAAATTCACATGGTTGGACTATACTAGAAAAATTAATTTGCTACAAAAATAACCGAAATTATAATTTATGTTTTTATATTATTGTAATGTCATGAGAAAAAGAACACTAATTTTAAATTAAAATCAGTTAACTAAATTATTATAATATATACTCATGTTAAGTAGTATACATAGCATATACAGAGTGATTATTTTATGATTAAACACTCATTATTTCAAAAATTGTTATTAATCAATTATTTTTTCAACCTTTTTAGTTTCATGTTTTTCTAAAACTATAACATTTTTATCTTTTTCATACGTATATTAAATAGTGAAATCACTATCTACTTTTAATTTTCAAATGATAACCTATATTTGAAATATCATAAAATAATAGGGCTATTTTTTTTTTATAAATTTTAAAGTTAAAATTATTATTTTTCATTTAATTGTTACTGAATTATAACTTATAGCTCAAAGTTGGGTGGTTTAATTTTTTTAGGTATTCATCCCACAGGTGACAGATTATTATGGCGTTGGTAACTACAGATACAATGTTTATCACTGCTTCGATACTCGATAGTTGATAACGAGTTTATTACAAATGAAACAATAATATAAGAATTATAAAAACCACCCAACTTTGAAAAGTTATATCTCGCTAAAATATGTACGAAAAATAATAATTTGATCGTTAAAATTCATAAAAAAAAATAGTCCTATTAATTTAGTACATTTTAAACATAGGTTGTCATTTGATAATCAAAAGTTGATAGTGATTTCATTATTAAATAAAAGGGTGAACAAAAATAAAAGTTTCATACAGTTTGAGAAAAGCATGAAATTAAATGAAATGAAAAATGTCAATACTTAACGAAATAATAAGTGTTTAATGATAAAATTATCATCCTATATAGGATTTAAAATCTAAAAAAAAGTTTTTTAAATGGTATACATTGTATAGTTAAATTTGTACGTTAAAAATTCTTAACCATTTGTAGTTTTGAAATTTTTTCCCTAGGGGGGTCTAAACAAAATATCAGTTTCTCAAGGTTTATGATCCTCATTAATCTTGTCCGGACAGTTTGTTTGTTTTTGGTGCCGTCCTTTATAGTGATCGCTTATGAAACTATACCAAACTCATCATCATATGGTTTTAAAAAGTTTAAAAATTTAATATTTTTATAAAGACTAATTATTTTGTGGTAAACTATGTAATTTTTAAACGTATCTATATCTGTACATGTCTTTTTTTATTTGGTCTATTATTTGATATACTTAATGTTTAACTTACCTCATTTATCTAAATAATAATTTATCATTTTTGTCTATAAAACTGAATGAGTATACAATATATAACTAATAATTAAAGTTTATATATTTAAAATAAATAATAAAATATTTGTTATTTTAATCATACAAATGAATACAAAAGTATAACTATTATAATATGCAGACACACATTAAAATATAAAATATCTGAATATACATACATTATTATTAATTTTAATTCTATTATGGTAGGAGATACCTATGTGGCTATGTAATTTAAAAATTTGAACAATATACTGAAAGTATATTTTTATTTATATTTTTAAGTATATTGAAACTAAACCCTTAGGCCAGCGATCAAAAATTAAATTAATTCTTTTGTAAATATATAAATACAATTTGGTACTAAAATTTAACAAAATAAGTTTATACCGCTTGAGGAGAAAAACAAATTGAATTCACTGTGTAGTAAAAAATGGTTATTATAAAAAATTACAAAGTTAAAAGTATTATGTACTTGTAATACAAGTTTTGTATATCTTTTAGTTTTACTGATATTCAGACTTAAGATTGTTATCCCTTATCTGTATTAGAGTTGTATTAACAGATATACCCCTGCAAAACAACATTAAAAACTGCGGAAATACAAGAATGGTTTTTAAATATAATTCAAAATATTGTATAAAATAATTAAAATATTTTTGAACTTCAAAATTTGAAGTAAAAATAAAATAATAATAAATTCAAAAAACTTAAAACTATTTTTAGGCATATATAATGTAAATATACAATTGCTATACAGACTTCAAAAATGCATATAAACTCATATGCGTAGTATTTTTTTTTTTAAATGTTACTAATCAATATGTAATTAATTAAAAATATATAATTTTTATCAATTTAAATATATTATATAATAACTTAACAGCTTATAATCAGTTATTGGCAAACGGATTATAATATGGTAATCAGAGATTGTACTAAGTATGGACCCTTTTGAAACGCCTTTGAAACGCCTTGGACCAGGTTCTATTTCGGTCAAAAATTGCATTGGGTTGGTGTATTGCCTTCCTGGGATATAATTTAATATTTTAATATAATATCATTAGTATACATGTATAATAAAAGTCCATAAAATAATATATATGTAATACCTACTTATATAAATATAAGGAGTTTAAGACTAAAATACTATTTAATTTTTTCTTCCGCTCAGAATGTAAAGTAAACGCGTATATGTAATGAACTGAAAATTAAAATATGTTTGTTTAAAGGTATAATCTGTAGAGAATTAAAAATATTTATTAAGTATTAACTGTATACAGTGCTCGAATTGGGGGGGGTGCGCAGGGGGACGGAGCTCCCCTACTATTTTTATTTTTTTTTTGCGTTCCTCTACTATTTATTTTCACTTGGTCGGGGGGGACGGTACAAACTAATGTCCGAAATAATTTTTATTAAAATGTGGATTTCAATTGATGTCAATTATATAACAAATTATACTATTTTTCATATCAACATTATTTTTGATATTATTTTATTAATTAATTATAATATCACATATACAAGACGTAAGACGTATATTATTTAAGGCACAGATACTGAGATACTGGTGTGTGATAGTACTATCTTAAGCCGTGTTCCGAATGAAATGTTATGATTGCTATCATATCAGCTGACGAAGTATGTTGTCCAAAAAGAAATGTAAACGATGAAGAACATACTTATAAAAATATGTGGTCTCTTTTTAATAAAAAACAATAAATATTAATTTCTTCTTCTAAGATATTATATTATTATTTAATAAAATATATTATATTTATACCTGTTTGGATTTAAAAATGTGTTGCTGAAAAGTGGTATTCAAAATGTATGTAAGGTAGGACTCTGGGGGGGGTGTGGGGGGCAAAGCCCCCCACGGGTCTGTGTTAAATAATTTCACCCTTGGAACGCAGATTTTAAATCGTTAGATTGAGCTCCTTTACTTAATTTTTCCCAATTCGAGCACTGAAGTTTAAATTGATCATATAAGATACTTATATTAAATTGATATTTAAAATAACTACGACAATTAGAATAGAATCACAAAGCTTAAAAACAAAAAAAGAAACTGTTATAGTCTTTATTTTTAATCTTAACTGTTTATTATTATTTTTTAATTAAGAGTTTTTACAGTTACAATATATATTTATTTTGTAAGGATTGAAAAACTATAAGAAAACGTCGAAATAAAAGAAATATAAAATATGTGTTACCTTGAACTTTGAAGAAATATTTCATTACAGTAAACAGTAAACTAAATAAGTTCCTATATTTCAGAATAAACCTTTCCCTTAACACGTTTAACAAAAAATAAACGTTAACAAAAAAAAAATTATTTAATAAAAAGGGAGAAAAAAAAAGTCTTATTTATTTATAAAAAAAATATACTTTGCATATTTTCTTTCTTTCTCTACTTTCTTCGTTGTTCCTATTCAGTATTTAATAATTCATGTAATGTGAATGTATTTTTCTTTTGTATTAGGTACCTTAATTGCTTTTAAATAAATTAAATTAAATTATTAGGGATATAGTGAAATAGAAGAAATTATTAATTTTTTTAGATAAATTATTGTAATACTATACTCCATGTATTGTACAGTAGGACGGTGTTTAATGTTATTATTACCCAAGGCCTGATTTACCAATTCATGGGCCCTGTACAATTTACAATTTTGGGGCCCCAAATTGTCCATCTTTATTTTCTTCAATGCTAAAATAAAAATGTACGCATAATATATTTTTAAACTAATGCTGTAGGTATCTAATAAGTATATGAGTAGTTAGATCATGGAATAAGATTGTATTGTTAAAATTATGATTATTATTTTTAATATTTATTCAATTAAAACAAGTAACATAATTATTATAAAAAAAACAAGCTTTTTTTAAAAAAATTAGTATTTTTTATTAGGTATTACACTTATATATATATAAATATAAAATACAAATAATCACAAGACAAATCAAATTAATCATGCAAATATAGGTTTTACATATTACATACCTTTATTTTACTTAGTAGCTAGGTATACTACCAATGCCATAATCAATTACATAATAAAGAATACAGCATTGAAATATATTTATTAGAAAAAATAAATATAAAATTCAAATTTTAAAAAACTTTGTTAAAGAAAAAATAATATTAGTACCTGCATTATTAATATAGCTATCGAAAACTTGATATACTACTTTACAATATTTACATATTTAAATACTTAAATAATGTTATCGACAGTTTTTTGAATTATTGGATGAGTTCACCGTTATACCTCACTTGATCTATTTATACCTATATATATTTATATTGTATTAAATTATTGTATTTCATACTGAATACAGTGGAAGATTATTCTAAATTTTTTAGTAGATCTTTTCTATGTTTTGTATTCTATCAAAACCATGAAAATGAATAATAATCTATCAATATTCTACTCTAAGAAAGATTATGCATCAGTTTCATACGGTTTCTGTATGACATATTATGAGAGATTAAGGTATATTACTTGTCTGAAATATTTGTAGTATATTTAAAAATAATTTTTAAAAAAACGTTCAAAGATAAAATAAAATCATATTGTAATACTATTTTTGCCTTATAGTAAACAACACAAAATTTATCATTAAACACGTATAAACATATATATACGTATTCGATATTCGTTAGAATTTAAATAAAAAATTTCTGTATATGTACATAGTAAATATTAATGTTTATATATCCGTATTTTCCACAAATATTTTTCTATTAAAATTAATCATTTTTATTTTATTTTCTATTCAAGTCTGGAATTATAATGTAAATTATTTATTATATTACAATTAGTCTATACGCCATACACATCGTAAATAATTTCTGTTAAAATTAAAACGATACATTTTAACATTTAAGATTTAAATGTTCAACCCACACTTTTATCCCCGTGAATCGTGACCGCTAGATCATTAATTTTAAAATATAAATCCAAAACCATATTTAGGACAACTTCTCAGACAGTGTTTAAAGAGATTCATTTTTTAGAATGATGTTTAGCGTGAAAACATTTTAAAAATATTAATTTGAAAGGTTGTTTGGTATACAAACACTTTTTAAAATAATAGTGCTAAATGCTAAGTTAGATTAATATATATTATAAATTATTACATTTCAATCATAAGATAAACTTTTATTTTTCTATATTCATACTTTGAATCCATACAAAAAATTATAAATATTTAAAAATACTTATACATGATTCATTAATAAAAGTTTATGCTTTTTTACAATGTGTTTTGTTTTTATTTATTTTATATTTTATACAATATATTGTCCATCATAGTATTTAACTTTATCATGTCTACAATTATTTAAACTGGTTTAAAAAAAAAAATAGTGTGTTATTAATTTAATATGAATTTAATAAACAATATTTTATGTGTATTGTGTATGATATATATATATTTAACTTATCTCCACATTTACCGATATGGTATCTTTAATATTTAAATTAATTTATTAGGTACTCATAAAATAATTATTATAATTAAAGAAAAAACTTACATGTTTTTAACTTACTTTTCGCTTCTACGGTTACATGAACAATGAATAATTATATTTAAAAAATGAATCTATTTTTTAATTAATTTAATTTACTGCAAAAGTTAATGTTACTGAGCAATACAATTTAAAATGAAATTCATATTATTATTCACGATTAGGTTTCTTATTTGTCAAATTATTGCAATTTTTAAATAGGTAAAACTTTATTGCATTGAACGTTTTTTAAATAAAACTGTATTACGCATTCAATAAACTCATTCAATTAATGAAAGAATGATCTGGTGTATTTATATAAAATCTATACTTATTATAGGTACCTGCTGCACTAAGTCATAAATAATTATTCAGATTATTAAAACTATTAATTTAGGAACTTCTTTTAACGGGTGTAAAGGTGTACCTAACCCTTTTTATGAGTACCTACAGTTATTCCTCTAATTTAATTGTATTTATATATGTATGAAATTAATTAAAAATATTATTAGCCTTTATTTAATTAATTTACATAACAAAAATATCATTTGTTAACTCCTTTGTTATTTAAATTTTTATAGCATATATAGGCGCTTACCTACATAATTTTAACATTGCATTTTTAATTAGCTCCATAAAATAATCATTATACATTCGTTGGTTTTGGACATTTTGTAAATTCTTATTAGTCAATTTTATGAACAAGTTTACATTTATTATCGACTTAATTGTAAAAAGTAATAATTATGTTCTCCGATATTAAGAATTTAAGGGTTTTAGTTATTTTTAGATTCTGAACGGAGTGATGAATGTATTGATTTTACAATGATGCGTGTTTTTTTTTTGTGTCTGACGACAACATTTCGAGCAGTAATAATGCTCCGATTTTTGACTTCAGCCCCTCTTTGAATAGGAAAATTCATCTAGTTGGTACTTTGGGGGGTCAAAAGTAAACATTTTCAAATAGTTTTCAAAAAAATCAAAAAATCGAGAAAAACCAAAAAAAAAAAAAAAATGACAGAAAAACGGCAATTTTACGAAAAACCACTTTTCGACAAAATCGATTTTTTGATTTTGCTGTAACTCAAAAACGAATCATTGTAAATACTTCAAATTTTCACCAAATGTTTATATTATGGTTATCTCTTTAAAGTTAAATTTTCAAAATATTTTGACCATTTTTAAGCTACTTATAGACAATTGAAATTTTCGACTTTTCTAAGTTTTTTTTCTTCAAATGCCGATAAAAATGTTTTGGGTGGCCAGAAAATCTTGAAAATTTAATACAAGGTTTCTTATAAGTTGTTCTTAAAGTGATAAAAAAAAATCCGAAATCGTTTCTCACAATTTTTTTTTATAAGTGCTTAAAGTTCGAATTTATACGAAATATGTCAAAATTTAAATTAAATTTCATACTCTCATTATGCGTATGTTGCCAAATACTTTTTTTTATTAATAAACAGATACTATAAAGTAACTATAGTAACATAATATAGTAACTATATACTATTTGTTTCAAAATAGAATATATGACAATATTTAAATTTAAATATAGTATATCCTAAACTGACAAATCATCTTCGTTCAGAATCGTTTTTCGTATACAATGATACCTATCATATTGCATTCAAATTTAACCTACCGTAGGTCCACCCCACCCCCTAATATACAGCAGAGCGATACCCACTTACCCGCTTTTTTTTTTTTAATCTTATTTAAAAATGCTTTGTAGACTTGTAGTTGGTACTCGTTAAATTCTAAAAGTTTTTAACCATTCGATTTTGATTGATTTTAACCATTTTAATTTATTTATATTATAACAATAAAAAAATAACTTTATATTATAAAGTTAAAAGTAGTATAACAAATAACAATCAAGTAAAAAAAAATGTAAAGATTTTGTTCATTAAAATCGTGATAATCTTGATCTTTTGATCAGTTAAATGTTTTAAGTCAAATTAATTATTTATTGTTAATTTTTGTTTGTTTTGCTAAACTAAAGTATTAATTATTTTGAAGCTTTTAAACGTTAAGATAAATTGAATTTTCTTACACAAAATAAATAGTTACAAAAAAAAAAAAAATTAGTTTTTTATAAAATAATAAATTATTGCTTGTCACATAGGTGTGGTATAATTGTATAATAATTGTATAAGTATGGCCATCTATATTTGATCTATTTATACTTATATATCAATACATTTTTATCATTAATTAATTTAAATATTTATATCAGTTCAATGATTATATCGTTGAGAAGATTTTAGTACAATTTTCTTTTATAACAACTATAAACTAGATAACAATTTATTTATTAAGATATATATTATTCTTGTGATTAATTGTGGTCTTTAAAGTAATGATTTATAATAACTAATAATAATTAGCAGTCCTTATTTAAAATTTTTTTTCGATACAGAGAATGTTCATACAATTTGTTTTTATTTTTTCCAATTTATTTAACAATTATTCTTTTTCCTCGAGAATTTCCTGATACTTTTGTAATATTTCAGTAAGAAATGTGAATTATTTTCTTCTGTACAAATATTAATTTAATGATTTAAGTACTAAACATTGATTGATAAATAGTAGGTAAACAAGTACCTCCTAGTAACTATAATATATCTATAATATTAATAAATTATTTAAGTACTTACGTTTGTTTATGCATGTCAAGAGAGGGAGGCCAATTTTTTTTTTTGTACATTTGCAAACTCTTTATTTTAATTTTTATGAGTAGTATTAAGTATGTTAACTTTTTAATTGGTAATATTTCATATAAAACGCATTTATTATGCGTATTATTATAAAAATTAAGTTTCCAAGAAAACTGTGTATTAAACGAGAATGTTAATATTTTATTTGTCTATACACAGATTACGGAGAACGAAAAATTGCAAAAACAATCATTATATTAGCAAAATTCTTGTAATTTTATATTGCCAATAAGCCACTTTAATGTTAATTTTAGAAACGAAGATTTGTTTATTTAGTGCAAATTAACAATGAGATAAAGATATTTTAAATAATAACAAATAACATTGTTGACTCATACAAATACGTTTATTAAATTGAGTTATTTTTATTTTTTTCATTTTCTTCAAACTAAAAGGGGAGTTAGTCATCAACCCATATTTTTAATTAATAGATTCTTGAAAATCGACTGTAAAATCGTTAATTATTTACTTATAATGTTAGATGAAGACTGTTTAATTAGTTTATAAGTATACACACAGTTATTAATTTTGAAAATATTTAAAATAAAATAAATATATACTACAGGTTCATAAAGTAATTTCATTTTAAAGTAAGTACATTATTTTAGTATATAATTTCAAATGATATCAAATGTTATGTATTAATATTTAATATATTATTATCATATTGTTAAAAAAATATAATTTAAGTTAAACTTTTATCCGTATAAAATACATAAAAGTATAACAATACCTATATAGGTTTTATCAACAACCAACAATGTAAGAATGTGGCATTCAATTTCAATGCAAAATATTTACTTTAATATTAGATTGTATTATTATACAATACTGTCTATAAGTTATTCATCTAATTTGTGTTTAATATAATGTTAAAATTATTTTAGTTAATCCAGGTTTTTGATAAATTATGTAAATATTATTATAAGTCATTTCTTACTTTAAATATACATAATTTATTAATTATTTGCTCATTATATTATGACATATTATCTTTAAAACATTTTATGAAGCTTTGCGTAATCGATATTTATATTTATAAAATATATTGTTTTTACAAAATATGTATAATAAGTAATTTATATATAGTATATACAGTGTGGACCACCATATTTTCCCACGTTAGGTTTATCAGAAAACAAAAAAATACAGTGACCTACTCTGTATTACATAGATAATTTATTAGGCACTTGCAGTTCATATTTACTATTAGTCATTGTAGTTATTGTACACAAGTATAGTTTGTTTAATAAATATGTTCTTTTTAAAAATGTAGGTTGTTTGTAGATACTAGCTTTAGGTGAAAAAAAAATAATAAAATCGTACAATTTTTATTCAGTTATATAAATGAAGTTTGAAGATATATCTCACAATCTAGACATCGATGAAAGACAAAGGCAAAATAAATTTACAAATAGGTAAAGTTGTACTGGTATTGAGGTTATAGCCATTAGCCGTCATAGTTATTTATTATCAACAAATATTAAATGTCTTTAGGCAAAAAAATTCAGACATAAAATTTATTAAAAGTTATTATTTTTATTGTGATAATGTACTCTGTACAATATCTACACATAACGATAAGTGCTTTCTAGTTTCATACTTTCATCTTTCAGTTACTATAACATTATGACAATACTAACCCCGGTATTCCCTACTCTTAAAAGTTTGAATATTATTTTATATATGTATGCATAATTAAGTTATGTATTATGTAATATTTCCTTAAACAAAATAATTTTAGGAGTTTAATTATTAATGAATGTTGAAACAATAAGCAGAACTAATAATATTATATTGCTATTGGAAAAACCTGTTGTATTTAGGTAATACTACAGTACCCTTATTCTGGTGCCCTTTGAATAATAATTTTAACAGCAAAGAGTTTCGGGAAGTACGTACAGTTCAATTAATATATTCTACTTTATACATGATGTATTATGGACTAATCTATGTCTATGGTTATTGTTATGGTGATAAATCCATTATACAACCTACCTACCATACAATTTTAATTAACTGAACTTAACCATTTATAATTAGTTTTAAACATTCATACAGATTATAATACATAAACAATAATTTAATCGAATTTAACAATAGTTTGGTAAAAAAATATTATCCGATACTAATAAATAGATTTTGAAATTAGAAATTTATTACCACTAAATTTTATTTTATAATTTTATTTTTTACTATTCAAGAATATTTACAACCGTTATACATACATTGTTTATACAATAAATAAATGTGTGATCTAGACATGTAAACTTGATAGAAGGTAGTGTTCAGATACGCCACTTTAATATATTATTCATATTTAACTTTTATAATATTATTTATAATATTATAGTGAATAGGTATATTGTCGCGATAATAAAATATTTTGATTTAAAATGTTATAATCATGTTAGAAAAATAGAATGTATTATACATTATAAATAGTATTAGTATTATAGTCTTAAAAGTAATCATACCTCATAAGTTTAAATGTGCAATGATATTTTGTTAAAAATATTAATATAACAATACCTATAACTGTTTAAATGTGCATTAACATTATAAAAATATGAAAAACAAATGTATTTATAATAAAAAAGATAAATTATTTTCACAAATATATTTAAATAAACATTTAAAGTATAAACAAATAAAATAATTTCTGAAAATACTAAAAACAAGAGTTTTCTGGATGTTGAAGCAGGTATTTTATGATAAATTCAATGTAAATACAAATTTCGATGATTCTTGCAGATAATAAAAAATACTTCGAATAATATTATTATAAATAAATTTAAAAAAAATTTTATTTTGATATAAATTTCATTCAGAATGTTTTATCATTGAATTCAAATTTAAATAATTTAATATATGCATTACAGTGACTTACTGACTTATACACAATGACAAAGTTCGTTCGATACCTACTACACAGCATATATAGTATAGTATGGTTACCTGTTTTTCCCTCTTTTATTTTTTAAATTACAATAAAGTGAGTAAAGTAGTAGATTTGCTACTCTGGAGTATAAAAAAAAAAGCATTTTATTTTTTAGTGATTTGTATTGAAGTTTTAAGTACAAATTTAAAAAAAATACTGCAAGTCAAAACAGCATGGGCTTGTAGGTAGTGTCTTCTTGTTTTCACAGTATAATATTGTATAATTTATTGTTTCACATGTTACATTCTACAATTAAGTAGCATCAATTGCATGATAATATGATTGTGATTTTAACTTTAAGTATAATGTTAGAAAGTAACATAATACGTCATATTGTATGTAAAATGTGCTTCTAAAGTCGTTACGTGTTTAGAGTAATAAAAATTTTTATTGAATTTTCTAACGAAAACAATAAATATAACACGATGTCTCGATGTTTAATATTATTTATTGCAAATATATATCCTATGCGTTCAATATAGTGACATATTATATATTTATACATTTTTAAACATGGTCATATTTAAACATGATTTATGTTATTTTGATTTAATTCATTGAAGAAAGAACCATCAATTCAAAAAAAAATATTAAATTTATTTATTCATTTCATGTATATATTTTATATTTAAGTAGGTTTCTAGTTATTTTTTTGTATAAAAAAACTAAACGTTATTTTATCTTTGAAATATTAAATTATTCTAGTTCAACTGAATAGTATAATAGTATTTATTAGTATATTTATTAAAGCATGTAGATTATAGAGTTACATGATGCATTTGCATATCTATATTCTATTCTATAGTTGATCACATTATGATATGCTTAGACAAATTAAGTGAGCTGTAAACACATGTGTTTCACGCCATTGTTCTTAAAAAAAATTATTTTTCATTTTTATAATTTTACATTTTTAGATTCTGAACGGAGTGATGAATGTATTGATTTTACAATTTTGTGTGTTTTTTTTTGTGTCTGTGTACAGCATAACTAGTCGAAATAATGCTTCAATTTCAAACTTTTGGGATGGTTTCCGATGGCAAAGTGGATATTCTTGGTGCATTATAAAGGTGAAAAGTAAACATTTTTCAACAGTTTTCAAAAAAATCGAGAAAAACAAAAAAAAAATGACAGAAAAACGGGAATTTTCACACAATACAAGACGTTATCGACCAAATCAATTTTTTTATATGGTTGTAATTCAAAAATTAATCACTTTAAATACTTGAAATTTTCACCAAATGTTTATATTAGCGTTTTCTATACACAGTTAAATTTTCAAAGTACTTTGACTTTTTTTGAGCTATTTATAGACAATTGAAATTTTTAATTTTTTTTAGTATTTTTTTTTTTTTTAAATAAGGATAACATTTTTTTGGCCTGCCAGAAAATCTTGAAAATTTAATACAAAGTTTCTTATAAGTTGTTCTTAAAGTGATAAAAAAAAAAATTCAAAATCGTTAGTCACAATTTTTTTTATAAGTGCTTAAGGTTCAAATTTATACGAAATATGTCAAAATTGCAAAAATTTGCAAGTAATTTAGTGATTATATAAATATAATATCTCCTAGACTGACAAATAATCTCCGTTCAGAATCGTTTTTCGTATACAATGATACCTATTATTGCATTCAAATTTAACCTACCCTAGTCCGAGATTCACCACACCCCTAATGTACTGCAGAGCGATACTCACTTACCCACTTTTTTATAATTTAATCGAATAGGTTTCATTTTTATTGGCCATATTATATTATTTTATAACAGAACTTAAATTTGGTTTGAATTTATATTTTGATAGTAAAATTATAAACAAAAAAAATAAAATAAAAAATAAGTATATATTTTGGGAAACTTTTTTCAATAATTTAGCTACAATTTATAGTGTTAATGATATAATTAATAAGCTACATATTTTTTATGTATAGGTAACTATGTATTAAATGACAATACATTTTAAGTATATTTTAACTTTTGATGTATACTTGGCTGCATTTTAATGCATTATCGCATCCATATAGTGAATTCGCAAATATCATGAACTGGAACCTAACCTGACCGTTCATTTTCAGAAAAATACATCTATTTCATGGAATGGACAATATATTTATTATACAGTTTGTGTAATTATTATAAGTAATTCAACAATTATATTGTATTTAATTTTTAATCAGCCATACGTATTATGTATAAATCAGTTAAACCATACTTTTCTTTATCAATAATGTTACACCTGTGCGGCTGTGCTATATATTATATAAGAGAGTCAGTGAGATATAAAATTAAGTTTCATTAGGTTCTACAAACAATATTAAACGCATTTTTTTTTAACCGAATAACTATAGGTATTACTATTATTTTTTCTATTCAATAAATAACATTTAGCAAGTGCTTGTCTGTTATGTACCTATGTGACATAGGTACTTGTATAATGTGTATGTAGTTAGTACGTAGATTTATTATTTTACATAGTACTATTAAATAAAAATGGTAGAAAAGAAGGCATTTTACGAAAATCTTGATAAATATTATGAATTAAATCCTATAATAATAAATAACTGAAATAAAAATGACACAAATTAGTATGTAAGTAATTTTTAATTTTTTTTAAAATAAAAAAAACTAATAAATTCAAACATAAATTTTAATACGTTTATATAATCATGAAAAAACTACTTGATACAAATTGTAACTTTAGATAATTATTATTATTTATTCAAACAGTGGTAAAAAAAATCAACGAAAATATTATATTATACTATCTACAAATTATGATAAAAAGTATTACAAAGGAAAAGTAATTAATATAAAAACAAAATTTGGCTGATAATAACATAAGGTAAGTACCTACATTAATATAAGTATTTACCATTTTAGTATATATTAATTTAGACTGGTTCATATGCAATATAAATATATAATATGCATATTAAAGCATATTTTGATTTTGATTGAATTTTTCTGCATATTTTTTTATTATAAAAAAGAATACAAAGAGAATAGTTGTAGTTATTTAAAAAAAATATTAGCATCATATTTCAAGTTTTTTAACATAAAAATTCGGACTTCATTTATAAATTACATTTATTTTATTTTTCGACGTCACAAAGTACAAACGTATTGTATAATTCTTTTGGTTTTTACAAAAACAAAAAAAATTCGACAAAATATAGCTCTCCATATTATTTTAAAAAGAGTATGTAGGTACTATTTTTAATTTAATTTTTTGTAAAATTAAGTTATTTTGTGATATGTTCGAAGATCTTTTTGATAAATTAAAATAATTTCATATTAGAACAGGTCATCGAGGTGGTGAAAATTAGGAAATGTATTACACAGTTCGTAAGAAATATTTTTAAGAGTATGTGAAAAATGCAAAAATTAATGAATATAAAACTATAAATAAAACCTATCATAAATTCAGATTTCAATGTAAGTGCAAAATATAAAGTTGGTGGATTTTTAGTTGGTATCTGATCGAAAATATAAATTGATTTGATACTAAATTACCAAGACCATGGAACTAAATTTGTAATTATTAGACTATTAAATAGTAAAAGAGCAACTAAAGTTTCTATTGAGTTTTTATTTATATTATTGACATTTGGAGTTTCAAAAAATACAGAGTGAAAATAATTGTGAATTTATAAATTCTGTAATCAAAGAACTTATAGACATTTGGTTTGAATGAATTATCGTGATAGCTCTAGAGTTCTAGACACCTTTAAAGTTAGCCGTCAGGGAAATATTGAGAGGTCTAACCAGGATGTAGAACACATGTTACGAGCATGGATGTGTAATAACATAAAAATAATAGAATATGAGAAATTATGTTGAACAGGTACCCAATGATAGCTAAAAATTAAATAAAGGGATTAAAGTTGTGGGAATCCTTCCTTATATTTACAAGTGCTGTATAGAATATAATCACCAGCTATACCACCAACCAAATACAAATATAAAATGCATGCTATTACCCTTACTCCTGATCTTCGGAGGGCTCTTGACGCCGTGTATTCGAAAATTTGATCAAGTGCTCTACACCGTATAATAAAATTTGCATAATAACTTTAATATTAATGTAAAAAATATATAATAACCATGTACATTACGTGGCTTTCAGCTGTATATATATTATGCTATAACATAGTAAGGTACAACTTAATTCAAATTAAGAACACTGAATATGTGAAACCAAATAAATATAGCTCGTTAAAAAGAAGTTCAGTTGTCGTTAACAGGATTTGGGTTTGGTGTGAAGTATTGCTGATATAACTGGTGCACATGCACTGGTAAAAATACAATACAGTCATGCCGAATAGATAGTGACTGGTAGCTTTATTAATGGCCTCTACGTTACCAAGAAACTAGCTTTCTCTTTGGCAGCAAAGACCCTTATTCGGCCTTGTCCATCCCTTGTCTCTGATGACACATAAGAAACTCACACGTCTAACGCTTTATCGTCACAAATACATATCAATTTCTATATGACCTTACAATGCGGATCGTCTCTATTATCAGTGATGAATAGAGCAAGGAATCTTTCATGGGCTGCATACTAGTTGCGTCCCGAAGATAACTACAAAAAAAGGTCCAATCCGAATTGCGGACCAAGTTTATTTGGGCGATTGTAAACTCTCCCGGGTCTAGTAAAAATCATAAAATAAACATTTTAGACATTTATATAATTTTTTAAACATTTTAGTTGCGTTTAAAAATAGTCAATCATATACAATAATAATAATAATAATAATATCAATATAAATTAATGTCTTTAGCTGCTATGAACATGATATTATAGTCAAAATACAATAAAAAATAAAATTTCAAAAAATCCAATATACATTTAAGTTTCTTTTAAAAATAAATAATAATAATAATAATAATGTAAGTTACAAATACAAAATATACGTAAAAATGTTAAAATTATTGTTTTTTATAATAAGAACATACAGATTTTAAAAAAGTTAGGGAATCTATTTTTTTCTTTATAATCTAATATTTTTTGGGATATATTTTAGATTCTAAACGGAGTGAGGAATGTATTGATTTTACAATGATGTGTGTTTTTTTTTTTGTGTCTGACGACAACATTTGGAGCAGTAATAATGCTCCGATTTTTGACTTCAGCCCCTCTTTGAATAGGAAAATTCATCTAGTTGGTACTTTGGGGGGTCAAAAGTAAACATTTTCAAATAGTTTTCAAAAAAATCAAAAAATCGAGAAAAACAAAAAAAAAAAAATTACAGAAAAACGGCAATTTTACGAAAAACCACTTTTCGACAAAATCGATTTTTTGATTTTGCTGTAACTCAAAAACGAATCATTGTAAATACTTCAAATTTTCACCAAATGTTTATATTATGGTTATCTCTTTACAGTTAAATTTTCAAAATATTTTGACCATTTTTAAGCTACTTATAGAGTCTATAATATAGACAATTGAAATTTTCGACTTTTCTAAGTTTTTTTTCTTCAAATGCCGATAAAAATTTTTTGGGTGGCCAGAAAATCTTGAAAATTTAATACAAGGTTTCTTATAAGTTGTTCTTAAAGTGATAAAAAAAAAAATCCGAAATCGTTAATCACAATTTTTTATTATAAGTGCTTAAGGTTCAAATTTATACGAAATATGTCAAAATTGCAAAAATTTGCAAGTAATTTAGTGATTATATAAATATAATATCTCCTAGACTGACAAATAATCTCCGTTCAGAATCGTTTTTCGTATACAATGATACCTATTATTGCATTCAAATTTAACCTACCCTAGTCCGAGATTCACCACACCCCTAATGTACTGCAGAGCGATACTCACTTACCCACTTTTTTATAATTTAATCGAATAGGTTTCATTTTTATTGGCCATATTATATTATTTTATAACAGAACTTAAATTTGGTTTGAATTCATATTTTGATAGCGTCTACTATGCTTAGTACTAATTTATAGTTGTATCATCATTTTACAATGATGTGTGTTTTTTTTTGTGTCTGTGTACAGCATAACTAGTCGAAATAATGCTTCAATTTCAAACTTTTGGAGGTGGTTTCCGATGACAAAGTAGATATCCTTGGTGCATTATAGAGGTGAAAAGTAAACATTTTCAAACACTTTTCACACAAAACCAGTTTTCGACCAAATCGATTTTTTTATATGGTTGTAATTCAAAAACTGATCATTGTAAATACTTGAAATTTTCACCAAATGTTTATGTTGGTGTTCTCTATACACTGTTAAATTTTCAAAATATTTTGAATTTTTTTGAGCTATTTATAGGCAATTGAAATTTTTAATTTTTTTACTATTTTTTTTTTTTAAATAACGATAAAAATTTTTTGGCCGGCCAGAAAATCTTAAAAATTTAATACAAGGTTTCTTATACGTTTGTCTTAAAGTGATAAAAAAAAATCCGAAATCGTTAGTCACAATTTTTTTTTATAAATGCTTAAAGTTCGAATTTATACGAAATATGTCAAAATTGCAAAAATTTGAAGTAATTTAGTGATAATTTTTCCTTTTATAACTAAGTTTTGAAAATTTAAGTTCTCAATACAATTTTCTTCTAATATTTGTAAAAAAAACTCTACCGGACTAAGACGAAAATTTTTTAGGGTTTGAAATTTAAATTATTACAAAACCGCGTTAAATAACGATTTAGCCTCAAACGATTTTTGATATTTGTTGTTATTAAAATAGTATAAGTCGTAAATACTTGAAAATTTTACCAGTTATTTAGATTGCCATTTTCTTTACGTGATTTGATTTTCAAAATATTTTGACTTTTTTTGAGCTATTTATAGGCATTTGAAATAATCAATTTTTAGATTCTGAACGGAGTGATGAATGTATTGATTTTACAATGATGTGTGTTTTTTTTTTTTTTTTATGTCTGACGACAACATTTGGAGCAGTAATAATGCTCCGATTTTTGACTTCAGCCCCTCTTTGAATAGGAAAATTCATCTAGTTGGTACTTTGGGGGGTCAAAAGTAAACATTTTCAAATAGTTTTCAAAAAAATCACTTTTCCACAAAATCGATTTTTTGATTTTGCTGTAACTCAAAAACGAATCATTGTAAATACTTGCAATTTTCACCAAATGTTTATATTATGGTTATCTCTTTACAGTTAAATTTTCAAAATATTTTGACCATTTTTAAGCTAATTATAGACAATTGAAATTATCGAATTTTCTTAAGTTTTTTTTCTTCAAATGCCGATAAAAATTTTTTGGGTGGCCAGAAAATCTTGAAAATTTAATACAAGGTTTCTTCTAAGTTGTTCTTAAAGTGATAAAAAAAAATCCGAAATCGTTTGTCACCATTTTTTTTATAAGTGCTTTAAGTTCGAATTTATACGAAATATGTCAAAATTTAAATTAAATTTCATACTCTCATTATGCGTATATTGCCAAATACTTTTTTATTAATAAACAGGTACTATAAAGTAACTATAGTAACATATAGTAACTATACTATTTGTTTCAAAATAGAATATATGACCATATTTAAATATAATATATCCTAAACTGACAATTCATCTTCGTTCAGAATCGTTTTTCGTATACAATGATACCTATCATTGCATTCAAATTTAACCTACCGTAGTCTGAAGTCCACCCCACCCCCTAATATACAGCAGAGCGATACCCACTTATCCGCTTTTTTAATTTTTTTTTTATAAATGTTGATAAAAAAAATTTAGCTAGGACAAATTACTTGAAAATTTAATTGAAAGGTCCACATAACTTTTTCTAACTCTCATTTAAAAATTATAAAAATACATAGGCACAATTTTTTTGTATTAGCTTTTGAAGTTCAAATATTGACAAAAATTCGTCAAAATCATGATTAATTTTCACTACCTATTTGGTAGTTAAAAATTTATAAATATTTTATTATCAAAAGCTAAGAATTGTAAATTTAATACTATGCTGTCCATAAGTTTAGCTTAGAATAATCATAAAAAAGTTTGAGGATTATTAAATTTAAAAAATTTTACGAGTGTTTAAAGTTTTAATTTTAATTTTAAACAAAAATACACGTGTAAAATAACGTTTTACTAATAAATAATTTTCGATTTTTGTTATTTTTAAAAAATTACTAAACGTAAGATCTTGAAGCTTTTATTAAATGTTTGAATTTGTTTCAAAATAGAATATTTAAATATAATATATCCTACACTGACAAATCATCTCCGTTCAGAATCGTGTTTCGTATACAATGATATACCTATCATCGCATTCAAAATTAACTTACCCTAGTCCGAGATCCACCCCACCCCCTAATGTACAGCAGAGCGATACTGACTTACCCGTTTTTTTAAAATTATATATACGTTTATACCAGTGTCAACATTAAAAAAAAAAAAATAAAACATCATTTTTAACCTACCTGCAGTAACTACTCATGCTGTATACAGTCCTAAGTCTGTATACAAATTTGAAAAAAAATGAAGCTTTTTAAATTTTAATTAATTTTATTTTAAATTTCGGGCCGCAACGTTACTTATTGGTATCTACGTTAAACTGTGATTATATTTTATCAGTCAAGATTAAATTATCTAGGATTAAAAAAACCCGGGCCGCAATTCGTATGTACCCCAAAAAAACTCGTGCCGCAATTAGGAAGAAATTTTTATCGCAGAACGCCACTATAGTAGCCACCCCTTTCATGCATTTCCATATTTTTTTTGGTTAACTTTATTGTATACTTAGTAAGTATACAATACATTACACAAAGTTTATAATCAAATACCTACTGAAAGTTTTTATAGTGCATATTTTGGAATTTTCGAGTTTAAAGAACATATTTTTGAAAATAAGAGCATATACTCATATTTTAAGTTTTTAATACATATTTGACAGTTTATCGAAAATTAAGCATCACTTTGGTAAATATTTTTTATAAATCAAGGTCAGCAGGTATGTGTGAATTTGTTATAAAAATTAAAGACTTATTTTATCTAAATGGTCAGTTGATAGATTAGCTGTATTTTTATTTTTTATACATACATAGAGAATTGAATAAAATTAAAAAATTAAAATGTAATATGAATGAATATTTTTTTTTGTGCATATTTAACTGCATATTTTTAAATACATATTTGATAATTTTTTTTAGTGCATTTAATGAAACAGCTGGATGAATCCAGTCAATGTTTGAATGATCATAATATCAATATAACATTTTTGGAAGACTTTATAGAAATAAGAGGATTATTTTATACCTAAGAAAGTAAGAAATTAGTGATAACCGATTGATATAAATTATGTGTTTTTCAATTTTCATCTCAACAAATTATTTTGAGAAACTGTGTTGGTAGTTGGTACATTATTTCAATTTTCAATTTGTGGATAATAATATAGCTAAATCATTATACCCAAACCCACTTACTGAGTGTTAAATATATAGCAGTCCTTACGATTCTCAGTAATTCCTCGAGACGTTTTATACACAAATGGTGTCGTGACCTGATGTATCACATATGACTTAAAAACCAATAATTTAAACTTGGTAAAAATAGATAGTGCTGTCAATTGGTGGCTGCTTCCGTTAAGCGATTCATGTATAGGTACATAAATTACTCTTACTAAAATTTGATTATTATTCCTACGAACATAGATCGTGAATTTTTTAGAAATAAAAAAAGAATAATAATAAATTAACTCTTAATGAATACTTTTCTAGTGTATTTATTTCTGCTGTTTATGGTTTTATGTAATATTAAAATATTAATACTAAAAATGTATAAAGTATTCAATTGTGTATGCTCAATTGAAAATAATTAGTATACGACCTACATGGGGCGAGTAATAAGACAAGGTCGTGTTGAATATATAACTATTAGTTTGTAGGAAATACGGGTTTTTCTCAGTAATTAGAAAAATATGATAGGAATGTATTTTTTGAAGAATACTGGACATCGACCATTTTTTTTTTATCACAACGATGTTATTTAAATCGTTTAAAATGAAATAATATACAGCTTACGAATTTTAGCCTATAAGTATATTTTAATGTTTAATCTAAGATTTATATTAACAATTAATTATGGTCTTAAGGACAACGAGTTATATATAAGGCGTCTTGTCTTGTTCTGGGTTCCCCTACATAATATAATATTTAATACCTATTTCACTTAATACAGTTGTAACAGTGACTATATTTTTTTTGTCAATTTTCAATATAAACTGTGTCACATTCAGCCAATTTTTTCATTTATTATAACGCATGTAATGTAATGACTAATGAGGATACGTGTAACACAAATGGAAAATTGTGCTCTATAGATACGTAGCGTATCGTGTGAGCAATAAAGGATTAGAGCGCGACGTTCTAAGTCACTCAACATTTTTTTGATCAGGTTAGCGCATACTAAACATTGAAATGCGCTGCACTTAAATAACGGATATAAAATATTGATATTGTGCATATATAGTAGCCGTAATAACAGCAGCTGGTTATCAAATTATTTAGGTGCGACGATGAATTTATAAAAAAAGTAAAACCGAATGCGTCGTATTAGTTGTTATTCTCGACGAGCGGGAGAAACGCGTAGGTACACCTATAATACTACAATGGTCATGCGGTGCAGTCCGCGGGGTTTCGGTAGAGAACGATTTTTGTTTCGAGCCGTCCTGACGAGGCGACAACAGCGTTCAAGCAGCACGGCGGCGAGCGCACCGCGTATGCCTACATATGCATGCGCGCGCGTGTGTATTCCGACGACGGTCGAGAATGATGGTGTTGTTCGGGACCGGGCCGACTAGAGGGCGCTGACGCGGCGCAAGCGCGATACGCAAGCGCACATCAATGCCATAACGATTTTATAACAAACCCTGGCGCGCGCGGCGCGCGGCGGTGACTATCGGGTCGGCTGCGGCGGAGGTCGAATTAGGGGCGGGCGTGGTGCGGAGTTGCGCCTTGGAGTGGATGAATGGAGGAGGTAGCAGTGTTTTTTTATCATATATCCATTCGCTTTCGCCCCTCACCCTCCCCGCCGGTCAATGCTCGCCCATTTCTCTCTCGCTCTCGTGGCCGCATACTCCAAACACACACACACACCAAACACCGAGTCTCGCATTCGTTTGCCCTGAACTGCGGTGCGTGTGCGTACATACTTATGCGTGACGATATATTATTATAATAATAATAATAATAAAATATCGAGATATACGCATAATAATAATATAATAATATAATTGATTAAATTATAACATTATTGAGTGACAACGCCGCTGTGTTGTGCGCGTCGCGTCTACTCATACGATAGTACCATCGTCGTACGAGACAGTAGACACACTCTGCGGCGGGCGTTAACTTTTTAATAATATTGTAAATAATAATATTGTTTTTACGCGGTACACGTCGTCGTCGAACAGTATTACAAGTTCACCGGCTAACGACGGCGATGGCCATCGTCACGGAGCGCGCACCGGCCGCCGGGTCATCATCGTCATCATCATCATCATCCGTATGCGTACAATAGTTGACCGAAAAAAGAAATCGTCCGACGTCGCCGTCACCGCCGCCGCCGCCGCGTCGCGCGCGCCTGCTGCTGCCGCCGCCGCCGCCGCCGTCGTCACCGCTGCTGTTGCTGCTGTGGCCGTCGCAGCAGTAGTAGTACACACGGACGAATCCATCACGGTGCCCCGCGATTATGCGGCCTGCTAGCGACGGACGATACGTGTGAACCTTAAATTGATAAAAAAAAAATAAGAGGAGAGGAAATCGGCTGGGTGCGTGCAATCATTATATTTTCAGTTTTTTTTACTAAACATTTTTTATTTTATCTTTTTACGTTGTGTATATATATATATATATATATATACATTAACACTCTTTCCCACCCACCCTCATCCACCCTTCGCTTCACACCCCACCCATCCATTATTTCTATATGATATTGTTATTATCAACAACACACACACACTCACATAATATACCTAATAATATACAGTTTCTCTCGGCATAATTTTCTTGTACCTATTTCATTTCTTCAAAATAATATTACATAGGAATAAATTGTTGTTGTCGTGGCTTTTATTTTTATATTTTTTTCTGTTCTATTTTCATGGCCGTAAATAGATAAAAAAAAAAAATTAAACTCGCGTTTAATGCTACACGCGGCGTGACGGTGACCCGTGGACGCGACACACCAGGCAGAAACGACGACCGCGTACGTGTGGAAGACGACGAGCGTCGAACAACCAGCACCAGCAGTACCGGCGTAGCAACACATCGTGGCGAGCGAGGATCACGTCAGTCCAACAATGTCGAACAACAGCCAGAAGCTGCCGACCACCGAGCGGGTTATAAAAAGTGAGTTGCCCAATGAGTGCTATTACAGTAACATAATAATAAAATTATAGCGCAATAATAGTAATAATAACGCTCATAACCAATAATAATATTGCGTTTTGGTTATTTGCATTTTTGTTGTACATTTCGTTTTCGTTTTAACGATCGTCCTTTTTTTTACTACCACCCTCGTCTCGGTCGCAGTTGTAACCCTCGCCCGGGTGTATGTGTTTAAACTTTAAATATCGGCGCGTGGGTGCTACCGGTCGACGCATTTTTAGCATTATCACTGTATTATTATTATTGCCGTTGTAGTTGTTGTTGTTATTTCACAACAATATTCTACTCGCTTATCATCTCTCGTATATAATATTATATCACGAAATAATTCGACCGAAGACTTACTCTGATAACAGAACGGTGGCTACACCAGCTGCTGTTATAATAATTATGTATCAAGCTCCTTTCCACCGTCATCGTCGGTGTAACACCATCTCCTCCTACTCCTGCAAATCGTGACCCCCCTACTTACGCCCCCACCAACTCTCACCAAAATCGGGTCGACTGTTCTCACGAATGGGTGACAATAATTCGCATACATTAAATTTTACACCACAGCTTGTATGATTGAAAATATAGAAATCATAAAAAAATAATAGTAGGTAGTTAAAATCGTATCGCCGCACGCCCGTGATGTGTGTGTGTGGAAGTAACGCGCGTTAATTCATTAATTGCATTCGCAACGAAAACAATAATTACGTCACGACGGCCGTGTAGCACAGACATGCGTACGCATAAATGATTCTAATGAGTTTTCCTATAGATTAGAAAAATTCGCGGCGGCGGGCGAGCGCATAATATAATAGCTTTAATAAACACGCCCGGGCCATTTACCGGAGTGGGGAAGGTTACAATCGTATTTGCCCTGGAAATGCGTTATCACGGTTTTTTTCACATCCGCCTACAAATACACTAATATACGTAGGTGTACACCTCGTACCTTACAGGTGCCGACTTTTTTATTTCTGTCGGTTAATTGATTTTAGCCCTTTTGCAATATTCGCGGTGCGACGTAACGACGGTGAAATTCAATAATTCCATTTTTTGTACGTTTTTCGTTGACTTTGCCGTTGCCGTCACCCCTAAATGGTTTGATGTTGCCAAATATGTCCAGCTTAATCACCAATTATTATTTAATCGTAAATAATATACAATATGATAACACCGCTTATCCATTTGGACAATAATAATATTAAGATAATTATTATAGGAACAGCAATCAGTAATAATTAACCTAACCTAACAGATTTTATTAAAACCGAATTTAACACATTCATAAGACAAAAATATTTTGTATGTAAATTATACTATGATAAATAATATGCTGTATAAATCGAAAGGCTGTTTTGTATTCGTTGTTTACTTACTGATTTCTCTTATGAACAACGGATTTAATATAAATTTAATCGATTTAATAAATTAGTTTTTATTTTTTTATCAACCCTTTCACAATACTATAGATCCTACACCTACATGTGATGGATAGAGCATATTGTAGATTCCATAAATTTAAAGCATTTTGTCTTTTTTATGACCTTATTATTTTACACTATAAATCACAATTTTAAAATTAATAATTGTTAATTTTGTACGAGATTAGTAGAGATTGTATTATTATGTTTGTTCGTCGTAATTTTTATAATTCAATCAATAACCTAATATTTTAAATTTAAAACAATATTGCAATATAATATTGATATTTATTGATATATCTAATGTACACGTAATAACCTAATGAATTCAGAATTGTTTAATATTTACTTCTTAATCAGTGTTTATATAAATTATAAAAATAATATTATAATAATATTATAGCCAATATAATGTTATGTATATTTTTAATCGATAATTCGATATCGTTATATTCTAACCAAACTTTTGCACTATCATTCCCAAAGATAGATAGGTATTTGAATTTTTATGTATTAATACCGTTTTCAGATGTAAAATATGCTTTTATAAATATGCATGTATAAGTATTGATTTTGATATTAATTAGGTCAGAAAAGAGTCTGAAGTAAAAATGTAAATTTCATCACACTGCGCTGACATTGCGGAATTATAAATTTGTAGTTGAACGTGTTAGTTTGTTAGGGACAGCTGTGTGACTGTGTGTGTGTGTGTGTGTGTGTGTGTGTGTGTGTGTGTGTGTGTGTGTACTGAGATATTTCAATGGCCGTAAAAGAGAAACACGAAGAACAAGTGTACGTTTAGAAAGAAGGTCGAGTAAATGGAAAACAAGCGCGGGTGGGATAAATACACTTACACGCCACTGACGTAGCACGTAGTTTTAATAGATAATAGTCAATAGGTTTATCTTACCTATATATTATATATATGATATTTTATAGCTTCTTAGACGAACTGCAGAAAACGGCGTTGATTTAACAGTAATATATAATAATATTATATATTAAACGCACATGTTTGATTTTTTACTCATCTATATATTTCGGTTATTTAAGATAAAAGTTTAATAATTTATGTATTTATGGCGTCGCAAAGCCTGTATTGTAAATATTAATTATAATATCGTATGTATACCTACCAATAAAAAAAATTCAACACAAATAATAATTTATGATGTAATATTTCACAGAATAGTGTAAAAATTTAAAATACCTCAAACCCACCCCACTCGAATATGTTTGCTTCTGAACGGCGTACAAGTTCAACTTGTGTGAAGAGTAATGACGGTTCAACTACCTATAAAAAATTTTTCAAAAACAAGTATGTCTCCTATATCAACTCTTAAACACAATTCTGTTTTTCTATTATTCAGCAAGTGTTCTTTCGTATTATTTTAGCATTACGAATTAAAAAACACATTCAATTTTTTTTATTTTCTTTTGAAAGTTTAAATTTATGCGTATTTTTATTTTTAATATAAACTACCGCGAAATTTTGAATAGGTAATTTTAAGAAATTATAAGAAAAGAAATAATCGGTTTCTAAAAGTCGAGGCGTTAAATACCCATCCTCTTTTATTCTTATACCATCACAATATATTCATAATGCATCTTATAGCCTTTAACTAATGAACTTCGTCAATTCTGATATATTATTATAAATCAATATCAATTGTGTATTCAGTTTATTTATGTATAAACTTTATTTAAATTTGTATTTTCAAAAAAAGCATTTAAGTTAAATAATATTTATTCATTTATAAAATACATAATTTCGTAAATTTCGTAAATTGTTAATTTATTACTACAATTATAGCAAAACCATACAGATCTGCATTTCTCGTTTGTAGCCAAATTTTTAAAATTAGGTAAACATAACTAATATTATACGAATAGGTTTAAAGGTACATAATATTACCTATGTATATATTAACATAAATATATTTCTCACTATTGCAATTAACAATAAATTAATATACTACTATAGTATACCGCTACTTACATATAGGTTTTAGACGCGAGCAGTTTTTAAAAAATTTAAATACTGATAACATAAACCATACGTATATATTAATATCGCATTAGTAATTTTGCAGTAATATATCTATGTCAATTTAAATAGTTTAGCAACAAGAATTTAAGAAATCTGATGATGGGTTTAGCTATAATTATATGAGTGTGTAATAAATAACAATCGATAGATATAACATATTTTACGTTGACACTACCTTAATAATCGTATGTTTATATCTCGTGACTATTTAAAATTACACAATAAAGTAACTTAATTTAACTGTATGGTATTTTGATTTTGCATATAATTGGTTGATTGAATTAGTTTCACGGTACGTAGGTATATTAGTTATATACTATATATATGTATATATATATTGACTCCCAATGACCATTGTCTATTTGTTGATTGAATTAGTTTCACGGTACGTAGGTATATTAGGTATATACTATATGTATATATAGACTCCCAATGACCATTGTTTAATGTTTCTATAACATTTATACAATTATATAATAATATATTCTTATACTAGTAATGAATATTGAATACATTTACCATATTTAGTTAACCTATAATTATGTATAAATAAGCTGTGAAATAATTAAAATCTGCTCAAAAATGTTTCTAATAATTATTACTTTAGGACCTAGAAGGTTTATAGACATAACTTAAAAAATCGTTTATATTTTTATCAAATTGTGTATCTGTAAATCAGCTAATATAAATTATAATTAAATTTTTCTGAAAAAATTCTAGCCCTCTAGATTTACAACTGAAAATACCTATTTAGAATTTTAGTATAACTAAATGTTTTAAGTATCTGTCTATTTTTATTTTATCGTTTGCCTGCAGATATTAGCAATATGGTATATACTATATAGAAACGATTTATGTAACAAGATAATTTTGGTAATATTTATTTAAATTGTATTATCAATACTATTTTATTTATTTCTATTACAAAGAATACGAAAGCAGATTCGTTCTTTTTTACTTGCGTACCTAGTATTAAAAATTAATTATTATTAATATTTACCTAAATATTTATTTTTAAATTCATAACATTTATTTAAATTATTTTATTGTACCTATATTATTATTTTTATTTATTTCTAAAATTTTTGACACAAATACAAATAATTGCATGTGTATTTAGTCCTTCGTTAAATAAGTGCTAAAAATAGCGCAAAATTTTAATTACATTTAAATTATTTTTATAAGCAGTTTCTTGAATATATATATTTTTTTAAAACGAGATCTTTTGCCTACCGCGATGACGACGTTCGTCACGATAATAACTAATAATTTGAGTATATTTATATGCATATACATTTGTGTGTTCATTATAGGACATAAGTATACTTCGCGGTCTTTGCAAAAAGAAGTCAACCATAATAATATATAATATATATTATATATTATTTAAATTAGTTAAACGAATTTAAAGTTTTAAATTGAAGCAATTAAGTAAACATTGGATTACTTTATTGGTTGTATAGGTTAAAAAGGGGGTGTCCAGGTCACTTACTTGGTTACGAAAACAATAAAATACCTATAGAAGTTTTCAACATAGGGCACAACTCAAGTATTACACAGTACGTGTCATGGACTTGTTTTTTTAACCCATCAAAAAATCAATACATGCTGCCACCGTGTATCCGAGCAATCGTATTTCTGAAAATAAAATATTTTATTGGTAAAATTAATTTGACTAATTATTGATTGATAACATTTTGATCTTTATAAACACAACACACTACTTTGAAATTCTCATTTTAATTGAAAAAAAATCTTATATTTTTTAATTTTATCACAACTAATTTTATCGAATTTATATGGAAACACAATTTAATAACACTTGAATAAAAAGAATAACGATATTATTAATTTATCTCGTAAATAATTACGAAAAATCGGTTTATTATTACAAATATTTAAACTCGCTTATTATAGTTTATATAACATAAAATAGTCTAAAAATTTTAACTTCACTTAATTATGATAATACATAAACACAGTTTTATTCGTGTATTTTCAATAACATATAAAATATACAACCATGATTAATATTATTATCATCAAACCATAATGGAGTCTACTAAAAAATTGTTTTAATTTTATTATTTCTTAAAATTTGATCGGGGAATATATTTCAATCACTGTAAACGAATATATTACCCGATTCAAGAGCTCAAAACGAAAATCTAATACCAATAATTCTATATTCATGTCTCTTCTTTTCCATTCTCAACTTGTTTCTATTTACACCATTTTAATATATGTGTATATATGTATATTTAGAGAGAGATATATTATATAATATACACGGTCGCAAATATGGACGAATATGCTAACTGTTGTATACTGCTATATTCGTGTATATAAATATAAATATAATATGACAAAAAGCAGGTATAGGTACCCATTTTTGTAATGCAAACAGTGTATTTCCTTGTTAACAGCGGTGGTAAATATATAACTTGCATGTCTCTGTCGGCCAATATAACTGCTGCTAATGCGCGGCGCCGCCGTTCGCAAAGTGTACATAAAGGGGAGTGTGACGAAATAGGTCACTGTTTCTGTGTAAAAAAAAAATGATAATAAAAAAAAAACAAAATATATATAATATTAATATAAATGTCGAATAACAAACCAATTATCTTTGCTCATTAAAAGTGCATTAAAGTGTATCACACACACACACATACTCACACACCTCTCGGTCGCCCCTTCGACTCCTCTGCAGTAACATTATTCTGTGTAGTATAATAATATGTAATATTATTCTAGTAATCGGTCCGACGACAGCACGATAAAGTATGTATATAATATGATTATTTATCTTCGATTCGTCGTTGTAATATTCCGCAATCCGCATTGCAGTACACGAGTACGAAATCGCGTACAATATTATCAAATATTGTATGGCTTTTATATATTTGTTTTGTTTTTGTCGTTATTATACTATTATTATTACACTTATGCGTTTTCTCGATTATTATATACTTTAACACTATTTTGGGGTCCACGCTATTATCAGTATTATCATATAATCTTCTGTCGTATACGCGCATCATACGCTCCGCGCTATATTGCATAGAATATATTGTATAAGAAATTAGTAATTACAATGCTAAAGGTATATTTAAATTTTAAATATACTAAATTATTACCAGTTTTTTTACAACTGTATAGTATTTTTGATGCAAATATTTTCTCCTTTAATGCGTTTTGATGCTGCCGCTTTAAATCATTTGATATGTCATAAAAAGATGTGTATAATAATTTCAAATTTCTGATTACTATCCAAAGCAGATTTAAATGCATTTTACGCGATTTAAAAACATGCTAAATGCAAACTACCCATGTATAAATTTACTTAATTTTTCTAAAATATAGAAATTATTTTATTAAGTAGAATGTATACCTATAGTAACTATGTAAACTTCGTGGACGATAAGTAAAAATGAAAAATTGTTTATGGAGATTATTGCTAGATGTTTGTATTTAGATGCTTGTCATTAATGAATCTCTAGGTGTAAATGAATCGTCATTTTAGTATAAGAACGTATTTCAAATTTAACTTAACTTTTTACGAATTCGTTCTTTATTATTTTTTCAATGTATTAGAAAATGTAATCCTTACTATATAAACAGTATAAACTGTATTTTTTTTATGACAGTTATATTTAATTAGATACGTGAGCATTTGCGTATTTTAATTTATTGTTAATAAACATTACCTCTTTATATATGATAGGTCTTTTGATATATAATTTATAATTGAACTTAATATTGTGACGGATATTATATTTTATTAAAGAATATTATGTTATTACTTATACATAATAAATAATATTACAATTAATTTTCTTATTTAACAAAATGTATATAGTATTAAGTATTTCAATGTTCAATGTATTTTTTTAAATCAAGTATAACTTTTTAACAATGACACACGTGTGTTACTGTTATACACTTTAACTAATATAACCAAGTTTAGGACTAAAATGTGTTGAAAATATATAATCTGTTGCAATTAGTAATAACAGGTACATCTGTGTTACTTTCATGACTTAAATTTTTTTTGGCATATTTAGATTTTTAACTTAAATCATAGATATTATATTATGTTGTTTATTAGCTGTTTTCTAATTTGTTGAGTCTATGTTAAAATTAATTGTACATTTTTCAATTAAAATTAAAATTTGAACAATATAAACATATAATAATTTTATTTTTATTTTTTTAATGTAAATTTGTCTTTTACGTTGCTATTAATTTCAATATGTGGTGATATATTTTAATAAATGTGTAATTTATACATTTTTAAAACTTTAATTTAAATATTAGAATCTGGCTTATATTTTATCATACGAAGTGGTTGGACAATTTCCAATTTTTTTTTTAAGCGCCGGTAACATGATTCACGTATCACCGTTAGCATGAAATGCCTATATGTATTTGTAAGTTGTCACTAAATTTGAATAATTCTGGCAATAATTTAAATTAAATAAATTAGTCTGGAAATTTTGGCTAACTTGTAAAATCTCGAATAATACCAGGTGTCAAAAACAATAACACAGTTAGTGCCTTGTACCCGTTCACACATATTTGACTTATGATCATAGCTAATTTTAACAGTAAAAAATACAAAAAGTAAAAAAAAACTTTAAAGTTTTGAAAATATATTATACCTATTATGTTTATTAGGTTTACAAAAAAAAGTATTACTATTGTCATTCATTTTAATTTTTTCCTACTAAAAGTTTAAAATATGGTTAGATTTAGGTAATTGTATTTTAGCTTTAACTTTCAAAACATAGTACCTAATGAGTAAAATAAGCACAATTTATTTAAATTATAAATTTATTCAACTAAATTACAGCCAAGAATTTGGTTCATTTGCAGAAATACCTCTACTCTTACGATTTCATTTTAAAGTTTGTTGTTAGTTGCATACCAAATCTATATTTAACACGGCGACCTTAGTAAAATAATATATATATTTCTCGAAATTCATTTGAATTTCTTGTGAATTTTAATAGCATAATATTATGCTATAATCTTTAATGCATTATATTTACTTATTATGCTAGACATATACGTTTTTAATAGTAATGTATACAACATACATATATCATAGTACGTATGAATGATAAATGTATAAAAAAAATTTTTGTTATAAATCATAAACAGAGTTTAATACAAAATACCTACTCATCATTTCCAAAAATATTATTACATATGACATAATATAATCAGAGTTTACATTAAAAGAATCTCTCTACATAAGTATAGTTACCTATAAAATATATATAATTCAATTTATATTTCATAAATAGGAGATACAAATAAATTTTATTTCTTAAATATTTTTTCAAATTATTTTCATCTTAGTATATTTTAAATCATTGTAAATAAGTATGTTAATTTATCTATTGGACAGATATAAGTAAATAAATGTATGTGTTTTTCCTCATAGTAATATGTATTTTCAGAAATATATTAACCTAATGATATTTAAAAATGTATATGAATTTAAGAATTTATTTTTTTTCATAGATTTTATGATGTAATAACAATTTTGTAAGAAAATATGTACGAGTACATATACAAAGAAAAACATAAAAAATAAAAAATTTGTTTTGTTTTAAAAAAAAAATAAAAAATGTATTTATGTATTTTGTTATTTTGTTTCAATCTAGATACTAATATTTATTTATTTATTATTCTGAAACGGGACGAGCCCAATACATATTCCAATATTGATCTTAAAGTACTATTAGTATTGGAAATAGATAATAGTACTATTTTTTATATTTATTATAGTTTAATTCGGAATAACGTTCAAATACTTTTTAATTTCGTTAAGTTTAAAATTATTTCTGAAAATATTTGTAAATTTTTTATTAAACTAATAATTTTAAAACTTGAATTTACAATATTCTATTAAATTATCTATGTCTATGTTATGCACATTATTATTAAATCTCTAAAATCATTTACCAAAATATTAAATATTTGACATTTTTAAATACAGAGCTGTCAGAACTTTTTTTTTAAATATTATAATAACATTAATTTTTATAATAAATAATAATATTACACTATTATATACCTACCGTACTCTGCCAAGTATTGAGTGATGCAATATGTGAGTTTATATCCGGTCTTTGTACTTCTTTGTACCTTACATTTTCCATATATTTAATTTTTTTATTGGTGGTTCTTTATTAGAGAATTCAATTTTTTTTGTAAGTTAACTTTTTAATTTCAGATTTTGGTATGTACCAACTACGAAGCATCTGTTTTCGTGTAGATTGTATAATTTAAAAAAAATGCATAGTATCGTATTATTTTATGATGAAAAATTCATTAATCGCATCTTGCTTTCGTAAGATTACGTACGCTCTTTTTACTTCCAATATTTAAGATTTAATTTAATAATCGCCATTCTTGTAAATTTTTGTTTTACTACTATTAAAAACATTTATGCAGGTTAATTTATTTCATTTATGGTTTATTCCTTAAGAGGACATTATATCCACATGTGTGTTGATTCTATCTTACTAACGTACATCATAGAAAATTTGCGTTTAGCAGAACACATTTTATGTTGTTACTTTAATATCCTAGTTAATTTACTTATAATCAAATTAAAAAGTAAGAATACTATCTCGGACATCTTGTGTGCTTTTATTTATATTATCATTTTAAAGTAAGTTATGCACATTTTAAAGCTGTAATATTTTACATAGTTATAATTCATTTTAAAATGATAATATCAATAAAAGAATTAAAAGCGTATAAGATGTCTAAGATAATATTCTTACATTTAAGTTTTATAATAGATAAATTTACTTCAATATTAATGTTAACAACATAAATATATTCTGCTTCAAATTTGGTATGATGTACGTTAGTAAGACAGAGACAACACATTAGGTATAACGTCCTCTTAATGTATGAGTATATGGTACCTATTTGTATATATAATTATTTTTAACATGGTTTTCAACCCACTTATTTTAAAATGATTAAAATAATAGATTTTATATATTTTCAATTTTTGTAACAAACGTTGTATTGTGTACATTAATGAGTATTCTGCTGTGTTTCTGAAGCCAGTTTAATATATATAACTTAAACGACCTAAGTTTAAATATTTTTTTTTTAGTATGCAGTTTAAAATCCAAAATGATAGATTATATTAGTTCTATTTTATCAGTTAATTTTTAAAACTTAAGTACCTATATATACAATCACTTATTAATTAGAATAGATTTCTATTTTTTATGAGTGTTTTAATACGCATTACGCAATATGTACAATGCACATGCTTTTGTTGCCGAGACTTATAGTATTTGAGACGAAAGAAAAAAGAATTATTTTTGTTGAAGTTTTGTCAATGGTTGTATTGTAATTTTTTTGATGATGACTGAACTCTTGCAATGAAGTATAAGTGTTTTGCATAGTTGAGCAACCAACCTTTGTAATTGGCCGTATGTTGAGAGTGCTCACCTGGCTGGAGTATTGTACACCGTTATGTTCGTTACGATTCGTTAATCATATATATGAGTACTTACGATTTCTGCATTAGTACATTACAGGATGTTGTTTTCTTATTGTCTTGAGCTGTACGATGTGATATAAAATTTGTTGCGTATTATCGATTATTTCAAACGTGCGTGGCATACATTTATTAGCATAATATATAAGAAGCGTAAATGATAGAGTGTGAAGTGTTATGATTAAAATGTATTTTTGGTTTTAAAGATACGTGAACTCTATTGTTTTCCTTACTCGTGTGCTGTATATTACGCATAATGTTGTGTGTTGTAATCAAGTTCTTCCTATCATTTCCGTGGATAAAAAAAATCTAATATTCGTATACTGTATAATATATATACACCTATATCCATCATCTTTATATCTATTTAACTGCATACATAATATTATGCTTGCGCGTGTATGGCTGGCACCCAGCAGCACCAACTAAACAAATAACTCATTGCTATTTGAACAGGTTAGTGCACTCCTTTTCAGTTATGTTTACACATGAACGATAAAATCGATATGAGCAAACAACAATTCAAACTTCATCAATGGCTCCTGGCAAAACGAGGTTTGGGGATCAATCCAAGTGTTGATACAATATATACGGTTTGAGGGCGTAACTCTATATGTTTGATATTTGTAACATTGTCTTCGACAGTGGAAATTATTATATTTTATTCAGACCCAAAATATGTTGTTATTTCTATAAACGCGAGTTTTCATTTAATAATATAATATACATATTTTCTTTTTCTTCTATTTGTATAATATGTATGATGTATATATGTAGAATATATACATATGTCTGCTGATATATTAAAAAAAATGGTACAACAAGGTGGTCTACCCCGTATTAATATAAATAATATCGCCATTTCTAAATAATAATATTATTATATTGTTATTATTAACACCGTTATCTGCGGTTAGCTGCCAGCACTTTTATTTCAATGTTATAATTCATTTTATTTTCTAACTTTTTCAACTCGAGAAATGTGACTACTTGGGTGGGTTTAGCTTGACGAAACCTAAACAAATCTTAGTCTCAAAGCCAAAACCGTCAGACCACAGCAAGAAGGAGAAAAAACATCCCGTTAAAAAAATACGCTTATAAAACGTTTTACTCGCGCAGCTTTAGCGTATAGACGGACCTAAACACATCTTTCACACACATACGTACACACACACATGTATATTATATAGGTCGTTGTATTGTATACGCGTGGCACGCCCTGTGAAAATACCGTCCGGCCACTCGGGGTCATGATGATAGAGCAATAGAGTATAATATGATGTATAGTACGAGTCGAATATAAATCGAAACGTCTGCCCAGCCACTTCTCATACGGTGCATGCCATCATAATATTCTTCCTTCTGTAACACTGTATATACCTACACTAAAAATATGATCTGATCGTCACGTGTTATACTAGCAGGTGATATTGGACCAAACAGCAGTATAGACGTTATTTTTAAACGGTAAGGGGAAAAAGATGGATGAAAAAGCCTAAGTAATTGGTTTCGTTGAGATACGAAAAATACTAAAAGAACTCAGATTTTAGCAATTATAATATTATATAAGTATAATATTCATGTTTATTTTAATTTTTGTTTAATTAGTAAAATACAAAATTATTGATAAATAGGGCATTTTTTTAATGCACCAAGGAGGGGTATTGAGCCTCCGCATTACTCATAATTTTCTCTCGGTCGTCATACCATAAACGATATTAACTGTTAAAATGTGATAATGATTTTCTCTCGTAGTCCTAAATAATAAAACTATAACTACCTATAGTCCTGTAGTTTTCGAAAAAACAAATAAACGTGAATGTTCGGTGATTAATCAAATATGAAATAAATATAATCAAAATTCATAACATTTATTATTTATATATATATTTTTCTCACGGTGCGTATATTATTGTTGTCAATATTTACGTTCCTCATTTTTTTTTTTATTGATCAAACTTTGTCATATAAATTCTAAAATAACTTTTCAATACAAATTAAACCAAATATTTATTAGACTATTATTTTTATTGATCAATTATGATAATTTTCTTATAATCATCGGACTATTAACTCGTGAAAATAATTTATATAATAATGCATTTAGTATAATAATAATTTTTCACAAAGTGTTGATTACAAGTCACTGATGAAATGTTCGATCAATATCTAAATATCAAATTTATTTTGTATTTTAAACAAAATTATCAATTAAAAAATTCTTAAATACTGCTATAGAAATTTATAATATTATAAGTTTGTCGATCCATTTACAGTATATACACATTAAATACATATTAAATAATTGTAATTTATTTTAGTAAAAATGTTAATAGACAATTAAATTTTAGTGTTATTTCACTAAAATTAACATAATAATATTTCTAACACGATTAAAAACATATATTTTTTTTTATATTATTCATTATTCAAACAATTATGGGTGAATAAAGCTTATAAACACAATAATATATTCAAACACCTTGATAATTATATTTAATATATAATTGTATCCAAAATTATTATGGGTGTAAAATAATAGAAATTTAAATTTCTAAATTAATTTATTTAAAAATATTTAGTAGTACATATTATAATATTTAAAATATTAAGTCTTAACTACCTAATAAAAATTAAGTATGTATAAGTACAATAAAAATGTTTTTAGCTAATTATAATTTATTTGACGTTTTTATAAACAAAAAAAAACTTTTTTTTGATTAATTACTTTGTGTAGAACTATGGCAACACGAAAATATACATAATATAAATAACATAAGCTTGAAAGCATTTGAGTTAGGTAAAGATGTTTTGTATAATATTTATTAATTTTATGTTTTATAAGTATTAGAAAAAAATGTATTTGAATAATACTACTTTCACAGTACTAGCTGGTTACAATTTGAACTTACCCAAACATAATAAGTTGCGTGCTAAGAGTTTTTCTTGACTATTAAAATTTTTTCTTCATGGTTTTTAAATTAATCACGTGATTAAAAAACACCAAAATAATTGTCCAGTTACTTGAGTGAATAATTAGAATACATAGAACATATTTATATATTTATAGAATAATAATATCATATTATTATAATTATATTGATATTACAATTCAAAATTGACCTCTATTGACCTTTTATTAACCCCGTTTTTTAACCGATCACAATAGATGACAATGTAATTGCCTTAAATTGAAGAATATTGGCTCAAAAAAAAAAAAAATGATGTGTGTGTGATAATTCGTTACATCAACGAATCTATTAAGTACCAACTTTCCGGTACCGGTATTTTTTATTGTCAACTTATTTTTTTTTAATTTATTAGAAAAAACTCCTTTAATAAATTGACCTTTTGTACATAAAAACATTTAAATGTCAACATTCATTTTTATTTTTATTCTCTTCGATTTTAAATAAATGTTTTGTTTATTTTAACTATTTTAACATTTTGATTCTGGATACATTATAATGAAGCTTTTGACAGAGTGACACAAAACAATCTTATTTGCATGAAGTTGTTTCCGGTTCTTTTCGTTTCCTATCCATTTTGGAAAAACTGCGTTATATTTTATTACACTTTATACTAAAAAATTTAAATAATATTTTTTTGTCAAAAACGACGTAGAGGTGAATCCGAAGACGAATGATTCTATAAAAAGAATTTCTTATAACACATGTATTTTAAAAACAAAATTAGAAAAAAATAATAAAAAGACAAGAGAGAAAATTTAATTTTTGTTTTTCTTAGCTACCTAGTTAACATAAAACAATTCTAAATGTAATTAAAAACTTCAGACTATATTATTATACTATGTAATTTAATTTAATTTGATGATTTTTTTTAATATCTTCAAGTTTTTAATTTGTTTATAAATTACGGCTGTGTATAATTGGTTTTAAGAAAAATTTAAAAGACTACCTATTTAAAATATCTAATAACTGAGTATAGTTATTGACATTTTAATTCTACTTATAATAATTAATTTTAACTTTAATAAGTCTTATGCGACTATATCTATAATGCAGAGGTATTCAAACTGTGCGTCGCGGCTCCCAGGGGTGTCGCGGGAGTTGTCGAAGGGAGCCACGTCATATAATTGAAAACCAATAAATATTTTTTAGAAAAACGTATTATTATCATTGAGGTACACTGGTTGGGAAACGTAATCATTCGCTAAATATATAGCTTTAATTTGTCGCGTAAGTGTCATTGTTTCCATAATGTTATTACATTCATATAAACATTGATTATTTTGTTATTTATAATTTGGGAGCCGTCAACATTTTGTGAAGACTCAAAGGAGCCTTGGAATGAAAAAGTTTGAATACCTCTGCTATAATGGATTTAATATATCTAAAATCACCCATTGATGCATTATGTAAGTTAGTCAAACGAGTTTTTTAAACGTCTAATCTAAAACTGGGTATATGGCCTTTTAAAATAATTGAGCCCCCACTTCTCCATTAGCATAAAATCTACATTAAAGGAAACTCTTACAAATTATACGATGATCAAGACCGTTGCCAATATGAACGTTCCGGGTGGTTATTTTTGATTAGACTTTGTGGCAAATAACAATAATATTCACATATGTGATATGAGCTGATGAATTCAGTAATTAATGTTAAATTTATAGTGGAAAGTTCTGATGATGTATATGCAAGTACCCCAAACAAAGTTTAATAAAATAAAATACTTTACTCACCGTATTCACTATTCAATTTAATTCTTCATAACATATAAACATATATTATGAATACTTATGTTTTATAAGTAGGTACCTGCTAGAATATTATTGTATTAAAATACTATGTATTGTATAAGATGTTCACTTTATATAATATTTTATATTTTTACATCATAAATTCAAAAATTGATCCTTTCTCGAATAAACGTCGTACTGATTTATTTAATCAATTTTATTTATTACATAACAGTTGAAAATCATAATATTAGTAATAAATACATGCACAATCAAGAAGTTTATAAAAATCACAAAAGTATATATTATATAAGTAAATACAATCATATGACACTAAAATATGTAAGTTCATTGATCAAACGTATGATGCGGTCAAGATTCGAAAAAATATAGTTAATATATTCGGTAACTATTCAAAAGGTATGGGGAGGTACTTTTCGAATAATTTAACCATGTTATATACCTGTAATATATATTTTTCGATAAAAAAAATATTTAATGTATAGGTATAAGTCATTAAAATCGATTTCTAAACTTATATTATTATACTATCTGTAGTACAAAAATCAAAAATTTGCTAATTTGCTGCTATATCTACGCCTAAATAATTTTTTATAAAACCATTTACATAACATAATTTCGATGGTAAAAAGTTGTTGTTAACTGTGTCGTTGATTTCTCGTCATGCAAATTACTGCAGATCCAAATATTGACATTATATTATATTGTATGATATTATACTGTACCCAGTGTACCCCCTCTTCAGTCTTCGTATAAATCTTGTACATCAAACATTTCGTACAACATGTTCTAGTGTACAATAGCCTAAAGGCTATACAATGCATATAACATATTGTTTAAACCTAATTAATTATTTAGCTTTGGTATAATAATATCACACATTATATTATTTTATTGTATATCGTGCCTATATTACATTATACAAATAAGGTTATGGTCAAATAATATCATGTATATATACAATATATATTACATGTGTACTCTGCAAATACCATGTTAACGCTTTAACGTCATTTATCTATTGAACGGGTCGATCATGACTGAGATAAACCTACGTGTATAGTTAAATGTACAGTATTCTGTGTATAATGTGCATACGACGTACCTACTTATCCACGATTGCATATGTATGATGATCTATACAGATGATTATATAAAGATGTATAGATGTTTCATCTATATGTTATAATGATAATAATATGTACGGTTATACAGGCGAGACCTATTTCTGTTTTTAATCTATCGCAATGGAGAAAATAAAAAAAAAAACCGTACAGTTTTCACTTTGCAATAGGGGTTTTGATTTGGGTGTACATTAAACCATGTACATTAAATGCAGAGTTATGACGACCTGTATTACGGACTTCGTACTAAAATTTAAAATACATAGAATCAAAAGAGTCTGGTATTGATGTTTTTTTAATAGTTTTTAATTCAGATCCTTAAGTTTAATTGATTTTTATAAAAGTTTTCTACGCAATATTTAGCGTAATCGATAGTAATTCACTATAAATTATTCCTTAGCTATTGTCAATGTTAATATTATATTGTACATTATCTGTTTAGGTATGTAATGTTATAATAATATATAGCGAATAAATAACGATTATAATTTAAAATTTAAATTAATTATGAAAATAAACATTCTTTATTGAACAAATTATTTAATAACATATTTCTATAATTGGAAGTTAAATGTGAAAATATACAAGTTAATTTTCAATAAAATTGATAAAAATACATTTATTTATCTTTATTTGGTCACTCGTTTCATGATAGATTTATCAAATAATTCTAAGTTTTAAAAATAAATATTTATCGCGACATTTTTGTTTTGATCAAACATCTTTAAACTATATATTTATGCAATGTTAAGTATAGTGACATGTCAAATAATAATTATGAAGTATGTTATTGTTATATAATATATTATATTATAATATATATATTAATATATATATACAGACAATAAAATAATAATTAATTATAACTTGTATTAGTTCATTGTATCTTATAATACTAAATTTAAATAAAAATATAAATATAGTCTATATACTATTTATATTAAAAAAATACTAAATTTACTCTTGATATTAAAAAAAAAATTATAATTTTTAAACGCGAAATTTTAATACACATTCAGTGTACAGTACAATGCCTATATCAAAACAAAATTTATTATCTCGCATGTTATTTCTGTTATTACTGTTTGCCACGTATTAGTCTGTCAGGACTTTTTTCCCACGAATTAATCATTTTTTGTACTTTTAAAGTATTATATATAATAAGTACCGTAAGTATACTACGTTTTACACTGCAGGATACAGTTTTATTTACTATCTATAACTCCATTTATCATTGTAGGTATATTTGTATTCCAGAATGCATGTATAAGTATCAAACTTTAACTATTATTATACTAAAAGTAATGGCATTTAAAATGTTTTCAAAATAATTTATTAATGTGTGTAATATAAAGTTTTATTTTCGCTTCATCTTAATTAGGCATTTTAAAACATCTTTTTTGTACGGATATCAGAACATTCACAACATTGGTCTGTGTCCGTCATGATTTTTATATTGTTTTTAAGACAATTAAAAAAATGAATATGAATTTATGGTATGAGCAAAAAAAGTTTTAAAAATATAAATTTGATATCTTTCTTTTTGAATTCGAATTTTATCTCGTTAAACTCGTCGACCAATTATTATTTGGAAAGTTATAAGTTCGTATACATTAATATAGGTATTAAATATTGTCGTGATACACACTTTAATGTCGACTATTGGAATTATTGTTAATTATAAGTATAGCGCATTAAAAAGTTTAATATTACTCCTCGAGGCAAAAGAGTGTTCTGGGTCTCAAATATCACGATGATATAAATGATATACAATTTTGTCGGCTTTGAAAATTAGCTTTAACATGTTTCTACCTCGGGCATTTTCAATACGCCACCCGTTAAATTCACTAGCATTTTTATTTCAGAAATATGTTTATCGCCATCTCTAACTTTTGACTTAAAATGCTTAAAATATCTATCGAGTATATATCGCAGTACTGTCGTAATAAAAAACCTGGAGCAAAGTAATTAGAGAAATGTAATGTTAACATTTTTATATATCTCGATTGAATTATTATTGATCGCAAGTCCGTCATAATATATGATAGGAAATTGATGAAATATTATAATAGTAGCCAGTGGGATTGTATTTCCTTCTATACACATATATATATACATGACTACATGGAGGTATAACATAAAGCTATATAGAAAATGTTTGCTTTGTCGTTCAATTCGAATGTTCACAAATGTCATTATTTATTTTATTGGGGTTTCTCTATTTAGTGTCCTCAAATCAATTAATTCTATCAGGGCTTTTCTATAGTAATTAGCGCTTTTCATATCTTGTCGTTTTGCCATGATTAATAACCTATTTTATAATACTAAAATATCTATTCATTTCACTGATATAATATAAAATAAATCTGATATGATACGTATTATAGAATATAGACAACCACTGCGTGTATTCTCTTTACCGGTCTTTTTATACGGCTATAGCAAACAAACGATGCGTATAATATTGTATATTGTTTATTATATGTTACGCTGGTTACGCCAAATTCACGAAATCATTAACACCATAGCTACGAATACGTGAATTCGCAAAATTTGATTGTTGGTTTCATCAAATTGTTAATTTTACAAACTTTTATATACTTATATATATAGTCACGGATTGCATGAATTATTATATCGATCGACGTGTATCATACTTACTTATATAATTTATAGTTTAGAACTATCGCCATCTGCACGTGATGATATTCCGCTCGAGAAAACAAATTGTTAATAGGCTTAGTTTTCTTTTACTTTTTTTTTCGCTCACACGCGGGATAAGGTTCTATTGATTCCGTTTCGAGTGTTTCAGCTGTAAATATACCGTGAAGTAAACCACGCGATAACGTAATAATGTTTTTAAAAAATATCTCATTTAGTCATTTGAAATGTGAGGCACTATAATTATTTATACTGTGACCTGAGCTATGCGGAAACGCACCGTTGTCGTTATATTATATCATTTGGCGACGTTAACACACATACATACACACATTTATACAAGCATTATAATATATTCGTATAATATGCTTAACGGCAAAATATGGAATAGGGTCCTTTAACCCCGCACGCGCACCACCACATGAGCCCGCTCCAAATACCTTACAGCGCTTGCCTGGTAAAATTTTCCGACTAAAAGGGTTCACATCACACACAGCTGTAGGTTTATAGAACCATGTTTTGTCACCATATTATACCGCGCCGTCGTCGCGTTATGTCATATAAGAGAATAATTTTTGTATCTATTCACGATATCCACAAAGGCGAGCGATGTCTATAAAATGAAAATAATGATAATATTACAAGGATTAACACGGTATAGTTTTGATCCGATGTTTAAGTCGTCCAGGGTGTGACTTAGGTGTCTCGGATTAGTAGATTTTTAAATTGCACGATGCTTCCTCATATGTACTGCGCCGACACTGCAAGCTATATTATAATAATATTATTTAACGGCGAACAAATATTGTAGTATAACCGACTCGTGTGACCGATATAATATAATACGCGGTTGTTATCCTCGTGGCGGCTGGTAGAGCTGAGAATAAAAAGAAAAACGGAAAGGGGGCGACAGCGGGACGCGCGTGTGTAATCCCGGGTTGACCTCGTTCGTCGCGCTTGCGATTATCCGGCAAGTGGCCGATAAGTGGTGGTGTTGATGGTGGTGGTGGTGGTGGTGGTCAGAGGGTTGTCTGTGCGGCCGGCCCGCTTCAAATCCCCACGCGGAAACGAATGAAAAAACGAAACGGCTATGGTTATAATATATATTACATTTCCGATTTCTGTTTATCGCGTGCCACGACAGCGATACAACATTTTATTATTATAGCGATCGACAGAAGTAGAGATGTATGGTATATACGCTTCGCTCACAGCGGTGCCGGCCCGTTGAGATGACGCCGACCTAGTGTGGCATATAAACGCTATGTGTTGTAGTAAACGCGAGCGCGCGCGCGTGAAGCTGACAATCGATACCGCGGCGGTAGTGCCAGTGGTGGCGGCGGTGGTGTAGCATTGGCGGCGGGCCGGGTCAACCGCCATGGCAACAGGTACGACCGAGTTCTCCCGAACGACACGCGACGACGAGCGTTTGGACCGCCGCCAAGCGGACACCGTGGCTTAATGGATATTTCACAAAGGCCGCCTGCCCCAGTATAACATCCCCGGCTTTATAATAATATATACCTACTACGCATCATATACCCACATGTAGTTATATATACATTTTTGTGATCGGTTGGAGAGCAGCTTTTTCCACCCTATACATATACGTATATTGATAATGCACTCACAGTTAAGTCGGGGGAAGACTTAAGTGCGTCGACCCTGTTTCCCATCGCCGGTATTGAACTTCGTTTCTCGTATATATACAATATGACTGTATACTTTGTAATTCCTATTTGTATCTACTAAACATATAATAATATTGTAGTGTTGCGTTTATATTTAACACGCGCACTCTTAGAAACGGTATATTCTATACATATAATGATGATACTGTACGTATATTGATCTAATGTGATCAACGTTACATTATTATGGATGCACTCGAAGTAGGAAAAAATGCGTACTTTCATAAGTCTGTAGTTACCAAAATTATTATTACACATAATCATTCGTTCGATGCTTTACACCTGACTTTTAGGTCATCTGATCTTACGCCGTGTGACTACTCCTTTTTGGGGATATGTTAAGTATACTGCTGCAGTGTACACGTCACCATTATCATCGATCACGGGGGAGCTAGAAAAATTAGTTAAGTCTATAATAATGCAGATATGCGTGGAATGAATTTGAGTTCCAAATAAATGTTATTGTTAGTGTGACCAATGGTAACGACATAAAACATTTATAAGTACCATACTGGGTACCATTAAATACATTTTAAATATTATTATTGTACTTAATGTCTCATAATTTGCTCTAAACCTAAAAACTAAAAATATATAAGCAATTGAAATCGAATAAATCATTTTAAATAACCTTGTATAGCTGTATACATAAAACAAAAAAAAAGAGTTTCGTTGTTTTCTCAATGTTTCCGGGTGATTTAACCGATGTCGTGTAAAATATATGTACCAACTATTCCGTTTTCCTGCAGGAGTATAAGTATAATATATTATTGCAGCTGGCATATACCGTTCTCCTCAGAAAGATTGAACGTCCTTATTTATTTTTCATGAGAAAAATCAATACAACGCACTAAATTTATTTTAACGTTGGAATATATCTACCATTATACCTATAGACAGCTGACGACTGTAATTTCGATTTACATAAACATTATATTATTTCCAGCGCATACACGAGAATCTGCCTCGTTATTCATACGTGCCATTATATACCTAATATCAATAATAATATTATAATTAATATACGAAGTTGAACGATATATCATTAAACGGATTTTTTCCCTCCATAATTTCGTTCGTTTAATGGTAATATATATTTTTTATAATATTAATAAATTACCAAAGTTTCAAAAGTGGTTGATATATCCTATTCTGACAACTAGTTATTAATAAGCCCATAAATCAAATTTTGTTAATTTTCAAGTTAAATATAAAAAAATTTTGGTTATTATTACAATAACAATTACGCTTTCGTCGTCATATATTTTTTGGATCTTAATTTTTTAAAAGTTTTTTATAACAAGATTTATATTCAAAATTAATTATTATTTTTTAGGTTAATTAATAATCAAATATAATAATGCATAAAATATGATTTTTAATTACGGAATCATTTTATTATAATTAATAGGTAATAAACGTAGAAATAAATTATTATTTTATCACCATGATTTGTTTATTAAATTATATGATTTCGTTAGAATAGTGATGAAAATTTTGAAAAAATAGAAAATTTAGTTTAGTCATTAATATTGTTTTATTCTCGTAATCGGATATAAAAAGAGAATTACAAAAGATTATAATCTCGTGTTAACGGCATTGTGCTATATTGTTTGCTAAAGTCAATACTCAATAGTATTTAACTTTCAATCACCAGTTGCACACGACGGACTTCTTCAAATATTGCCAAACGATTTAATAAAACATAATTTATGGAGAAAAAATGCAATTGTTATCTTTTTTGATACATGTTATAAATTACTCTGATACTCCAATGTATAGCATGAGAAGGTTTAGAATGGTTATTATTTATAATGACAGTTATTAATTTGGTAATTTTAAGACATGGTTAGAACCAAAAAGGTTATTTGTAACTCATAAAATTATATTATAATAATTAATACTAATAATAGTTATATTATACGATTATATAAAACTGAATAATTAAAATTAAAATACATTAAGGCAATAGTTGGAAAGTAAAAATATAAGTATTAAATATGAATAAATTATACTTTATCTTGACACGAAAAGAATTTTAACAATAATAGGCACGTCCCTCGGCGTTATTACTGCTGATTTAGATTATCGATAAGACAGTTTATAATATTAATATATATAAATATATATATATATATGTGTAATATAGAAAAATAAAAACGGTACTTTAATATTAATTTTATACTTTATAGTACTTATTGAAAATTTAATTTAAAATAATAATCGTGATCTACCCGATAAAATATATTCATCGTGGTGGTGATGTCCGACAGTCGACAGACCAACATAACATTAATAATTACGTACATATATATGTTACAGTTAAAGTACGAATACCGGTTAAACCTAGAATTTACTGGTAAATCCTAGGTTTCGCCGACTACTATTGATAAATTTCCGAATTTTGGACATTTACCAATTGATTTCGGTAAAACCTAGGATATACAATATTATTATTATTATATATTATGACAACTAAACTGCGATCGGCTTTTATCTTGACTATCATAATTATTATTATTTAATTATGAATTTTGGGAATTTTCATTTCGACTTTCATATATATTATGAACAAGGACTATAATAAAGTATGATTGTTTGAAAAAATGTGTAACAAACCGATATAAATGCCGATTCAAAAATGTATTATGCAACTCAAGATGTCAATTTAATAATACAATTAATTTAATTATAATACAAATAATATACCTACTAGCAATGTACTTAGTACATTTAATTTATCAATTTTTGCATTAGTACTTAATAATAATAATAACAATAAAATAATATACTAACTAATATATTAGTCATTGATATAGTACCTACCTAATATACTTAAATAATAATAATTAATAACTTTGGTAAAAATGTTTGGACTTTTACTAACACTGATTGTTTATTCTAAGATTGACCAAATCTCGTTTGTAAAAGTCCGAATTACAAAAATCATTCGGAGTTTGACCAAACGATGTTGTATATCATAGGTTTTACCGAAATCAATTGGTAATTGTCAAAAATTCTGACATTTACCAACAGTAGTTGGCGAAACCTAGGATTTACCGGTAAATTCTAGGTTTAACCGGTATTTGTACTTTAACCGTAACATATATATATATATATATTAAAACCTTAGTGATTTATCAAACAAGAAGATGGTTTTTCATCGTAAGACACAAATCATTTTCTCAGACGTAGTTTAATGTGATTTTTTAAATAATCCAATTTTATAATAAAAAAATTAAAAAAACAATAACCCCTACATTTATTTCGTATTTTTATTCACAAATCGTCAATAATACGATACATAAATATCAAACAGTAAACCAATAATTTATAATTTTTATTATACACCTAATCAATATGAACAACTCATTAATGATTTAAAAGATTAATGAATATAGTAGTATATATTGTATAGTAGTGATGCAAAATTTGTATTATATATTAGGATCTATAGATACAAAATGTATATTATAAAAGTATAGAAACGGTAGTGACCATTCAATATATGAGTTCAATATTTTAAGTTTGCTAAAAAATACATAGATTTTTCGTCATTTTAAAAAAATGGTGACAATTGTTGGCTGAATCATTTTCACGTCAAAGATAAAAATAAGAGTTTGAACGTTATTATTTTAAATTTTTAAAGTAAGGTACGTCCTACACTTATAATATTCTGTATAACATAATAATTTAAATTACGTTAAAGTCATCACCCTCCATAACGATAATAGATAACTAATGATATTACCTATATTAAATAACCGAAAACAAAATATATAATAATGACATTAATTACTCGTGTCAGCAACGCCTTCCCGCAGAGATCGAAACACGTCCACATTATACGATCTTTGCATTGTACATGAGTTTATCACTGCTGTTATATTATCGTAACATCATATTTCTATTTGTTATTATTACGTGCCTATACTGTTTATATTGTTGTACGATTATTACATTATGTTTAATCTATTTCCAATGCATTTCTTCACGTGTACACAATAATAATCGACGCCGTACGCGGTTTTATCGGCGCAGCGGGGTGGCAACCGCTTTTCGTACGCGCGCGCACACATATTTTATTTAGTAATATAATAGCCGAACGTTGTTTCAGCCCCGCCGCGCCCTAAAATTCGAATTACAACCACCGTGTCGTAATATAGGCCGCCCATGATGTTCAAAAATTTACCAACACCTATCAACTTTTATGTTCAAATTAAATTTTGGTGTGTAGAGTGGATACATTTTATATATTATTATTATTATGTTCCCATGACACGATAAGCTGATGGAATAAATGTTACTTTCTGCACGGAAGCTTTCGTTCACTTCAGCGCAATACATATATAAAATAAGCGTGTGTAAGTATAAAGCAGTGTTATTACAGTATTGGGTATATTAATAATTGGTGTTATTGAACTACGTTTTCCTCGCAGATTTCGAACGAAATTCAGTTATGCGTGCAGTTGATAATATACGAATTTTATTTTTTAAATTCGAGTATTGATAGAAAAAATTGTAATCAACCGTTTGAGAATTTTACAGTTTATAAACTTAATATATACGGTGAAATATGGTCTTTGCTCAATCATGATTCATGATGCTTAAAATTTATTCAACCCTTATGAAATGTCCAAGTCTTTAAAAAACTAAAACCTTATACAATATAATATCATCGCGTAACAATAGTCACTGCAGCACTTGGGTTCTATGTGTATTATACATTTATCTGAGTATGCGATGTGTAATAATTCGCAGTAATAACAAAGACAATACGTATATAACGTGACAGTCTGCTGATGATATGTTTTGTCTCGGTGGCCAGCGAGGGATGAACTATCACCGCGTGCTTTTCGCCCATAACGATAAAACATGGCTTATTAAGAGCTACGATGTAAAGCCGTATTATCGTTATCAATACTGTTTTAGTTTCGATTACGCAGATACTTAATTTCTCGTTTATAATCCTACGACTGTGGCAATAGATTGTCAACTTAAGTGAAATCCCGTGGCCCAGTGACTGTGAAATGTTATATATTTTATAATAATATATAACTATAAAACTATATGTACATATCGTGCAGTTCTTTAAAGGAAAACTCGTTTTTTGAATGTAAAAGTTTGAAGAACTTCGTTCATAGCACAATTGAGTATTCAAAAATCCGGGGACTGAAATTCTAGACAGTATACTTAGTGTAAAATGAAATGTTAAGTTTGTAATGACTATTATAAAAATTGAATAATGTATAAATAATAAATTTTACTTTTATATTTTAATTTAATGTTATTGAAAATGAATCTATAGCTTATATTAAATATTTATTAAAATATTTACGATTCGGAGTAAAATATATCTTCAAATGTCATCGGTAAACTATTGATAGTTTTTTTTTCAAATTAACATATAGGTACCGATCATAATTTTGGAACGTGATACTTTCTAGTTTTAATTTTTAAATAATACAATAACGTATTGGCTTATAATGGTTATGTTATAGCGATATCCTATATTATACGAAGTGAACGAAGCTATACCTGGCAACAACCATTACCCAATGTAGTGAAGGAATCGGCTGGCCAAACAGCTTTTTTATTTATTTAAATTAGATATTTAGCCGATGGTCTTATTGAACAACTTCTATGCATTAATAACGATAATAATAAATGCGCAGGCACGTCTTTTTTGGCCTGAGGATACTACCAGTTTTTTTTTTGGTTTGCATATATGAGAACATTGAAATCGATGAACTACAAAATATTACTCGTCAATTTTAGTACTATAAAAGTATAAAATATTGCATACGCAATATGTTTAATATAATTAAAAACACACTACTCGTTCAAAGGTCAAACACGAGAACAAATTACTTTTAAAATATATCTATATGTAATATATATGTAATATATCGGCATGTTCGTATTTACGGTTGTCATTCGTCATAGTCATTAGTCATTACCGATTTTACAAACGGTTCAAACATTTATTAAAACAGCTGTATGCAAAATTAAAGTATAGGTACATATTTTTAGGGGAAATTCATTCATCATTCTTGCCAAAACCACTATTTTTAATAGAAAAAAATGATTTTGAAATTATACCATCCACTGTCATATCTTTGATTTTAACATTTATTTCAAATGGCTCAAAAATTTAATTTAACAATTTGTATATTTAAAATGTTTTAAATAACTACTATTAAAATCTTTGCAATATTTATTAACTTTAACTAAAGCTGTGTAACAACAAAAATGTATTTTTTTTTCTACTCACTTCGATAATATAATGTTCAATATATAAATATGTTATAATAGTATAGTTGGGCACGATACGTGACACTCACAAAAATAATTTCCAAAATTTCACTACAGGTCATAGAATGTGGACCAAAAATTCCTAATAACATTTCAACGTATATATTCTTATATGGTATAAGAACACAATATTTATGCTCAGTATATATTATTCTACAACTATTTAGACCAATTAATTTCAAAACTTAGACTGAATGCGCTATAAGTGGATTGCAATAATATAAAAACAAATTCTTAAATTCTTAGTGGTTTTAATTTTTTATCTTGAATCGTATAAACGATGATCGTAGACTACAATATTATAAAGTGTGTATGTGTGGTAGAGCAATTAAACGATTAACTATTATACAATTATTACTATACGATTATGGTTATTTCACCGGACACAGATTTACAAAAATACTAAAGTATGACAATAATATAAGCCAACAATAAACGAACAAGTTGTATACGTATCAATAACATCATTATATACTTACATATTATTGCTATTTATTCTAACATATAGGTAGTAGATACCTTTTAAAATTTATCCACAATTTTTTATATTTTATCACAGTATAGTTGTTCTATATAATAGTATATATGTACAGATTATACATTTCTAACGGCCCATCGGTGTATTTTTCTAACATCTCGAATTTAAACATAAAATACGAGTATAGTAGATATATTTTGCTGTTATTATCATTATATTATTATATTTATACCCCTTTTAGAATCATTAAATGCGTGTGCCTTAAACGTAAATGTAAAGGCCGTACAATAAAAGTGTTCGTACGTAATGTTTTTAATACTACAATTGTATTATTATAGGTAATAAATATGCATCACATATTATATTATATGTTTATTGTATGGTCTCACGTTACAAAAACCTATCAAAAATTGGAATATGACGTAATATTAATAAAAAATTTCTTTTTTCAATGGTTTGGCAAATGATAAAATATATAAATATTCTTATAATCAAGATAATATATAATATAACTATATATGAATATGTTGTATGTCCTTCTACTTTTTTTTTATAGAGACATTTTGTTCATTATAACACAGTTGTTAAAACACCTACGTTAGTTTTTAATCACTACAGAAAATTTTGTTTTACCACAAGTACTGTTTAATTTGATTCGTAGAAGATCTATATGTAACTGCGTCTACATATGTCACTCACTAAAATAATTTTAACAACGTGATTTTAGTAATAAAGGTTTGTTTGGATTTATATTTAGGTACACTCTATATCAAATAAATATACTAAGATACAGAACCGTAACATTGTAATATATATTATAATCATTAAGCTACTACCCACGGAATCATTAAAAATCATTTTTTTAATTATTTAATACGAGTATGCAGATACAAAATTCTTGAATAATATGAATTAACCTATTATTAAAATTCTTAGTCAAGTCATTTTCGAACAATTTGCATCATCCCCTTATAATATACTTTCCACCTGAATACAGTGATCGAACGATTTTATATCTTGTACACCTGCCAACTACCACCTATACATTATAATATTATATTGTATATATTATTCGAAAGTTTTAATCAAATACGTTTCTCTATACATGTGACAGCACACAATTGTTTTTCCCATTACGCTTTTTAATTTATTTTTATTTTTAATGCACGAAGTCACGTAGGCATATTTAATTTTAATAATTTGTAAACGGTAGTCCATTCATAATAAAAAAAAATTAATAATAATTAATAAAATGTTTACTTTCCTGTGATGAGTTATGCGCTAAACAAATTTCCCGAGAAATAACTAATTTGGTCGTTTTTGATGAAAATATTCAATTAACGTATTATATTTTGTTCACCATAGCTTTTAACGTTTTCCAATTATTATAAATAAGTACTTAATATTTTTATTGTAATTTTATTTTCACTAAAACATTCAATACTATGTATTTTATCAATTATAACTTATAATATGCGATCCATGCATGTATCTGTATAATATAATAACATATATGTATAATATTAAGTTTGAAAGTATAAAGCACTTTTGTTTTTTAGTTACTCTCTTAAAAATGACAAAGGTAAATATTAATCAGAATTGGTTTTTTGGATTCATATTTTATTAAGGTATAGTGTATATAATATATATATATATATATATATATATATATATATATATATACACATAAATATACTCCCTTGTGTAAAAATAATAGAATGAATTTGAGAGGCTAATTATTTGGTAAGAGGCAAAAATATTACAATACGATATTGTTTATCTGTGGATATTTACTCAAATTAGGTACCTATACTTATTTAAATGAATTTAAAATTATTTAGGTATTTTCAATTCTTCATAAACGGTTGAGTAATGTCTCAAATGACTTCCCTTTTTTACTCCATACACACTGTGTATATTATATTATCTATTTTATTTAACAACAATAATAAAAAAAATAGTAATATACTAACCAAATAGAATTTTTTTATTATATTTATACAATACTCGATAGAAGAAAACTACTCATATAGTCATATACGGTATGAGTATACTGTCATATTATATCTATATGATATCCTCTTCCTCATTTCTTCACCATTTTTGTTATATGAATTTCCACAGACACCTGGTAACATATTATATGTATACACTATACGTACATAATATTATACACTTGTTTGAAATACAATGCCATATTAGAGAGTTACCCTCGAGTCGGTTCAGAAATAATAGATAGTCGACGGAAGGAATAAAACGACGACGAATCGCTTCCTCGGGGAAAAAAAGTATTTGCTTACGCTTGCGAATCGTATTTCAGCTCATAATAAACTTGCATATGTTTATACTATAATATAGTACATAGGTCCTATATATACATTATAAGACATAGATATACAGTATAGTATATTATACATATATATGAATATTAACTCTCTCAAGCGCCTGCCCGCTATACTTTACGCACTCATCCATCCTCTAGTTAGTGCATATAAATATACATATATTGTACAGGATGATTCACAAAGCATGTTTATCTTTTATATTTCGTTATTCAAAATCTGATTAATAGAATTTTCAAATCCTCGAAATTTGTTGTACTAGTTTAAAGGAAAATCATCCTGTAGTGATACCAACTTCAATTTTTCAAATTAAAACCACTGTGTTCAACTGTAAATTATCAAGCCAATAATTTTTCTGAAAATGATGACTGTCAAAATCAAAATTTGAACAAGTAGTTTTTGAATTATTCAACTTTGTGTATAGGTACTATACTGATAAAGGGTCCATGATAATCGAAAGATATGATGGCTATAGTAATTATAAGATTTTAGTGATTAATATTAATTTATCTGATCATCGTTTATAATTTGTAAAAATGGACCAAACGACCAAACACAATTAACAATTAATATTATCCATATCAATATTATTCGCTAAACAATTTTCAGTGGAAAATTATGGTTGTCATTTGAAAAACAGAAATTTATGTCTTTATAAGACATTTTTCAAATAGTAGAAAACATCTCAAGAGTTTGAATAAATTCATAATTAAATTAAATAATGGGGATGATCATATTTGGTGAATCGCCCTGTATATATTTACAATAGTATCGGTGGCAGCGGGCGTCTACTTGACGGTCACCAATAAACACTCACACACATGTAAAATAACACACAGACACACATGCATTCACGTGTCCGTAACACACGAATATTATACACACGCGCAGCGCATACAATCGGGTGCTCACACGCGCGATGTGTGTGCGAGTGGCGCGCACGCGCATAAGGGACTCGGACCAGCCCGGCTTGTTATATTAGCGAAAACAGAAATGGCCCGACAGCCAGGCGCCCACTCTCGCAGTCTCTAATTTCAATGTGTTTTTTTCTCTCTTACTTCGCATTTTTCATCTGTCTCCCTCTCCCGACCCGACTATGCATTATACTTATATATATATATATATATCATATACGCCGCGTGTACCGCACAAATCCCGTGCCAACGCGACACGCGTGCACACATTATAATAAAGATGACATATATATATTTGTACACATATACTTTATGTATGTACCTATACGCAGGGTGGCTCGCCTTCGCGCAACACGATCCAATCGTGATTTTTTTTTTTTTATCAAATCAATCTGTGTGACCGGGTATTTGATAGGTACATTTTGAATTAAGTATTGAGGTATAACCTGAAGTATCAGTTGTGTCTAAGTTTTTGTACCGCAACATCCAGTCGTTTATGATTTTGAAAAAAAAATGTCATTAGAAAATGTATTGTGCTTACGAATTTCGCTGACGTTTTAATATTTCGGTTCCCAATAGAATGCTATAATAATTAAATTATTATATTTTCAGAGATATTTAATTTCTCGTTTAGGTTGTAATGACTAAATCGCTCGCCCAAATTACCCACACCCTTTCCTCGAAAAACGTTATGTCGTATAATATATAATATGCCATTGTCAAAAAGGGCTGAACGAAATGGCGTATTTTTCGGCGTACGTTTACGTTTCGATAATATATATATATATATATATATATTTAATAATAATATTATAGTACCGAAACACGCCGCGGCAGCGATAAAACTTTGTATTAATACATACATATATATATATAGTTCACTTTCAACCCCTATACGAATATACTATATACATTAAAGCAGCAGCTGCATTGCTTTTACAGTGTACTCTTAAACATTGCAAAAGCTGTACAGAGTATATACTTAATTATACATGCGAGTACGCGAATTATTGCGAGCAACGTTGAGCTTACGCACCCGCTGCCCTAAATGTGAAACACGATCAAGGCGACTACTATATTATATATTCACTCTATACCTAGTACTACCTATGTATATAGGTGGTAGTTACTAGTTGTACATAATATATATATATATATATATAAAAGCAGCCCAAACGTCCTAAATAAACTATTTTGCGAAGGAGCTCTTTCTCTGCCGCCCACGGCGGTGCACGTTAATTTTGTTCGAACTTTGGTGAATAATTGATATGCTACGACCATGTTTACAACCAACAGGTTTATATGTTTATGAATACAAAGTATATCGTAAATAATTGATAAAATAAAAATAACATGGTTTTTATAATATTATTATGAGACTTACACGCTCTACGCACCGCGGTTAGCACTCCCCGGGTTATTAGTGAAACGAGTGTATAAATTCAGTCGTCAGTTTTTATTTATTTTTCGCGTGTGGGTGTTGTTGTTGACCCATTTGCGAAAACCAAGGAAACGTGCGAAGCGTTGTTTGGTAAAATGTTTTACGATTATTTTTTATAACAAGTTAGCTTTAGTCATGTTTTATGCACTTTGTTCTCGAAATGAGATACGAATAAAATAAAAGTTGCGCTGAGTTCTTGCGTTAGTATAATATAGTTTTCAAACTAATTTGTGTGCATTTGTTTCCTTCACAACTCATAAGACACCTATTTATGTATTTATAATACTTGTTATAATTCAAGAGTAGCTTGTATATTGTATATATATATATAAAACATATTCTGACCTAAAATTGTAACCAAACAATTAATTGGCAAATTAAGATTTGGGAAATCTCTTTTAAATAATTGTCTAACTTTTTAGTTTTTATAATAAAACAAATTTGATAACTGTTTATGATGCGCCCTGCTATTTATTTATTTATTTATTTATTTAATTTCATATACAATATGAATACTGGGCCCCACTGAGATGACTCGTGTGGGGGCCCAGGAGTTCAAAAATATAATAATTAAATATAAATAAAATTACAAGTATATAGTTAAAACGAAAATGTACAAAAGGAATTAACCGTATTAAGCGTATGAAGTTTTAAGGGGTAGTATTGGGTGCTATTAGTAGTAATAAATATATAAAATGTAAGTATTTTACTTAAAAAAAACCTAAACCATTATATTCTTCACTGCTAAGATAATCCGTTTTTTGTTTTAATGTAGAAATTATAAAATATTGATGAGCATAGGTATATAGTACTATGATGTGAAGGAGGGTGGTTAAACGATTAGAGCCTAGAGGGTAGGATAAATTAACGGTTACCATCGCCACCAGTGGCTGGAGTTATTGCCTTTAGGGAGAAAGAGAGAATGGTTAATAGTATAATGTAGATACCTACCGATAAGGGTAACCAATAGAGTAAACCTATATATATATTATATATATACAGCACAGCTTTATTTCTGCCGACGCGATGCTGTGGTATTTATGGAGGGGGGCATGCGATTAACGCAGGCAAATAAATTAAATTTGTTAAATTATGTGTGTGATCGGTACCCAGTGTGTATTGTGGTGCACGGACGTATATCGTTATTATTCCATCCGCAGGCCGCCTCTGCTATGGCCACTGGTAATAAATAAAATATTAAGCATCACAATATACGAGTATTACAACGTTGACGCAGATGTACAAATGAGGGAAATTGTGCTCTCCACCGTGAAAGATAGCCTTCAGTCGTTGGCTGCGGTATTGGTAGAGATTGTGGTAGCCCCTTTATTCATTATTATAAAGAATAATCTAAATTAAAAACATTATAGTATAATAATGTTTAATATTATATTGCAAATTACCCCAAAAAATTGTTCATACAGAGCACATAAACGTAGCATTGTAAATAAAAATATGAAAAGAAAAAAATATTTTTTTAAATCTCTAAAAACTTTGTTGTATTACTTATACAACGTATAGTTGTATGTGTTATACCTGCTACTACGGTACATTATATAATAGCTGTTTTCCATTATATAGATATTCTGTTTCTCTTATTAAATTGTTGAATTTTTTTCCCAGCCATTTTTGCCATCTCGGTCCACAACGATAGTCAAAACCATCTAATCGATTAATTAGTTAGCGTTCATGCAACGTAAGATTACAAATTATAATACAATAATTTAAAATACCTACGATATAACGTTTTTGTATTATTATAACGCGTTTCGAAAGTATACGATTTATTGTGATATAAACGCTCACTAAGTTAACAACTTGTAATATTTATATTATATCTATGAATACAAAGGCCACGAACAAACAAGGCATAGTATCTGACGTCGACCCAACGTCTTTGTAAAACGAGTGACTGAGTAAGGGTAAAGTGCAGCAGATTTTTGTGCGAAAAAAGGTTTGCGGACATGATGGCGAAAGTGTGCGTTGTGTGCGTTCATCGCGTTAAGTCGGAAAGGCCGCGTAGTATATATCTGTGTGTATGTGTGGCGTGTGCAATATATATATATATATATATATATATAATAGGTATATACCGATTACACAACGGGTCGACGGACACACAAAAACGTTCTCCCGATGTATAGGTATTGTACTGACAGAACGCACGCTTTCACATATATAATATAGAAATATATAAAAAAGAAAAATTAGGTATATACCATATAGTTAAGATGATGATGTGTGTGTGTAAAAGAGCGATTGATTAGTATAATATAGTGGTTATATAGCATATACACACGTCTTGTTTTGCTATATTCATCCACCTCATCCTCTGCGATGCGATTAAAATTTGAAAAAAATGATAAATCACCATCGCGTCCGTTCATATTTGAACTAAAAATTAACTTTTCTTCACTTTTCGTACAAAAAACTCGAGTGTACAGTCGTAAATTTGACATTTTTCCAAACGCGAGAAAATTTAAAAAAAAATTACCTCTGTATCATAACTAGTATAAAGGTATACACTCCTCCCTAAAAGTAACGATGACGTAACTGATCCACGTCGACATTTTTGCATATGGGTCACCCGTGGCCCATGCCTTTGCGATCACATTTACGAAACGATAAACTACAGTATTTACGTACTATTTGATAACTACTATTTCTATACTTTTTATTTTTTAATTTACTTCAAAATTATTATTATATTATGCAAGCATATCGTGTATTAAATAATAATTATAATATAATATTCTGCATGAATAATATACAAACCATATTAACTCATTCTTCAAGATTCTTTTACATACTACATAATATTATATATTATTATGTATTTAAGTCACGTCTCTAGAGTACAGCCGTTCCGTATTCGATTGGCGATTTACGTGAACATGACTTGGTGACTGCAAAAATGTTTTCATTGGATCATTCCACTTATTTTTCTTTCAACATCATGCATATGCGTATAATCCATTTTTTCGGTGTCCAACAAAACGGTTAATGAAATCTGTCGTTTTACTCTATGCGCGTGAGACTAAATCAGCATATATACAACATTCGACTCGGGTAAAAATAAATACTGTTATTAATTTGGCTTGTGATCGTGCGAAACGAATGATTAACGACCCCCGCCGCCTCACCCATGATTGGTCACAATAGCTGTCGCTGCCGCTATATATCCACACTAAACTTCAAAGAAGTCTGCTCTCGCGGTCTACCTTTGTACTTTTCGTACTTTTTTTGTTCGACTTGTGTGTACATTTTATGTATGCATACAATCATATTAAAAAATCTGTGTTTACTGAGCACCCACTATGACTTTTTTCAGAGTAATAATGTGTAATATAATTTGATTTAAATATGTAGCTCCTCTATATTAAATATTTTGCCGACGCTATAACAACGGCAGTTTTATATTATCGCGGTACTCAATAGACAATTATTAAAGTGCTTGAACATACGTAATTATATCTTTATATATTTTTATCGAATAATTTCACCACTCGTTTCTCTTTAACTGTAGTAATAAGTCGGTTATTGCACTTTTTGTGATTCGATGGCGGTACGATATATTTATACGGCTTTCGGTCGTCCGCCCAAATATAGTGCTATTCAGTGACGGTAATAATAATGTTCAACAGAAAAAACCACGTTTTCGCTAACAGCGATAAAAACGTTTTTCTTGTGTATTATATTCTTTCCACGTGGTACTATAGAGCTAAATGCATCACTCTCGATTACGATCACAGTGTCTGTTATATGGAAAACGCCACCAGAAAATAAATCGATGGCTTAAACGTGAGTGTGTATATTGCTGAATAAATTTCGCATAAACGACACCGATATTATATACGTAAACTGTATAAAATGTTGATACATCGACTTATTTATACCTTTACGTTTATTCGAATAACATAATATAAATTATTTATCGATTTATATTTGTTCGCGTTTTGAACTCGTTTGTGACTTAATACGCTGTATTTCCCATTTCGAACGACGCAGTCTATATATTTACCTACGTATCTGTATATATAATACAATATATTGTACGGTAAAAGGATTCGTTGCATTCAAACGCACTCAAAATGTGAAATGACGCAAACCACTGGATAGTGGATGTGATGGTGTACGTATAATATACTTAAATAAAGAAAAACACTGTTAAAAAGAGGAAGTTTTCAATATTTATAGTTACCGAGCAGAGATTATGGGTCCCATGAGGTTTTTTTGGCGTTACGCCATCACCACTAGTCCGATGTGAAAAACGCGTAGAATACTTGGTGTATGGATATATATATATATATTATGATTATGTATCTAAGTTATACCACCGGAGAAAATATTTCACGCAAAGTTTGCTGTACAAAAGTTTTCAGACACAATAATGTATATAATAACAAAATGACTTGTATACACTGTCGAGAACAGCAGAATTATAAATGAATGCACTCGCGCGCGCGTGTTCAACAATAGCGCGGATATTCCCCGCGATGCAGAATATTATTGGCATAACAGTATTATTCAATAACCAGCGTTGTGTCAACATATTATTTTCTTCGTCTTCATAATTTATAATATTATGTATTCACTTGCTGTACGCAAAAACATACAATAACATAGACAGAACAGTAAATTGTATACATTATTCCGACCGGGGTTGGTTTGATTTGTATTGCAATATTTTTTCACCATCGAAATTTTTTCAATTAGAAAGAACCCGAAGAACACTAAATGTTTCGTATATGACTGTAGTACTGTACACATAAATATTTTTGAATTTTTCCAAGACAATTTCGAAAATGGTCGAAAACCTTAAAAAGGAGAAATTAATTTATTGTTGCAACCCTGTAATATTGATATTCGTAAAAACCAGAATGTTGCTATTTTTATCTTATAATATTTTAAATTTAAATTTCTGAGTTTAACACTATTAAAATGTATTATTAATAGGTACAATAAATAATAAATATCATATTTTTTAGATTTATTTTAATACTATCTTAAGGATTTAGTTTCAAAAATTTTAATTCAATACAAAGTCACCCATTTCACATAATTTTAAGTACTTACTAGCTTTACTATAGTACATAATAATAATATCAGATATTATAATACTCAATAAGTCCGAAAATATTATTACCTTTTATAATTGTTATTATAAGGTGATGCTTAATGTCATTCCATGAGTCCATGAATATTGAATATAATATAAGACATAAATACAGAAACTGCGGGTTATAGTAGCTATACAGTTATAATATTATAGTAAACCGAGCTCTCCTAATAATCATATTCTGAATGTGATTATGCGATAATGTGATTATTTTTATATGTGAAACACTGAAACATCATGAATACATTTTTTAACTTGAAAAGACAACATTATTCAGCACTATAAATGGATTACATCAAGTGCGGTACTGCGGTCCTATATACACGCTCTGGCGATTGCGCTGTGCCCTGTCCGTATGTAATATATTGTCATTTAATTTTATATTCTCATTTAACTGCAATCATAAATGTCGCTGTTGTGGTTTTGCTTCTCCTACATATTATACCATAGACATATATATTTGTTTTTATATAATTTTTACTGCGTAAAAGTTCTTGTAACTTTTATTAAAATAAAACCCCCATTATATTTTATCTTCCACTCCGTGTAAATCATCGTGTGTTTATATATATTATACATGTTACAGCGTTATATTAAAGTGTGTTTTTTCTCCGTAGAAAAGGTCTACGACATAATTTACGACTCATTTCCTTTATATTTAATCGACACCGGGATGGCGTGTGCCCAGTTGTTCTGGCACAAGGTTTTCCCGTGTCCACCACTCCGCCGTTTTCCTTTTTAGCCTTTGCCGCAAGAGCTTGTTATAAACCGTAAGATTTTTATAATAAACGAGTGTTTTTTTTTCTATTTTGGAGGACACCGTGGCTCCGGACTCCTGCAAGCTTATTGATTTTTTTTTTAATTACATTTTACCGCAAGATAGCCAGATAGGGGATCGGCAAATTGCCGGGCACGCAATATGGGCAATGCGACCAACCCCTGTGCAAATAACGTTAAATCAAAAAGCACGAAATGCTAATACACCGGGCAACATATATTTCAGGGTAATTCCATGTTTTCCAATTTTTAATATTCAATGACTAGTGAATTGCTGTAAATAGGTGCTAATTTTTTTGTAATATACGTTTATTTTCTGAGAATCCAATTTCACACGTGTGTCTTTTTACAATTGAATGTACTATAATTTTTGATTATTAAATGTATGTAAACTAAAAGTTAAACTTTATTGAATTAGGACTTGTCTATAACTAATCTACTTTTTAAGTAAAATATATTTCGAACATGGGCACAGATTGTGATGGTTTTCTAATAAAAACCCTAATTTTTCCATACGAATAAAATATTCATTTGTCACTTTGATTGATCTAAATTGAATAATGAATTCTTTAAATTTAAATATGTATTTTAATATTAGTTTCTGCTCTTAAGTCTTAATTAAGATGTATATGACATTTATATAATTATAGCTACCGCTCTAAATTTTCACATAATTGTGGGCATAAATAACAATTTTTATTGAAATTCAATCGTAGACTTAACGATATGTAATTGAAATAATTTGTTATTTAGTACATACTTTGAATGATTCGAATTATTTTATAATATTGACAAGTAGGTATGTTATTGTTAATAAAGAATAATAACATTTATATATTGTTAAAATTTTATTTAACTTTGTCACTAAGCATTATGAAGTAGTATAGTATAGTAAACTATTAGACTAGCGGTGTATTGTAACAATAATATTTTCAAAAGAAAATCGTACACTAATGCAAATGTAAACGTTTAAAATTTACACTTGATAACTAAACATAATTTTCTTTTTAAAAGTATGTACGTCATAATTGTTATGCTCCTATATATTATTATATGTAATATCGATTTTCTTATCTCTTCGTAGAACTATCGCCGCTTCTATTGATTTCTCATATTTCAATTAGCCCTACACTTTATTTTAAAACACTTAAGATCAATATTGGACATATCATATTTTGTTTGATTTTTATAACTGTTATATTATTTAAATATTAGATACTATTTCTTTAATAATTTCAGTTGTTATGTAGCCTATACCTATAGTTATTTTAATTTTAATCATAATTTTGTTAATTTGATTTATTTAATGTCAGCCTGTTTTAAACATATATTGAATTAAGTATTTGGATCTGGTCTACACCTACTTTTTTAATAAACAAATAATAAATTGTTCATAGTGAATGTATTTGGTAATAATTTTTAATAAGAATGGTAACTTCGATATCATACAGCGTTTCATTTTTCAGGCTACAAACTCCTCACACAATATAATATCGCACGTATTAAGTACAGTAAAAAATAATCAGTTCGACGAAGTGTTCGAAATAAAAGATTTAGAAAAATAATAAGTATAACTGAGAACAACTAACGGTGGTGCGCCCATCAGCAACAAGATTGGCAAGTCCCAATTACAAAATCATTAATATACCCGCGAGTACGAGGTAGGTATGTAAAGTTTTATCGCGAGGCATTTGTTTACCAAATAGTAATTATTATTATCAATTATCATTGTGCACAACAATTAAATAAATATATATATATATATATTACACACACATATAATATGTATAAATATATAATACAATATATTAATATTCGTATATGTTTGTGTCATAAAACCTTCCACCTTCGCTGCACCGCCGCACACAATGTTAATCAATCTTGCTCGCAATGATTTACGTGTAATAACAACGTATACGCCATATTATCATAAAATATGATATTATTATTCTCATTTATATTACCATAAAACAGTTTATAGTATATTACAATAATAAACATGGCTTGCTTGCGGGTCAGTTGGCAAACCAGCCGTCTCTCGTGTCCCATACACTGGCCAAGTTCTAAATATATAATCAAACCATAGATGTTTGTCACATTAGGGCTTGCTAGCACATGGCGTATTTTCTAAAGAATAATGAAAACCTTGAAACGTTCAAAATATTATAATGATGATACCATCAAATCATCGATAAGACGACAACTGACAAGTATCGCGACGACACATCAACGATTTCGTTATATACTATTGTAGGTAATCGGTCGCTTATTAAAAAAAATCTACTTTTATTATACTTCCTGGGCATCTGGTTTTCCTAAAAGTTCATCGCTTAAACGTAATCCACTATTATAAAATGTATCTGCATAATGTACCTACTATAATTTTCTATTTATCTACGTCTTGTGCTGTATGCTATTATGCTATGAAACATAGTAATTTATATTGTTATAAATTATTTTTATTTTTAAGCGTATTACCTAAGTGCGTACAATAAGTATCTAAATTTGCATTATATTACATTCTATCTATATTTTTTTTTTTTTTTTTTTAAACCTGAACGATTATTTCAACTTAATCCACTATCTACTGTTTTTATTATAAAGAACAATACATAACAAATTATTTAATAACTTTGATTATCTATTTAGCATAATATAATATTATGCATATAAATTATGATAAAAATCGATGAACATTTAATATTGTGATTACTAAACACCTCATTGAAAAATATAAACAAGAAATAATATTGCAGTATATTATAATACCTATTATATATATATATATATATGTATGTTGTATGTATGTGAATAATAATAATAAGAAGAAAGAACTGTAGATCATTGAGATCAAAATAAATACGCCTCTACATTCTATACATATGTGATATGTCATTAGTTATATACTTATATTATAATTTACAAATCATTCAAATTATTATTGTAAAAGGAGGAAACAAAATTCGATTATTACATTATAATGCATGTACCTGTTCTCTAATATGATAATAATATACTAGTAAATCGTCGATAGATGATGTTGAAATAAATTCTATGCGTTGTTCTTCCGAACGAATTGTACCAACCCGTCGTCTGTGACTTAATACTACATTAAACCTTTTTATTTAATTATTGTTGATTTATAACTAAGAAATACTTAGAAAAACTCGTGTCAGAGGCTAAAATAATTATAATATACATATTGTGTTTAATATAATTATGACTAAATAAGACCATGTACCTATCGTATAATATTGCATTAATAAAAACGTACAAGCTGAAAATAACATAATATTTATATTGTTACTTACTAATATATTATATAATACAAATACTAATAGACAGTATTCAATGAGATTTGATCGGGATTACTAGGTACACCGCATTTTTATTGAATTCATGTCCATTATATTAATAACTACAGCAAAATTAATAATATTATTATTCTATAATATAACCGTTATTTTGTTTACAGGTGTACCATTTCCACCGGGTCGTAAGTTGACCACCGCCGAAATATGGGACTCAAGGACAAACAAACCTCGACCAGACATATTGAAACAGCACTTCATACTCGAGGGTCGGATAGACGAAGCGGCCGCGTTGCGCATCGTCAACGAGGGTGCATCGTTACTCAGATCCGAAAAAACCATGATAGACATCGAAGCTCCTGTTACCGGTGGGTACAATATATTATTGCAAGACGTGGTAAATTAAATGTAACGTTTTGATCATTAATACTAGGTGTTTTAAAGACGAATATAAAGACACTAACAGTGTAGACTGTAGATTATCAGTGATAATAATTGTTGTTTTATCAAAAACACAAAATTGATTGGAAAATAATAAGTGTTCTATATTCTAAAATAATATCACCCTGTATGAAGTAGTATAAATGTCTACTTGAAAAACTATAAACGTAATCTCATCGTAGCTTTTGAATTGATACAAAACAGAAATTTACCTAACTATTATTATTATTTTAAAATAAAATATTAACAAGAATCATTATTATTTCAACCATTATAATAAAACATCAGTTAATATTTTATTTATTTTAAACACCACAAAAAGAAAAAAAGAAATGTAAAACGTGTATAATTTTTAAGTAAAAATGAACAAGAAGAGAGTATGATAAGAATAAAATAGAAAACAGCTTTTATTACGTGATTGCATTATTAGACGAACGAGCATTATAAAAAATTATAAATGTGAGAGAAAAAGGTTATTTTAAATTTAGTGTAATGAAACAAATGAAATAGAGAACAGGGTAATTAATTAATAAATTACGAAATTAACTACTATGTTTTTATTTTTATTTCTTATTATACATAATATATCGTGTGTATATGATTTTAATGTGATATTGAAAAAAACGATTCTGATAAGAACTTCTTTTTACCGAAGACGGTTAAATGATAAATTAAAAACAACCCATCATGCTTTTGACTGTAGTGTTTCTATAAAATTGTATTTTGCTGTTCATAGACATCTAAAAAATTATCCATAAATTTGCATAAAGACCGTGTGACTCGTGTTAATCGAGATACATTGAAGTTTTGAACTAATAATACCTCCCCAAATCAAAAAACACATCATTGTTTTCTTCTAACCTAGCTACGACCCATGCAATAGATAGACGTTATAATATAAACGACAGCGTTCGAAATTATTAAAATATATTATTCACAGTATGGCCCAGTATACCTTCATATTTTATTCCTGCAAGGTTATCCTACAACCGGGATTTATCTTATTCGTGTGTTATACGTTAGTAAATCGTGTTATATAAATCTCGAAGAATGTACATTCGTATATTATATTGAAGTAGGTCGTTTGGTAATCGCGCGACTGCTATACACACGCACATGTGGTAAAGACTGCTGCAAATCCCGAGAATAATGATATTCTTTTTGACAATGCATATAATAATATAATAATATCTTATACCGATGTATGAGTTGGTGTTCTGAACACGTTTTGTTGTATGTTTAACTATTCTATTGCTCAACAGATACGATATTGTCTGACGAAGTTTAATACGCGTCATATATTAAATGTCCAATGTTCTATTTGATATTATTTGCAAATGTTTTTCGTTAACTTTTGTGATTTTTATTTGCATTAGCATGACGTTTAAACCCTATATAGTTAGTCAAAGTTGTCGTTTAATTCTAACGTTGATAATATTATCTTTTCTGTCGTTTGTTCCAAAAATACTGTTGGTATGACGGTTGCTTGCAAAAATAAAATAAATTCGAAATTTTTAACTAAAAAACTATCACTTTGATTAATATATAATATCATAATTTTCTTTATCACCAACAGTAAAAATGTTGAAAGAAACATTGTTTTTTAATAATAAAAAAACTACTAAATTTTTAACAAAAACATTCATTCATTTTTATTTAATTACATATGTTTGAATAAATATCAATTCACTGTAGTATTTTAAATTGACTGTCGTTTGTCCCATTAATTTTTTTTTAATCCAATATTAGTATAGGTTTTATGTTGAAGTACATTTTAAATCGATTACGATTATTTAAATTATAAAGTATTTAAAATGTCAACTAAATCGAATTTATAATTGAATTTTTAATTTAGAACAAAATGTATAAAATCAATTAGAATATAATATCTAATATTTTAATAAATATAAAATGTATGTGTTTTTATATACTTATGTATAATTCCATCAAGCTATAATCCTATTAAATATTTGAATCAATCGTGTGTAATTACTTATTTTATATCTAATTTAAGGCACGACTGTTTACAAACAAATCAATTATTTATTTATTTATAAATTAAAGACGTTTAAACTATTAAGTACATTCATTAATTTTTACTCAGTGTTTACTCAATAGTTAATGAAAATACTTCCGACGTAAAATCATTTTTTTCTTTTAATCTAATTACAATTTTAAATCTTTGTTTGAATTAAAAATCGTTTAAGTTCCATCTCAGTGTATTTTTTTATTAATTAATTTATTTTTTTTAATATTGATTATATAATATTATAAGTACATTTCAAGTTTCAGCTAATTGTACAAACTACAAAGTGATAGTTGTCTGCAATAGAATGACTATAATAAGAATTTTATAACTTTAGAATGTTAAAAAACTATTAAAAATATCTGTGTGTATTTTTAGATAATATATACATTATATTTTCATAATTAATCATTATATTAATAAACATAAATATAATATTAGATTTTTTTCATACTGATACAATTACATGTTAAATCCTCCAAATAATCAAAATACCTACCTACTTAATAATAAAATCATATACTCATATGGAAAATGTGAATATACCTACCTACTACAGAATTATTATAAATAGAAAACAGTTAATAAAAAATATGGTATTTCATAATATGGGAAGATACGTATAAAATAACGGTAAACCTATTAAAAAAAATACAAACAAAAAATATTAAAAAATATTCTTAAAAAATACTCAAATATCAAACAAAATATTATAAAACTTTTGTTCTTTAACTTATCAAAATTAAACTTACTTTTAAAACTGAACATTGAACAAAGATGTAATATTAAAAAAATATCTAATATAAAATACCAACCATGAACCATGCATATAAAACTATACTAAAAATTAAAATCCACACATACTTATACATTTTATTCCAAAAATTTACAATCTTATAAAATAACACATTAAACATTTGACTATTATATAAAAACAAAATATAGATGTACAACAAATATATAGGATTATTATTATTCCTTTATTTAATTTTAATTTTTATAGTTTTATATTTAATTAATCATTAATCTATACGATATTATAAATAATTATAAGAAAGAAATATGTATTTATTTTTATTGATGTTTTTGTTATGTAAGAATGTAAAATGAATATATTGCAATTATTTTATTTTATTAACTATTTCCATTATCCATTTATAAAAATTACTTTTCTTGAATTTACTTAAATACATTTTTACACAACTAATATTTAACATGAATTTGTATTTAAAATTGTGAATTCGCGAGCCTACACATGAACCAGTTATTCAGTGAGGTCCGTTGGATTCTTGAAGAACAAATAAAAATTAAGAAAATTATTTCACAAAGAACTAACTTGTTTAAGATTTTCTTTCAAACATTTTTATGAAAAATGTTAGTAGATACGTTAATAATTTTATATTTAAGTCGTTCGGTAATAATATAATATTAATATTAACACAATTTTATTTTGATTGTTTGATTTAAAATTCTAGTTTGTGGCGATATTCACGGTCAATTTTACGATCTTATGAAGTTATTTGAAGTCGGTGGCCCTCCTGCGACAACTAAATACCTATTTTTGGGTGACTACGTGGACAGAGGGTATTTCAGTATAGAGGTAATTTATTATAATATTTAAATTTTTTTATTTCCTTCAATGAAAATTGGTTCTTTGGTATTAATCCAATACCAATGATCACGTCTTTTACAGTAATTTTTCATTATCAGATTTTGAAAAGTCATAATATAGGACAAAATATTTTCGGTCTCTTACGCATAAATTATATAATATAAAAATAAACAAAGAAAGCAAATAAGCATACACGTCTAACTTAAAATGTAATCATGACTTATACTTTAGTGAGAAGCAGCAGGACAACAAGAGATCTTCTTAACCTACCAGTGTGTATAAAAAGAGTTATATTTAAAAAAAAAATGGCAATTTTGTCCCAAATTTATAAAACGATAGCATCCAGCCACAGCTTAAAATGCTTAAATGATAACTTATTTTCCAAGTTTGAATGTTTTATAATTTTTTCTCAAACAGTTATTATTTTTCATACAAAATTACTAAACATCCGAGAAATTAGATAATTATGCCTAGTGACCATCATATGATTCATATACACCCTCATATTATATTCTCATTTACAATCCATCGATATCATTATTTTTTTTTACATAATAATTGTTTGAAAATATATTTTCAAAATTACTTTAAACTTACATAATACCATACTATACTTATACGGCTGTACCTACATGTTTTGGTACAGAAGCAGAGGAGTATAGGGCATCAAAAAACTGAATTAAATTTCAGAACACTGAACACTATTACACGAAATATCCAAAAGTGAAAATTAAGTATAGATTAAAGATAATATTAAATACTACATTAATTATCACTATATTACCTTAATTAATTTATCTTCATAAAATCGATATAAATATGTCAATTTATTATAATACTTATACATTAAAATTATCTTTAAGACATTAGAGTTCAGCCATATAATATTCTTATGTCAATAGGTACATGGTAGATGGTACAGTTCACAACGTGAATAATAATAGTAGCTTTATATAATACAGTACTATTGTATATTTGTATTTTGTATATTTACCTATTACGTTCAGTATTTTTGCATAAGTATAATATAATTATTAATTACATTGCACTCAACGTATAAATAAGTGAGAGACGAAAATAAGATATTGAATTTAAGATCAATATAACATTCAAATATTAATTAGGTATATTATTTATATTAAATAATCTTAACCACTAGAAATAAAAGTATTCATTTTTAATGATTATTATATTTTTATTTTTATTTAAAAAATTAAAAACAATAACCATATAACATGAACTTAAATAAGCTAATAAACTAGTTAAAAAATTGGGGCAAAGATGTTAAGTTTAAATATTCCATAATAAGCATAAAAAATAAGCATTTTATTAGTCTCAACTGTACCAAAACAAAATGATATTTTTTATTAATTTATTATTTTTATAGAAATATAATTATAAATTAATATAAAGAAACATTTTGTTTTTCATTATAATAAATATTTTCAATTTTAAGATTTTTCATATCTTATAATTTTGTTATCAATAAATCTCATTTACCAAAAAATAAACCTGCAAATATAACTTTCTAAAACAATAATAATAATAACGCTATTATTAGTCATTCTGACTTTATATATTATGTTCAATACTAAGAATTTAAATTTGCATTGTTATTAGTGAAGGGAGGTATATAATGGCCCTAACTACTCATACAATTAATGTACAATAATAGTATCTACATAAACTTAATACCGCTGCAATTTACCTGCACCTGCGATTGTTATTTCCTATGTAGTTATATATTGTTTATAAATGATTATTTTGTTTGTAGTGTGTGCTTTACTTGTGGGCTTTGAAGTTGTGCCATCCCACTACATTATTTCTATTAAGAGGAAACCACGAATGTAGACATCTAACCGAATACTTCACGTTTAAACAAGAATGTAAGTAAATCAAATTAATGCAAGCGTTTGTATTTAAAATTAATTTAATAAACGATGTTTTACTTACGTACACAATATAATACTGTACGACTCCAAATACTCATATATCTAGGAATTGCGACAATATGTGTGACTGTGTGTAATTAACGTGCATTGTTATTTTCAAAATAATCATTATTCGTTTATATTATTGCGGGTATATTAAATTCTTGAAACTAGAGAAACCTATTTTATACAACCTTTTTGTCACTTATTATTTATTAATATTGTAATTATTTTTGAATAAACAAGTTAATTCTGTACATTGACTTCGCAATAATTTTCAATTTGTAAAAATACTACTTTGCGGATCACATTAACAATTTAAATTACAATCATTTAATTTCTTACTATTTTATAAATTATAAATTATAATAACCTTGTATGAGTATAAAAAAAAAAATACGGATACAACTTTTCTATAAAATAATTTTTGTCTATTTAATTTCGATAAACAATTGTAATATAATGCACAAAATGTCTTCAATACGGTTTTGGTGGTTAAATAAAAACCTTACTTCAGCAAACCCATTGTTCTGCATTAAATATATATGTATATATATTAAACGAGTAAACTCAAAGTAACATCTGTTTAAAGTTTTAACTATTTTATAAACATGCATTAATACTGTAAATTAAACAAAAATATCTTAAAAGTACCTGTTGACTGTTACATCATATAAAAATAAATGTTTTTATTTTCTTTTATATATTATTACTTTACACATTAGTAGTTTTAACGACAATATTGAAAAAAAAAATTGTTTAGTTTCAATATGTATTATTTTCTTAGTCAATATTGAATAACCTGTGCAGTGTATATAAAACTATGACTTAAGGGACGTATACATTGTGTAATGATTTTGGTTGTATTACTCATGTGTATAGATATTATTGACAACAACATTCCCCAACGATTTCTTTTGTAAATACAAATATATTTCATTTATTTCACCACAGGTATAATATGATTATAAAGCTTTATTGGAATGTAAAATTAAATTAGATGTATTCGGATAGATAAACGGATAAATATAACTTGAGATGATAAATATATGACTTTCTGTCAGTTGAAACTATATAACTCTATACTTTTATAATATATAATATATTATATTTGTATAGTGTATATTATGCATAAAGGCTGATTAATATAATAATTTACCAAATAATTTAGTTTATACGTGCCCGCCACCGACATTGATAAAATATGAACTATCTACTCATATATTATTTTATATAGCTGATGGTGATACCAAAATAAAATCTTGGCTCGTAATTTTATTCCAACTCTAATTCTTTTATTCCCATTTTAATCACATTAACTTTTCCAGGTAAAATAAAATATTCTGAGCGAGTATATGATGCCTGTATGGAGGCATTTGATTGTTTACCTCTTGCTGCGCTCATGAATCAACAATTCCTTTGTGTTCACGGTGGACTCTCGCCAGAAATACATAATCTGGACGATATCAGAAGGGTAAGGTGCTACCGATACTTGTGTAATCGTGTATTTTTACATATATTTATCCACGTTTTGCTGTTGTTTATAAATTATTATACAAAATTTTCTTTGTTTATTTAGTTGGACCGATTCAAAGAGCCACCAGCTTTTGGTCCAATGTGTGATCTTCTTTGGTCAGATCCTCTAGAAGATTTTGGCAGCGAAAAGAACGCTGAACATTTCAGTCACAATAGCGTTAGAGGCTGTTCATATTTTTACAGGTATATATACATAATACATTACACATACTCTCTAAAGTTTCTATGCTAACGATGGGTTTCGCAAAATAGCACGAACAACTTTCGGGGTAAAAAATACTTTGGTTTTTATTACCATTGATTATAAATAAATGTTATTACATAAAATCACTTTAAGTAATAATTTTCAATATTTATATTTTATATTAACAAGACCAGTAATATATTTATACCAGAATATGGAAAAAAATATTATAGTTCAAAACATTGACAGTTATATATACTACCAAAATTACTACTTACCTTGTACTAAGGACTAAAGTCATATAATAAGACACTTGTGTTTCATTTGTAAATTGCAAGCTAGAAGTTATTTTGAATTACTATAGAGCATAGGCTATAGCCCATAAATAGTACATTACTCAAATATTTAAATACATTTATATTTTATATCATTAATTTCAAAAAATAATCTACTTTAGAATATATCATTAACAATTAATGTTGTTGTTAAAAAAAATTCAAAAATATATTTTTAGAAATAATAACTTAAGATTAGTTTAAAGAAATATTATCAAAAATATTAATAGTTTTTATTTTATATGTTTATGTAATAGATGCTTAACAAAGTGGTTATTAATTTACATTTTTGATTCTGAACGAAGTGAAGAATGTATTGATTTTACTATGATGTGTGTTTTTTTTTTTTTTTTGTGTCTGACGACAACATTTGGAGCAGTAATAATGCTCCGATTTTTGACTTCAGCCCCTCTTTGAATAGGAAAATTCATCTAGTTGGTACTTTGGGGGGTCAAAACATTTACAAATAGTTTTCAAAAAAATCGAGAAAAACAAAAAAAAAAAGCGGGTAAGTGAGTATCGCTCTGCTGTACATTAGGGGGTGGGATGGACCTCGGACTAGGGAAGGTTAAATTTGAATGCAATGATAGGTATCATTGTATACGAAAAACGATTCTGAACGGAGATGATTTGTCAGTCTAGGATATATTATACTTAAATATTGTAATATATTCTACTTTGAAACTAATTCAAACATTTAAGTAAAAGTTTCAAGATCTTACGTTTAGTAATTTTTTAAAAATAACAAAAAATCGAAAATTATTTATTAGTAAAAAGTTATTTTACACGTGTATTTTTGATTTCAAATTAAAATTAAAACTTTAAACACACGTAAAATTTTTTAAATTGAACAATCCTCAAACTTTTTTATAATTATTCTAAGCTTAACTTATGGACACCATAGTATTAAATTTTCAATTCTTAGCTTTTGATAGAAAAATATTTATAAATTTTTAACTACCAAATAGTGAAAAATTTTCATAATTTTGACGAATTTTTGTCAATATTTGAACTTCAAATGCTAATAAAAAAAAATTGTGCCTATGTATTTTTATAATTTTTGAATCAGAGTTAGAACAAGTTATGTGGACCTTTCAATTAAATTAAAATAAATAAATAAGTAATTTGTCCCAGCTAAATTTTTTTTATCAACATTTATAAAAAAAAAAATTTCAAATTTCAAATGCCTATAAATAGCTCAAAAAAAGTCAAAATGTTTTGAAAATCAAATCACGTAAAGAAAATGGCAATCTAAATAACTGGTAAAATTTTCAAGTATTTACGACTTATACTATTTGAATAACAACTAATATCAAAAATCGTTTGAGGCTAAACCGTTATTTAACGCGGTTTTGTAAAAATTTAAATTTCAATCACTCCTAACAATTTTTTGACTTAGTCCGGTAGAAATTTTTTTACAGATATTTGAAGAAAAATGTATGGAGAACTTGGAATTGTACCAAATTTTCAAAACTTAGTTATAAAAGAAAAAAATTTTACGATTTTTCAACCACAAAATTACTTGCCAATTTTCGCAATTTTGACATATTTCGTATAAATACGAACTTTAAGCACTTATAAAAAAAAATTGTGACTAACGATTTCGGATTTTTTTTTATCACTTTAAGAACAACTTATAAGAAACCTTGTATTAAATTTTTACTTGCCAATTTTCGCAATTTTGACATATTTCGTATAAATTCGAACTTTTAGCACTTATAAAAAAAAATTGTGACTAACGATTTCGGATTTTTTTTTATCACTTTAAGAAAAACTTATAAGAAACCTTGTATTAAATTTTCAAGATTTTCTGGCCGGCCAAAAAAATGTTATCGTTATTTTAAAAAAAAAATACTAAAAAAAATTAAAAATTTCAATTGTCTATAAATAGCTCAAAAAAAGTCAAAATTCTTTGAAAATTTAACTGTGTATGGAGAACGCTAATATAAACATTTGGTAAAAATTTTTAGTATTTACATCGATTAGTTTTTGAGTTTTAGCAAAATAAAAAATTCGATTTTGTCGAAAACCGGTTTTGCGTAAAAATTCCCGTTTTTCTGTCATTTTTTTTTTTTTGTTTTTCTCGATTTTTTTGAAAACTGTTGGAAAATGTTTACTTTTCACCTCTAATGCACCAAGGATATCCACTTTGCCATCGGAAACCACCCCCAAAGTTTGAAATTGAAGCATTATTTCGACTAGTTATGCTGTACACAGAAACAAAAAAAAAACACACATCATTGTAAAATCAATACATTCATCACTCCATTCAGAATCTAAAAGTGACAGAAAAATGGCAATTTTACGAAAAACCACTTTTCAACAAAATCCATTTTTTGATTTTGCTGTAACTCAAAAACGAATTATTGTAAATACTTGAAATTTTCACCAAATGTTTATATTATGGTTATCTCTTTACAGTTAAATTTTCAAAATATTTTGACCATTTTTAAGCTACTTATAGACAATTGAAATTTTCGACTTTTCTAAGTTTTTTTTCTTCAAATGCCGATAAAAATTTTTTGGGTGGCCAGAAAATCTTGAAAATTTAATACAAGGTTTCTTATAAGTTTTTCTTATAGTGATAAAAAAAAATCCGAAATCGTTAGTCACATTTTTTTTTATAAGGGCTTAAATTTCAAATTTATACGAAATATTTCAAAATTTAAATTAAATTTCATACTCTCATTATGCGTATGTTGCCAAATACTTTTTTTTTTAATAAACAGATACTATAAAGTAACCATAGTAACATATAAAAACTATACTATTTGTTTCAAAATATAATATATGACAATATTTAAATATAATATATCCTAAACTGACAAATCATCTTCGTTCAGAATCGTTTTTCGTATACAATGATACCTATCATTGCATTCAAATTTAACCTACCATAGTCCGAGGTCCACCCCACCCCCTAATATACAGCAGAGCGATACCCACTTACCCGCTTTTATTGTTTTAAACCAATGAAATATATGTGGTACAAATTTTAAATTAAATAACCATTGTAATATATTATTATTATTATTATTATTATTTAAATATTATTTAATATTAATGTATTAATAAAAATACATCAATAATCATATTAATATATAGTACTAATCATTAACATATAATCGTAAATAAGTGAATTACACACATTATGTTTTATTCAGTTTTTCGACAACCAAAAATGTGTCCATGAACTCTTCAGTTATATCAGTTATATAACTATGAATACATGTAATTATTTTAATTTAATATACATGTAAAAATGAATAATTAGAGAATTGTGTACAATTGATAATTAATGAAGTGCTCAAATAAAATTATTCTTATAATTAACTTATGAAACTCAACATAAAATATTAAAAATTGAAAACAGTGAATAACAATAAAAATATACATTTTTACATTTATCATTTCAAAATTTAAATAGATGTGCATAAATAATAGTACATTTAGATAAAAACCATAAACGAAATTTGATTAATTAAAAGGTAGGTACTTTAAGACTACGATTAAAGAGCTTAAATAAAATATGAGGGTTATAAAAAAAAGCACTATAATAACATTTTAGTATTATAGTAAACAACTCCTTTGTTTTTGTTGTATCTATTTATTTAGATATCCAATTTAATTAATTTATCACGTGAATGTAAATTCATAATTAAGATTGTAAGATTATATTTTATTTAATTAATCAAATTTGTAAATTTTCTTTTTCAGTTATGCAGCATGCTGTGATTTTCTTCAGAGCAACAATTTACTATCCATTATAAGAGCACACGAAGCTCAAGACGCAGGGTTTGTTACTCCTTTTTATACTTTATAATTCAACTTTTATAATCATTTGTGATTATTTGATTTAGATACCGAATGTATAGAAAAAGTCAAACTACCGGTTTTCCATCTTTAATCACAATATTCTCCGCTCCCAACTACTTAGATGTATACAATAACAAAGTAAGAAGTTAATATAATTTTAATAATTTATTAAATATTACTTCATAAAAATGATTGTTAACCATGGCGCATCGCGTATGTATAGGCTGCCGTTTTAAAATATGAAAATAATGTTATGAACATCAGACAATTTAACTGTTCACCGCACCCTTACTGGTTGCCAAACTTCATGGATGTGTTTACTTGGTCTTTGCCGTTCGTCGGCGAAAAAGGTATTTTAAATATTTTGATATCATTATTCACATCAACATATTTTAAACGTGTTTTTTATAGTTACCGAGATGTTAGTGAATCTATTGAATATTTGTTCGGACGATGAATTAATGACCGAAGGCGAAGATACACTTGAAGACGGTATGTACAATCACTTTACACATAATTATATGTATGCACAAATCAACAGTTTCAAATTACGTTATTTATTATTTTTTTTTTTTTTTTCGAGTACAGATATAATAATATTTTATTGCCTTCTCGATCGATGCTCGAGCTTCTATGATTAGCAACACTGATCGAGAAAGCATTTTTCACAGTAGGACAGTATATACTTTTATTTAAATTTCTATATTAAATACTATATTTTAATATTTAGCCAAATTTTAGCTTTAAATTTATTCTCACCCTATATTATTAATTAAATATTGAATTGAATAATAATTTTTATTCATTTATTTTTATACTTTGCTTTTTTTTTATTTATCTTAATTTGTGCTTCTCTGGGATTACAGCTGATGGTAAGAAATGTCTATATTACATTATTAATATTGGTTTAGTTTAAGTAGAGAACAAAACACATACTAAATAATGTCGCTAGAAAAATGGACTGCTCCCTACGTAGATATTCAAAACTCCTACCTCAATATTTTTATTTTTATTTTTATTTTTACTTCCCTTTATTTGTTGACTTTTTGAGTTGCTACCATTTATGAATTTTTATAAAACAAACCTTCTAACTCACTTGAATGTTTATTATTTATTTTATTTTTGCTCTTTATATTTTCCCTACGACAATAAAAAAATAATAAAGTCATAATCAATTGTCTCACACAAATAATTTAAAAATGAAAACGTGATGAATTTCATTATAAAAAAATAAACAATACAATAATTTCGATTTTATTGACCTTTCATATATTGATTTATTTCAAAACCATCAATATTTAATTGGCAGCGATTAAAATAACAAATAGCTGAACAGTTAGTTTCAATTAAACTAAACGAAACAATGATAGACGAGTACGAGTATATTTAGATCTGAACATGTACATGTATACTCAACGTCTGACATTTTATTTTAATAATCACACACAACCCCTGTATTCAATCCTATTTCAATTATCATTTAATTTAACTCAAATTGTATATATTTAGTAAAAGTTATAAGTCTTGAATCTAGATAATAGATTATATTTTTCAAATAAACTATAGTAAATTTAATTTCTTTATTATTTTATATTAACAATCTATAAACGAAATATAATTATTTATTTTTCCTATGAATTTATTTTCAAAATAATTTTTAATGTGTCACTATAGCTAAATACATTTAGTATGTTTCGTATTAAACCTAAATTCAATTATTTTGAATAAAGTATATCATTGAAATACAAGCTTATTTTTTTATAATAAAAGAATAAAACCGAATTAATATTGTTTCGTAATAAAAATGCGTATAAACTAAAATTCTAAATACTTTCAACAATTCCTTTTTGTACGAATAGTTTGTTTTTTAATCAAAAATTGATATTTTTTAAAATTTTCTATTTAAAAATTCATATACATGTATAGATAGATAGATACAGCATAATTATATTATAATGTTCAACTAACTAACGGAAAGATTATGAAAAAAAAAAATTTAAAAAAATTTAAAAAAAAAAAATTTTAACCTTCTATTTTTCTTAATCTTTATTATCTTGCCTTAAAATATTTACTATAAAATTATTTTAATTGAGAATAGATTTACTTATGTTTATAGGCTATTGTACCTACTTACTTTACTTATTCTTGGACGCACTCTTTCAATCTTCTATATATTTTGTTTTCTTTTGTTTTTCTGTTTATATTTTTAAAATCTTTCGCTCTCTGTGACCGACCGATCGACAGCCATTGTTGTTAAACCGATAGTTCCGAAAATGCCCGGTAAGTTTTCTTCCCGAAATTGTTTTTTCTGTTTTATTTTAATTTTCAAACATATCAACATAACTTACAATATTTTGCTGTTTTTATTTCCACTTTTCATTTTAGCAGCCCTTAGATTTTATTTTCGTTGTTGTTGTTGTTGTTTTATTTTATTTTATTAATGTTATTATTATTTTATTTTTTTTTAATTACTTATAATTATTTTCGTATTTAACACTTAATTTTATATATATTATATTGACATTAATCTTTTCTTTTTTTTTTTAATATTTCCGAGTGTTTTTAATTCGCTTGAATGTTGGTATACTAATTAATTTAATAATTCATAATAATATGACTATTTGAGAGAGTTCAGCAGACAATTATAGGAATTTCTCATTCAGTTATATACTTATGACATTAATATATTATATATTAGTAGTCATCTCTCATTTTTAATACCTGTTATATAATATAACTCACACACATACAATTCTTTAGGACCAAATAGACATTACGTATTTTTCGATTTTAGAAACGTAGGAAATCTTCGATCCTCTGTGGAATTTCCTTTGAATCGATTAACATCCTTATAAAAAACAAAATAAAAAAATAAAATCAGCCAAGCTTGCAGGACTGTGCATGACGTGATATAACACCTAATATATCTACTCACCTATACGTGTAATATTATATACTTATTAAACATTATACATCATATTTTATTGCCGATCGTTTTGTTTAAAAATAAATAAAGCTGTTACTATATACACTCCCCCTCCCCACCACCACCACTGTCTATTTTGGTTACCCGTAGAATTTTATTTTATTTAGTAATTAAAATCAAATAAAAAGTATTTATGTATGTTTAGAATTTTGTTGAAATTAAAGTAGTAATATTATATTATTATAGCCGTAGAACTAACTCCGCATCGGCCCAACCGAGTGCCGTTAAAATCAAAGTATATAATAGACATAGTGATACAATAACTATTATAGTTTTAAACTATTATATTCCATTGACGTTATTACATGTAAGTTTGTATTACACTTTTTACCCGAAATACCTTTGAATACAGAAGGTAACGGCACTTCTAATGTATATAAATTGACTTTTTCGGTTGAACACAAGCAATACAAATAAATTATGATAATTAGTTTTACATAATATTACCTATACTCACACTTCACTCGTTTGGCATTACACCAGTATAATGATAGTATATACATATATAAACTTGTTAAAAAATATGTATTTATATTAATATATTATTTTTAATAACGAACCAACAAATTATTATTTTAGGCCTGAAACAAAATTTGCTCTTATTTATAGTTTAAAAAATATATATAATATATTATATATTATACCCTATATAATATTTATATAATTTCGTTATCGGTTCATTGTAGGTTACAGGTAAAGTATTTTTAATTAAAAGAAAATAAATTTTAAATCAATTATTCATTTGACTTGATAATTTATTGACATCAATGATCAATCACACCAAGTCAAAAAAAAAAAAAAATAAATAAAATAAAATAATATACACGTTATCATTTATAAGGATACGTTTACCTACGGTATTTACCTATATATAGTTGGATAGAAAGAATATCACGCGACCTCATACTGGAAAACCATTCTTGTGCATAAATCATTTTATTTGTAGGTATATTATAATATATAGCGATTATTGTCGATTAATGACGTTAAAATAAAAAAAGCGGGTAAGTCAGTATCGCTCTGCTGTACATTAGGGGTGGGGTGGACCTCGGACTAGGGTAGGTTAAATTTGAATGCAATGATAGGTATCATTGTATACGAAAAACGATTCTGAACGGAGGTGATTTGTCAGTCTAGGATATATTATATTTAAATATTGTCATATATTCTATTTTGAAACAAATTCAAACATTTAAGTAAAAGCTTCAAGATCATACGTTTAGTAATTTTTTAAAAATAACAAAAATCGAAAATTATTTATTAGTAAAACGTTATTTTACACGTTTATTTTTGATTTCAAACTTTAAATACTCGTAAATTTTTTTAAATTGAATAATCCTCAAACTTTTTTATAATTATTCTAATCTTAGCTTATGGACAGCATAGTATTAAATTTTCAATTCTTACCTTTTGATAGTAAAATATTTATAAATTTTTAACTACCAAATAGTGAAAAATATTCATGATTTTAACGAATTTTTGTCAATATTTGAACTTCAAATGCTAATAAAAAAAAATTGTGCCTATGTATTTTTATAATTTTTGAATGAGAGTTAGAAAAAGTTATGTGGACCCTTCAATTAAATTTTCAAGTAATTTGTCCCAGCTAAATTTTTTTTATCAACATTTATAAAAAAAAAAATAAAAAAAATTTCAAATTTCAAATGCCTATAAATAGCTCAAAAAAAGTCAAAATGTTTTGAAAATCAAATCACGTAAAGAAAATGGCAATCTAAATAACTGGTAAAATGTTCAAGTATTTACGACTTATACTATTTGAATAACAACAAATATCAAAAACCGTTTGAGGCTAAACCGTTATTTAACGCGGTTTTGTAAAAATTTAAATTTCAAATACTCATAAAAAATTTTTGCCTGTAGAGTTTTTTTTACAGATATTTGAAGAAAAATGTATGGAGAACCTTGTACCAAATTTTCAAAACTTAGTTATAAAAGAAAAAAATTTTACGATTTTTCAACCACAAAATGACTTCCCAATTTTCGCAATTTTATATTTCGTATAAATTCGAACTTTAAGCACTTATAAAAAAAAATTGTGACTAACGATTTGGAATTTTTTTTTATCACTTTAAGAACAACTTATAAGAAACCTTGTATTAGATTTTCAAGATTTTCTGGTCGGCCAAAAAATTCTTTGAAAATTTAACTGAGTATGGAGAACGCTAATATAAACATTTGGTGAAAATTTCAAGTGTTTACATCGATTAATTTTTGAGTTATAGCAAAATAAAAAAATCGATTTTGTTGAAAACTGGTTTTGCGTAAAAATTCCCGTTTTTCTCTTACTTTTTTTTTTGTTTTTCTCGATTTTTTTGAAAAGTGTTGGAAAATATTTACTTTTCACCTCTATAATGCATCAAGGATATCCACTTTGCCATCGGAAACCACCCCCAAAGTTTGAAATTGAAGCATTATTTCGACTAGTTATGCTTACACAGACACATGTAGTTTCATTTTTTATTTAATTTTTATTCGAGATAAACGGTAGTTAAATAATGTCTGTAATACTGACACATTTTATAGTAATTTATTAGAGTTGTGACTAACACAAACGTTGTCTACAGACTATAATATACCTGTCCTAATACATTAACGATATCAATATGCTTAACCTATTACATTATAAACTATAAAGAAAAACATTACCGCTTAGCCATGTTATGTATAATTAAAACGTGTATATAATCCTATAAAATATTATATATAACAGGGGTTCTTATAGAAAATCAATTTGTTTGATATAAGATCAATATAAACATTAATCCATCTTTCTTAAGTTATACCCAATTTCTCTCGAAAATACCAAAATGTTTATTTTATCAAACATTTTTTAATAATTGACTTAAATAAGGATATTAAATAGTAATAATATATTATGTAGAAGTAATTTTTTGTATTTATATACCTAGTACTTACGTATTATTTATTCCATCTAAGTCCCAAAATAAGAGTTTCAAAAATAAAACCTCAATGAATAGTTTCTAGTATGGGTTGTTCTACAAGTCTTAACCATTTGAGCATGCCCTATTAATAAATTCTGTTTTTACTTATTATACATTGTCTGTATGGAAGTATTATTGTTTTTACACATAATTATAATTGAAGAAATGATTTTGATAGTGGTGTAAGATAATAAACAAAAATACCATAAAAAAATAAAAAATTATCTAAAATATTTAAATGAATAAAGTATCTGATAGGTAAAAAAAATATTATTCCAAAATAATAAATATACATTAAAATTTGTTTATAAAAAATGCACATAATAGAGGTATATCCTAATAAATATAATGAATAAATTAAAAAAAATAATATATTAAAATATTTGCAAGTATTTTATTTGAACAATAATAAAATATGATTGATATTTTCAAAAAAAGAGGAACGACGATTTTTGATAAGTTAATATTCCTAAAAAAATTAGTTTGAATGTATCAAATTTACATTCAAAACGTAAAGATAAAAAAATTATATAGGCACCTATACTATATTTATATTAGAATCCATGAGCAATAAAAATACATTCGTAGCTATTGGTTATCATTGTATAGAACTTATAAAAATAAATTAAAAGTTATGAAAATTCTGTCCTTAATTGTATTATTTTAATACTTATTTAATTTTTTGTCAGTAAACCGTATATTGCTGTATAATAAATATTTAGGTAGCATAATAATACCTATTATAATATAAATATAAATGCATTTATTTATTTATTAAGTAGGTACTTACAAGGGTAGAGTTGCGTTGTTCTTAATATTAAAACATATTGTGATGTATTTCCACAAGGCCCTTCTCTGTATCATCCCTTAAACCCACCATCAGCTCTACCACACACACTCGTTGTTAATTTGATTTACAATTATTATAATTTGAATTTTTTTTTTCTGTTTTCGTTTTGATGTACAATTTTATTTGATGCGGACATATACGGACTTGTTTGACGGCGCACCAAAAATATTATTATGACGACATTGCGTATGTTTCACTTGTTTTCTGTTTTTCATCACGTCTTTACATTTGGTAAGTATACGAAGATATCTCGCTTTTTTTTATTTTCACTCAAATTGTAGTTAATATTTATATCAGCATGTCTTGTGCTCGTCGCTGTGTTTATCATCTTTTTAAATAACTACCTAGGTGGCTAGGTATATACGTTGCTGTATTTTATTATTGCCGTATGTTAAAGCTTTTACATAATATTTTATGAATAAACAATATATAGCTATAAATACTTTTATACAGCATGTCGACGTAAGAAATATATCGAATATATTTTAAAGATAAATTATATATTATACACACACACACACACACATTTTACCTTGTGAGACGTTTTAGTATTATTATTATTAATTTTATGAATTTTTGACAAATGTTGTGTGTATATATTTTTTTCAACACCCATAACCTATACAAATAAAACAGCTACCCTTTCATTAAATTATATTATTAACATATAATTTAATATAAATATCTATATCGTTTAAATATATAATTCGTATCCTGATCTGACTTATTGCTGAACAAGCAACCGTTCGATATCCTTCATCTGCATGAACGTCGTATTCGTATACATAATTAATTGTCATCGGTCCTATATATAGGTGCATTTATATTGTGATTTGTGATGTGATTATGTTGTGACATGTGTACCTAATCTATTTGATGTGAAGTTATATAATATTTATGAATGAAAATGTTCTAATCCTTAATCAATTAAAATACATTTTAATGAATTTCAGTAAAATAGATTAGTATAAACTTTCAAAAAGATTTAATACTTTTTTAATTTACGACCTACATTGTAGGTATTTAAAAATTTCATTTTAAAGTAATAGGTATAAGATGAATTAAATTTGTTTACAATCGAATCAGAACATTTTATACTATTACCATCATGTATAAGTATAATATTCGAACTGATTATTATTATTTTTTTTTAAGCGATTTTGAATGAATCATCATTATAATTTTATTGTTTTTACTTAAAATTCGGGACAACAAAATTTCTCGTAACATCCGGGATCAATATTTAATCATTAGTTTTTCTTATATTATTCCTAATTGGCACATTTTATTTATTTATTCAAATCCATTTATTATTATTATAATTACAATTGTTTTCAATTTACGCATATGTCGTTTATATTTCAAGATGATACATTTTATAAAGAATAATTGTTAAATATTTTATAATTTTCGAAGAAATATTTATTAGATAACTACCTAAATCTTAAAATAATATTTTCTCAGGACATTATTTTGGATAATTCTTAATGTTTCATTGATTGCCTTGTTTTTTAATAATAAATATTTTCGTTCAATATTTGTTTTTATAATTTACGTTTTGTATTGTTTTATTTAAAACGTTATTTTTTTTTAATTGCTTAATTTATATTAATACAAACATAATTTTTCAACAGTTAATGCAGCCAATTTGAGAAAAGAAGTTATAAGAAATAAAATAAGAGCAATTGGAAAAATGGCAAGAGTCTTCTCTGTTTTGAGGTAAAAATATATGTATAATGAAAAATAATAATTATTCATTTTTTAATAGGGTTTTAATTTCTTAAACTTGATAAAATAAAATTATTAATACTACCTGTAATTACAATTTATAGGGAAGAAAGTGAAAGTGTATTGCAGTTGAAGGGTTTAACTCCAACTGGTGCTCTCCCTCTTGGAGCGCTGTCTGGCGGCAAAACATCGTTAAAAAATGGTAAACCGTTTTTTTATAAATATAAACATATATATAAAAAGAGTTTAAATCTATATCTTCATTTTAGTAAAATAATTAATATACATTTTTAATATGTTTATTTTAAACTTTTTGTTTACCTCAATTGAAATATATTAATATTTTATTGATATTTTAGCACTTCAAGGTTTCTCTCCTAATCATAAGATTACTTCATTTGCTGAGGCAAAAGGCCTTGATGCAATTAATGAAAGAATGCCACCACGTAAAGACACACCGCCATCTAACCAGTGCTCGCCATCTAACATAGCTACGTCATCAACTACACCAGTGACACCTGTAACAGAAGATAAATCGCCATCCCCATCAACTACTCAGAAACCAACATCATCGGAACAACCATTAACAAATACCACTCATTCATGATTACCATACATTTAGGTGAATCATTTAACATCTGTTTCATCTTAACAATATATAAGTATTAATTTAATTTAAATAAAAAATATTTCTTTGTTTTCAAAGATTTCAGATTACCTAGCTATACCAGGATCTATGTGCTGTTATCTTCTTTATACAGTCTATAGTTTATTCAATTCAATAACTACTAAAATTATTATAATAATATATCATACTCATTTCAATGGTACATTTTAAATTAAAATATTTGGCACCTTAAAAAAAGTTCCTGGGGACAATTATGTCAATATAAATAATATATATAATATAATTTTCTTTTTTTTTTTTGTAAATTATTGTCTTATATTTCTACGATTTTAATTTGCTGTTTTTGTTGTTATTTTGTTTCATTTTTTATGGTTATTTCAAATTTTAAACCTCAGTTTAAAATAAGAATGGTCAGGTATCTATTGTACTATACTTGTACATCGCTTGTTTTATCAATATCTAAGGCATAATATCTTTTGCTATACGATCTCTTCATTTTACTGTACACTCTTCTCATAATGATAAAATATCATTAAATTAATGAGAGTATTTTATATTAATTATTATTATCTAATAATTATTTACATTTTCTCATTTAATTTTTTTACCTCAATATAAATCGAAGATATTTTTGACATATATCACATTATCATTCTATTACGTATCAATTGCAATGTGCAGTAAAATGTGATGCGTCACAATAGCCTATGTATTATGCTAAATATTTTGCCATTAATTTTGTCAAATCTAAAAAACCAAAAATAAATACACATAATTAATTTAGCATAGGTATATCTTTATTATATATATACTATATACATACATTAATATTTATAAATATTTCTTTATTAATACTATTTTGTATATATTATAATATTTAAATAAAACCATTATATTAATATATCTACAATAAAATGAATTTTATATTTAGGTCCTGCAAATTTAAACATTTGTCTTCATTTTTTCTTTATAGTTTAAATTAATTAAATATTATTGATTGAAAAACTTGTTAATAATTCACTCAATTTGAATTACATTATTATCATAGCTACTAGTTTTTAACTATTATAAAAAAAAATTTAATAGTAATTTTTACTGTTCAACCATTTTTTTGAAAAAATAGAAATATTGTCCTTGTTTTATTTTTATTATAAACAAAACTATTGCTTATTATGCAGGAATAATTAACGCTCATTAATTATATATTTTTTCCACAATTATTTATTTCAATTTGTTATCCATTTCCATCTTTAGTAATATTATTGCACGTGTTATCTGCAGTTGTAAACAAATACAATATAGAAAAAAAAATGATGTCAATCACAATTTTTTTCCTATCATTATAATATCACTAATCTTTTATTATAAGACTGTTAATTTATTCGTACAAAGACTATGAATAAAAAGTAAAATTATTAATATTATATTTAGCGGATTATAAAAACCAAACCCTCCCTATCATAAAATGTATGTAACTTTTTTTCTATTGTGTGACCACCAAAAATTCTTTTATACATAATATAAATAATTTAAGACCAATATACCCTGTTAATTCTTCTATGTTTATTTGTTTTCAGAAGTTAAATAAAACTTTATACAACTTGATTTTGAGATGACTTGCTTTTATTAGATCCTTTTAAATATTGCATATTATACTGGTTACTGGTACTGATTCAATTTTATCATACTATACTTTACTTACCGATAGTGTATGTATCATAAAAAATAATAATGAAATATTAATTTTTTTAACGCTGTTTTACCATCATATAAGGTATTTTATTTTATTACTATAAGTATAGTAACATTAAAAAACTAACAATCAATATTAAATAGAAACTTTTTCTAAAAAATCTTATTGATATATTTTAACTTAATATACGATTATAAGTATTTCAGTTTCATTTACTTTGAAACTTTAATTTTATTAATTTTTTACTCTTAAAACGCAGTTGCTCATTAATTTTATTTTAGACATAATATAGACAAAATTGAAAAAATATCATACAATAGCTACCTTTCTTAAACATGTTTACATAATTAAAAATATTTTCATCTCCTTTTTAATCCTTTGAAGTTTGAAAAACTGAACATATTGTAAATAATAAAAGCCCAAAACCAAAAAGGGCTTAAATCTATCTCTTATAGAGGTACTAAGGAACGTACCTTCTTAATAAGTAATAACAAATTAGTTTACTTATTTCTTACTTCTTAGTATAGTATACCTATACTTTTCAAAATAACACAGAAAACAAAAGAAAAATGGACATTTTTTACAAGATTAGTAGGTATAAGAAAAAAACAGTTTTATTTGTTTGGTATAACTTAATTCAAATGGAATAGATACCTAGGTGCTTGAAATTTTCACCGAATATTAGAATTTTCTGTACATGATAACATTTAAAATATTTTGACTCTTTTTATTTATAGATATTCAAAAAATTCAATTGCTTTAATTTTTTTTATATAAAGGGTATTTTAAAAAGAATGCAGTTTTTGAAATTCTGGGTAATTTTTTGTTGTTAGGTGTTAAGAGTTGATTCCCGGGTCATTATATATTTTTTCAATATTTAGTCAAATATTTAGTATATTATTTATCGTAACCCAAGAGACACCACGAAGAGGTTGGTTGACAAGTTTCTCATAAATGTTGTTCTTTTTAGTTTTTTTCATACTTTGAAAATAATTCAATTTTATTTATTAATTATTTATTGTATTATATTATTATTCGTAAATTCGTGCGTAGTCTCAGTGGACATGAGCGCGCGTTGTGATTTGAATCGACTCACTCACTGCAATTTTTACATTTTCTGTTATCTATGGTTGTTGAAGTTTTTAGTGATTGATGAATGGTAGGTATATTATGTATTTTGTTTATTTTTCGTCATGAAGCAGTATATAATCGAGCACCGTGTCTTGCTAATACAATTATAAAACTCATTATATACACGGCGAGTGTAATGTAGTAACTGTTAGGAAACTTTGTACGATCCAAGGACACCGTAAAGCACCGACCACAACAACAATAACTAAGCTGATCAGAAAATTTTAAGACAGGATCAAATGAGAAAATTAAAAAGATTAAGGCTAAATATATTCTATTTTAGTATTCTGTGCCTCAACTCATATCTCATAGTAAAACAATATTGTTTATACATATTAAGTATCATTAATAATGTATTTTTAATGTTAAATAGCAAAATTAAAAAATGCGTTCTTTATGAAACACTCTATAAATACTATTGATAAAAATATTTCATTGGGTTACAAATCTTAAAAATTCAATAGAAGCTTAGGTTCCAATTAAGTTTGCCTTGCCCATTGAAAATATGGTCAAAATATTTTGTAATACAATGTAATAGTCGATACATCAAATGGCCGACTAAGGGCCAGTTGTACCATCTCCGGTTAAAGTTAATCACAGTTTAATCGGCCGAATTAGCACGGTTATCAGTGATTAAGCCTAATCGGAGTTTAATCGGTAGAAATCCATAGATATTACTGATATATTAGTAAATAACATAATTACAGCGTGGACCATCAGTATTCCACGTATATCCAATTTCCATGTTCAACAGTAAAATAAAATAATAAGATAATGTCCCTTACTAGTAAGTTACTCTTTTGTCTGTAATACATAATATTAATAATATATTAATATTATTATCTAATGTTGAAAGGACAAATCAATATTCAAACGGTAACGTATTTAAACGGTATCACCACAACGACATCCAAAACACTGTGTGCCGGTTGGCTACACTGTACCTATTTAGCGTATCGCCATTGGCCCAGCGCCTTATTATATAGTTTTCGACGTTTTCAACTAACTGATTGTTATAACTGTTTGTTTATTTACTATAGTTTGAATTTTTGAAATTTGAATTCCAGACGGCTTGACACCAGTATCACACAAACAATTTTTTGTATTTTGTTATTTTTTTAATTTTAATTTTGTATTCCCAGTTATTACAGATGTAGGACATACTGTGTTATTAATTGTTGATTTTTTTATGGTCACAACTTGAATTTTACACCGATATACTTCGGTGACAGAACGATTGAACGAAACAGCCATCTCGGCGTGTTGAAGTTTATAATTCGTCGTCCAACGAATCCGATAACCACTGCTGATTATATAAGAGTAAGTTTAATTTCAATAAGACTAATCTTTTCCGGAACATAGAATCATATTAAAAAACCATTGATTAATAATGAACGAGTGTAAACAAATTATTGATGCAATTGAAATGTCTCTGCCATATTATAATTTGTAAGTTATGTATTATAATTTATACCATAGTACAGTGTCCGGCAAAAAAACCTCCCATATTTCAAGAAGCAGTTGCAAATAAACAAAGAAATAGAAAAAATTCTTTTATTTTTTACTAATAAATATGCCATTTTTAATTATTCATTTTAAATATTATATCGGTTAAGTGGTGTCCTCCATTGCTAACACATTCATGAAGCCTTTCCTGATAGTTTTCCATAACTCTTTGTGTCATTGCTGGTGTAATGGAGACCAATGTCTGATGATTGGCTCCTTATTTGCTTGTAAGGATGCGGGCGATGATTGTACACCGTTCCTTTAAATATCCCCAAAGAACGTAATCACAGCCCACAAGGTGATCATGTTAAAAATTTTGAATTTAGAATTTTTTTTTAAAATCATGTTTTATTTTCGTTATTTTTTGTTGGTTTTTATTTTGTTTTTTTTTTGTCCCTTGCCATTATATCTACTAAAATTGCACGTATACCACTATCCATTGATACCCTTTCCACTGTTGTACCACCAACACAACTCACACAGTGCTATTTCTAATTAAAGGAGGTTTTTTGGCCAAACCCTGTACTATAATACCAGCACATAATAGCTTATTGTTTTACAATTAGCTTAATCTTACAAATAAAGTAAATTAATTAGTTATCTTAAGTTACAATTTTGATATTTTATTGTAATTCAAAGATTTAAAACTTACATATTATATCATTAAATTGTACACTGTGTTATATTCAAAATATTTATATTAATTTTAAGCTATTGCCTATTTATACATACTTTAAACCTATTCATAGGTATCACTCTACAGTAAATCGGTATTGAATCAAAAGTTAATTAAATTATGAATACAATGTTTTTGTCAAAAATGAATTCAATTTAATATCATATTATGAATAGTAATATAAATAGACTATTTTTACTCTGTATTGTTTTTCATAGCTATTAGTGATGGGTCGTTACTGCTGTAATTGGTATAATGTAACAATTACATAGGTGGAACACTGGATTGAGTAGTAACGAGTACATTGAATGTTCCACGTTTGTTACATTGGTACATTCTGTATACAAAGTTTCCAACTACAAAATGGTCCCCATCACCGATTATACCAAGTACTAGCATTATTTATACCAAGTATTACTCGTTAGATAATTTTTATAAAATTTTAATGTTTAATTTCAATTTTTTTATATTTATTTTTGATTATAAATTATAATGAAAGTTAAAATATTTGGGTTGTTTCATTAGTTCATTAATTTTTTGTTAAAATATATCATTAGTTTTTTTTTTTTTTTTGTGATCATATGATTATAAGTATTTGTTTTGTACTGCTATCCAATTAAGTATTATTAAAAATTTATACAAATATTTAATTCAAACTAGTTTCATAAATGAAACAAAACTGTAATAAATGTTTGTTATCAATAAACGAAAACGGGAGCATTAGGAATTATTATGTAATGTATTAGGTGAAATAATGAATCGTAAGTTGTAACGGTTATTATTCTATGAAAAGTACCGATGTAATGAGGTATTTATATTCGTTACTTTTATGTATTGGTAACGATAGTAACGATTCCAAGAAAGTAACATAAAATCCCATCACTAATAGCTATGCTATGATATGTCATTGAATTAAAATTTGATACTTACGTAACATTATAACAATGACTTAATGGCAAAGTATGCTTGACACCAACGTGTAATGCAAAGCTGAAAGCAGTCATCTACTTTCTTCTTTTTTAAGATTTAATACAATAATATTATCAACATAAATCAAAAAATTTTAAATATTTTTAAAATTATATTATAATGTATAGAGTACGGTTGTACTAATAATCACCTTTAATGTTGAAGGTTGAACCATTTTTATTTTTACTATTCTCAAAAGTAATAACAGATATATATAACATACAATTTAAAGTTAATGATAAGCATATTTTTTTAGTACCATTAGTTATATTATTTTTACTTAAATTCTAAATATTTCATTGAGCCTAGACCTATGTTGTATTTAAATAAATAAAAGTTATGTTCTTGTAAAATAATAAAATAAAATAAACGTTCTTTCCTAGGTAAAACCAATTTGTATCATATTTAAATTGTTCTAAGTTGACCAATAAAATTATCTTACTTGTTAGTTATTTATAATTGTAACTATGCTATAATAATTTTAAAAATATATAATTATGCTTAATTTTTAATTTATGTAGGTATTTAACTGTTTTTATTTTATTTTTTTCAGTTATTATAATTCAAGATGAGCAACCAAACAAGTTCAACTGATTCAGCATTTAAAATGCCTATGGCCCCACAATTTTATCCTTCTCAATCTGAGTCTTTACTTTTCCAAGACATTATAGAAGAGAAAGCTGCTGCACTTCGCAGTTTATTAAATGATTTTTTGAAAGTGCAACCATATCGTAAATTTGATATTGAATTTAATTCTTTTTTGAAACGCATAAAACGCATTATCATTGAAGGTCATCGTTCTGGCTCCAATGTTTCTCGAATTACTAATTCATCACAAATTGCGCCACTTTATGCTAGGCCATCAGCAAGTTTCAATTATAGGCCATCAGCGAGTTTTAACTACAGACCACCAACAACTATATCAATGGTTAGTTCTAGCGATTATGGCACATTGAGAATACCAGAAAATAATTTTCATCCCATCGAACCTAGAGAACTTTCAAATCCATTTAAACCACCAGATTGTCTTCAACCTAGAGTGGTATTATCTCGTATTGACCAATCTGGTCACAATTCTCACGAGTCTCCTTCCATAAGTGCCACAATTATTGAAGTTAGCCAAAATCATAATGTAACTGTTAAAGAAAAAAATACTCCTGAAATTACTCGTAAATCTAAATCTTTATCGAGAAATGAACCACCTGCACATAATGCATATTCTGATGTAACATTTGATGAGAATAATCATAATGAAAATGTAAATGATGACAATAATTCAATAGAATCACTTCTTGAAGATGTTGGATTTAAAATTATTGTTGGATTAACAGAAAATAATGAGACCAACAAAAAAAATAGTGCAAGTCAACATCATAATAATAAATCAAATATGCTAGGAAATGTTGAGAAATTTTTATCCATGTGGTCTTTGAATATGAAGCAAATCAAAACATCACAACAATCTAATATTTCAAAACATGTTATAATTTTAACTGGTAATTTAACATATTATTTTATTAGATATTTTTATTATTTCTTAATTTTACCAAGTCTATGTTTATTTTAGGTAATTTGTTGGGAGAAGACAAGCTTACAGTTGTAGAAAAACGTCATGAAGCTGGCATTTTAGAAGGGAGAAAAGAAAATAATTTAGTTAAAACAAAAAATGGACTATACCGTTTAGTTGGCAATATCATTGGTGGGTCACCCAATGAATTATATCAAACATGCTTGTCCATCAATGGAGTTCCAAGGACATGGAGAAATATTGTTAAACAACTAACTGGGACTGGAAATAAAACAAAAAATGTGTTTGATTTTTCAATAAGTTCTCCTGCTGGACCAATTACCAAGCCAACAAAATCTGCTGTGAATCTTGATGCGAGTATGACCAGAAAAGGAACAACTTACAGTAAACACATAACTCTTGCAAATCATAAAAGAAAATTGTCTGAGTATGATGAAACTGAAAATAATAAAATTAAACAGCGAAAATTTGGTGAACATTTACCATTATTACTAGCATCCACGCCAAAGAAACCAAAAAAACAACCCACTATGTTTGAAACTCCAAGTCAAATTTTGAAAAACAAATTTAGTCAGAATATATGCAATAATTCAAACAAACAACGAAAGCTGAATAATGTTAATGATTCTATCCATATAAACAAAAAAAGAAAATCTCAATCAAAAGAGCAGGTATAATTACAATATTCATTATTCTAATAAATTAATATATTTAAAACATAATTTATGTGTCTGTGTAATAATGTGAACTACAATAATTAATGGTATTAAAACTATAATAAAAATATTAATAGTTATTAAAAGTACCACAGTATTATTTTTTTTACATTAATTCTGGTTTGATCATGAAGCTTCAGCATGTTTAACTAGCTTTTATAATTAAGAAAATGTCAGTGCGCTGTTTGTTTTCATGTGCAACATAGATAAAACGCATTTACTTTGAATCATTTTTCTTTTTTTATGTTTTTGAGCAATCTTAAAGTAAAATCACCCATTATAAAAACAATAGAGAATAATATTTTTGAAGGTATGACATCGATTTTCAAAAATTAAAAAAAAAACTATTTTATATGAAAGTGTTTTATCTATGTTGTGTATGGGTTTGAGAGAGAACAAATATTGCGCTTACATCCTCTTGTACAAAGTTTGTAATAATTAGTAATACTTTTATGGTTCACTGCACGTGCTATTTAATATTTACTAGATATCTTATTTGATTGCTAACTCTGGATAATGCTACCAGTCAAGTTACAATTTATTAGGTATGTTGAGTTTTTATTTAATTAAATGTTCTATAAACTATACCTCTATCCTGAGTATTATTTTTATTCTCTATTCTTCATTATTTCAAAATCTATCAATATTTACGAAAAATATATTATTGTTATAATTTTTTAACTTTTTTGAATAATAACTTACATTTTTAATTTTCATATTTTGTAGTAAAATAATTTTTGGAGTATTCCGATACTATATATATCAATACTAATATTTATTGTTGGAACAAATTTATTTTAATAAGTCGGGCGATGAATTCAGAAACGAATACAATTTCGGACAAACCATAGTTATAAGATATATATAAAATTAATTTTTGTTGTCTATCATCAAATAACAGGACATTTTAATGTCCTGAAGATTCCCCTGGGAGCAACGATATAGACAAGAATGTCCTGTTTAAAATGAGACATGTGATTACCTTAGGTATAACCATATTCTCCACTCCACTTATCTAAATTTTAAATACTTATAACCAGTGGTGTATTAGAGGGAATACGAGGGTATACCCAAAACGTATTTGTCGATCATAGCGCATAGCTTTTAAAATATACACAATACGCAGGTATTGGAGCGTATACTGATAAAATATGCAATATTGATAATATATTTTTAATTTTATTATTGAATATTTTTGTTGTTATCACAAATTAATCGAGAATATTTTTTTGTATACAATATGGCACTATTACCACGATTATAAGTATATTAATATTTGTCTAGAATATGATACATTTTAAATATATGATTAATTTATGAAAGACATCACTATTTTAAAATCAAAAATTTTATCGATTGAGTGTCTGAATAATAGTTAAAAGTATATTAAAAATTAACATACAAACTGAAATACTGTGTATAAAAATAGAAAAAGCGAAGATTATAGTAGAAATTGTTGAATGTAATTTGTAATCTATTATGTAAGCAATATTTCGAGTGTAGGGAGAAAATTTTTTTTTTGCAATAAAATATAGCTTAAAGTGCGTTTACCCAAAAAATTGTTCACCAATACACCACTGCTTATAACTCATAAATACTCAATCAAATTTTTATTTTTATCCATCAATAAAATACTCTTAAAAAAATTCTGCTTCAGGCTAAGAAATAAAAATCAAAACTAATTGATGTAACTGTTTGCTGTTAAATTCTTTAAATTAATAAAAATGTAGTTGCAACCATAGATTAAATATTATTCATGTTATATTATTATTTACATGTTTCTATAATAGGCATTATAATATATTTTTGTCCACAACCACAATAGTTTGTTAGCGCTCACGATTGTAATTTAATTACAAAATTATAAATTATTCATTTGTTCCATACCGCCAAACGTTGATTTATATCTATTATCATACAGAATATTTTTCTTCGTCTATTTAATTTTTATAATAATTTATTTTTGGATATTACAGCTGAGTATGCTATCTGTTGACACATTGTGCTATTAATTTATTTGTCTATATCACCTATACCTGTGGGATATCTTTCAGTAGTGCTGAAGTCCAAATTATATTAACATCATGATTTTATTATGAGTAAATTTATATTTTTATACCTACCATTAAAATATTTTTTTATGCCATCGAGGCCTCAAGGTTTTGAAATTTCCCGACCCCATTCTAAAAACTTCCTAGCAACCTAGTACTCCAAACCTTAAATAACATAGTTATTTAGCTATGCTCTCAATGAGGCTGTATTGATATATAAATTAAACTTACTATTATGCCAGTTGATTTTGATATAGAAATATTCTTGGACTTTGTGTTGGAAATCAGTAGCAACCTAGCAGAATACCATGGATTACTAACATAATTTATAAATTAATTTTTAATATGAACTTTACACCTTATCTCAATAATTTAATTCATTCAATTATATTTACATTTCAATTATATATATATACATTATTTTTTCTGTAGTATATATTTTTATTGTTTATCATACATTTTGTTTTAGATAAATTATTGTATTAATCTAAAGTTGTTAAAATTACAAATTAGTTCTTTGTTACAAATAAGATTAAATATAATTGTGCATATACACTCAAGTTCACCTATTGTAAATGTTACTTAAATTAATATTATGTTAACTGTAGCTTAGAACAAAGTTAATAGTTAATAGATATTGATTCCAACAGAGTACTAAGATTTTGTCTTTCTGTTGGACTGATCTATGGACAATGGTCATCCCTGAACTGAATGAACAGAAATATTATATCTCCTCTATGTTTCAAGTATATTGTTAATAAGAGTATAAATGGATTCTTATCTAGACCCCTATTTAATTATTTCTAGTCAAAATAACTATTATTTGTCTTTAATAAAAATTTTTTTTCATTACTAATACTTTATTTTCAAATTACAGACAAGCACGTTTTTGAAGCCGAAAACCCCTGAAAAAACATTGTTGAGTAATATTAACAGTACAAAAAATGCCAAACTAATATCAGGAAATTCTTCTCTGGGCAACAGAAGTAACACCAAACTATCTAATCAAACATCAATAAATAATTCAAAATCGTCCAACAGTATAAACAGCAATGCTACAAAATCAAAAAGTAAAACACTAGAAAACTCATCTATGTCTATAAAAAGTTTGAACAACTCTAAGCAACAATCTAAAATGAAAACGTCCATAAACTCTACCAATCACAGTGTGGACAAATCTAAAGAAAATGTAAAAGCCATAAAACAAACAACACCAAAAATACAAAAAGATAGAACAGCTACAAAACATGTAAAAATTGTGAAAGAAGTTAAAAAAAAAAAAGTATCAGCGTCAGGAACTGCTCTTTCTAAAATCAATAAGAAAAGTGTTAAGACAATCAAACCTAAGACAAAAATATGTGATGATAGTTTAAACAACTCCAACACTCATCAAAGATTAAAAGAAAATAAATCTAAAACAAAAGAAGTGCATTGCCCCAATGGCTCATCAACAGAATTGGACCTTTTTGATTGCGTAGATCATGGTGATTATGGTAATCTAAGCGATTATAATGTTATGGCATCACCAAGCAAATTAAGTGTAGTATCAGGTAATGACAAATCCAGGAGTGTGACGCCTCCATTATTTAATTATCAATGGAGTTCAACTGCCAAGTCATTAGTTGCTAGTGAACCACCAACTCCACTAAGTAAATCAGTTGAAGCCAAAGCATTAAAGCGTGTTAAAGCACCTAAAATTACTCTAGAAGATGAAATTAAGTATAACAAAAAGAAAAATAGCAAACGATCTATTGATTTCAAAACAGTCTCTAATAAAATAAACAAAATGTTAGAATTTGGTGATGAATATGATGAAGATTAATCAATATTTTTTGTATTTTTGATGACATGTCTTATTTTTTTAATAATTGATTTTCCTTATTCTTTAACATCTTAGTTAAAATAATATGTATTTTAGCTTATTGTTTAATTTTTAATTATTATTTAAAAATATATGATTAAAATAGAACATAACTTATTATGAATTACTACATTCATTGTCTTCTTTAGCAAAGCTTATTTATAAATGTTAGAGATTATATACCTTGTTATTTAAATACATTTGTATTATTCACTTTCATTATTTTGTTATGATAATATGTTTAATATAATTTTTTCTTAATGGTATTACTATAGTTTGTAATATGTTTTCTTAAGAATTCAAAACAAACATCAAAGTAAATTTTGGGATTTAATTATTATATACGTAAGGATTAGTTTTTTTTTTTATCCAATCAAGATGTAACTTGATATTTTTGCATATATTTTTTTAAATTTAGTTTTAGTGAGGTACAAATTTGATTCAAATCATTATCATCATAACTTTAGATTTGTGCTTATTATTGAATTTTTTAGATGTTTGTACATATTATGACTGTTAATTTGTTTTTATTGCATAATTGGTTAAATTATAGACCTGTAAGATACTTGAATTTATGTAAAATTTAAATTTTTTTTGCTCATATTAATTTATTAATGCTTATTAATTTTTCATGTAATTAACATTTTTTGTTAGTTATTTTATATTTTTTTGTACATTAAATTCATGGTCTTGATCAGGAATAGGATAACAGGCTTGGAAGTATGTGGCTAAAGTTAAATTAATATTATGATTCTGTGACATATTTATCTATTTATTTTGTATCAGTTGTACAATAAATTATTTAAAGTATTAAAAAGATGAAAATGTAGCCTCAAAACAAAATGAATTTGTATAAAATACTATGTAGCTGTATAACCTGAATCTCGACTTCGGCCATGAAGTATAAACAAACAAAATATAGCACTATGACACTATATTGATGTATCTCTTAGTGAACATGGGGTTGCAAAATAAGGCCATACCCGGCTAATGTCATTTTGTGAACTCATTTCCTACGACAAATTAGATATAGTATAATATAGTTCATAGTAAATTGTCTAACTTCAGAGTGATCTCTAAACTTGCCTGGTAGATCTCTAATCGATATCGATTTCAAATGAAGTAAAAAATAGAAAAATTTTCAATGATAGAAGTGAGTTGTGGCAGCGACAGTTGAATTAAGTGATACTAAAATGGCAAAATTGCTTCATTTAAGTGACTTAAAATTTTATTTTTATTATACAATTCATCTTTGATAACATAAATAATCTGAAATAACGATTTATAGATTTATGTTATTGCAGTATGTGCTAATACATGTATGATTTTGTTAATTTTACTGAATAAAAGCTTATCAAAGTCCCATTAATGCCAAATCCCGAGCAACTTAATCGTTTCATTTTAAACTAATTTAAGTTAAGTTATCCTCTAAATAAGTTATTTGAGACAAGTCGAAGTTATTATACAACTCAAATAAATTTGACTATTTGAGAAACAAAGTAAAGTAATACGTTTAGAAAGAGGTTAATTAGTTTAGAAGTTTAATTAAAAATTAATTAATTTTAATTAGGTTCTCAATAGCTATAGTTAGACAGTTAGTGTGTTATAGGACACAACAAATTGTAAAATCAATACATTCACAGCTCTGCTCAGAACTAAATTTTATAATTGTACTCATTCGTCTCTATAATTGATTTCAACTCGATGACTGTAATTAATAATCATACAGGTACATACAACTATACAAGTATACAATAATTTAAAAATATAGTACCTATTTTAATTAAAGATGTATCAGTTTAACACACATTTAAATAACAAAAAATACTATATTGTTTTTATTAATATAATAACAATAAGGACATTGCACATAGTGGTTATAATATTATTTTGTATAATAAAATTAGAATAAATTATTTTATTAACAATTTTTCAATTTGTTATAATGTAAACTCTGTAACAATAATACAAAAAAAAAAAACATTATCTATTTATTCATATGTATACTTAAATAAACGGCGATATGTAACTTCAAAGTGTGTTACACGTGGAACACAATTACACCACACTACCTACCGTAATTATTATTGCTACAAATCAAAGTTATTGTTAATTTGATTACTTGTCCGGCGAATGGACTGCAATTGTTGCAGTACATCAGAGGTATAATTATTATTGTTAGTAGACGACGACGGAGAAGTCCGCGGTGTGACAGATGCTGTTGTACGACCAGATGACGATACATTATTTTCTCTATGCCGTTCGATTTCTTTCCACAACCTCAACTCAACGCCTCGTCTAAACGATATAAAGATTGACAGCGTTAAATGGACTAGACCTCGATAAGTCGATTAATTACAAACGGACACAGGATTACTCACTTCAAACCGAGATCTCTCAAATCTTCTCTTGTGACGTCTAGTTGTATTTGGTCCAACATAAATTGTTCGTTGACTAACTGTAAAAACGATAACAGACAAGATTAAGAAACACCACGGTTCGTGAAAAGAATATGTGTATGTAATACTATGTCTACGTATTCAGAGCCGGATTAACTTAAAAGGCGCTCCTAGGCTAATCAAAAACAAACGCCCCTACTCCTTGTAACATCATTTATTCAATAGGAGCTGAGAGTCCCCCTCCTTATTAATTTTCCAATTTTATGATTATACAAAAATGTATTATGATAAAATCATTGATCATTGTTTTAAAAAAAAATCAATACTATAAATAAGTAATAATTATAATTTATAAGTTAATAACAATAATAAAAAATAATATTAGTTGGTTAAAAAAAAATTCGTGATTTACATTGCCCGGGCAATGCATACATTGCTCGTAACATAATATTATATTATATTTACAACAGCGAACTAATTTATAATAATTAACATTATTTATTACTAATATTTAAGTTTAACTATACAAATTCTCGATGGTAAATTAAATTTGCAGATAGTATTTATATTATTATATAAGTATCTACAAAAAAAAAATTCACCATCCACGGCTTAGAGCTCCCCAAGTCGTGGCACCCCTAGGCTATAGCCTAGGAAGCCTAATCCTAAATCCGGCCCTGTACGTATTGTATGTACAAAACAGAGTTAAACCATACGATCGATTTAATTTATGGACACAATTACAAAATGTCGAATTTTAACTCTACTTGTTCTGACATCGACATTTTGATCGTATAAAACTTACTATTTTTATCGAGTGTTCGTCGATCCCGATGTCGCGAAGCCATTTGATTAGATCTTTGCAACAACCGTCCGCACTGTTTTCATAGTTGAAATCTTTGAACTCGCGACAGCAATTCCGACAAGGAGTGCAACAAAAATCGCCGCAAATGGCAGCGTTCTGTTCAGCAGTCCATTTCAACAAAGCCATCAGATCCTTTTGATCTTCCACCATTTTTTTCAGAAACCCATTTTGACATTCTAATACTTCTTCCAGAAATCTATTAAAATCAAAACTGCAATGTACAACATAAGATAATACAATATTTTTAAATATACCGTCGTTTCGACATAAGATATTAGCTTTATTTCGAAAGACGAAAGTCGTTGAGTTTTGATTTTAATTTTCTATAGACTATTCGTTTTAAGTGCTTAAACATTCCACTATTTCTACTCTTAGTCCAAAAGTTATTATTATTTTTTTTTTATAATCTATTATACATGTGGATTCTGGATTATAAATTGTAGTTACGATTATTATTAAAGTAATTAAGTAATATTGTCTCTTGTAACTATTTAAAATAGCTAAATTATTTATACGATTATATTATTTTTATTAAATTTAACGGTATTCAACGAACACGTGAATTATTGTATTGAATATTGATACTAAATATTCAAACTCATATTATAAATAATAAGTATAACTATAATACAAGATATAAAAAAAATGAATGTGTTTTTACGAATTTAATACTAAAAAGTAAAGGTACGATAGTCTGTTTCATTAATTGACGTTGGAAGAAAACCGTAGCTTTAAAAATGAAAAATAGACAGCAAATGTTTGTTGCGTCTCGGTAAAAAATAAAAATGTCCTGATAAAAACACACGTAAATTGCGGCCCGTGTTTCTGTATATAGATATTTAAAAAAGCGGGTAAGTGAGTATCGCTCTGCTGTACATTAGGGGGTGGGATGGACCTCGGACTAGGGTAGGTTAAGTTTGAATGCAATGATAGGTATCATTGTATACGAAAAACGATTCTGAACGGAGATGATTTGTCAGTCTAGGATATGTTAATATATTATATTAAAATATTGTCATATATTCTATTTTGAAACAAATTCAAACATTTAAGTAAAAGTTTTAAGATCTTACGTTTGATAATGTTTTAAAAATAACAAAAATCGAAAATTATTTATTAGTAAAACGTTATTTTACACGTGTATTTTTGATTTCAAATTAAAATTAAAACTTTAAACACTCGTAAAATTTTTTAAATTTAATGAACATCAAACTTTTTTATAATTATTCTAAGCTTAACTTATGGACAGCATAGTATTAAATTTTCAATTCTTAGCTTTTGATAGAAAAATATTTATAAATTTTTAACTACCAAATAGTGAAAAATATTCATGATTTTGACGAATTTTTGTCAATATTTGAACTTAAAATGCTAATAAAAAAAAATTGTGCCTATGTATTTTTATAATTTTTGAATGAGAGTTAGACCAAGTTATTTAGACCCTTCAATTAAATTTTCAAGTAATTTGTCCCAGCTAAATTTTTTTTATCAACATTTATAAAAAAAAATAAAAAAAAATTGAAAATCTCAATTGTCTATAAATAGCTCAAAAAAAGTCAAAATGTTTTGAAAATAAAATCACGTAAAGAAAATGGCAATCTAAATAACTGGTAAAATTTTCAAGTATTTACGACTTATACTGTTTGAATAACAACAAATATCAAAAATCGTTTGAGGCTAAACCGTTATTTAACGCGGTATTGTAAAAATTTAAATTTCAAACACTCATAAAAAATTTTTGTCTGAATCAGGTAGAGTTTTTTTTACAGATATTTGAAGAAAAATGTATGGAGAACCTTGTACCAAATTTTCAAAACTTAGTTGTAAAAGAAAAAAATTTTACGATTTTTCAACCACAAAATTACTTGCAAATTTTCGCAATTTTGACATATTTCGTATAAATTCGAACTTTAAGCACTTATAAAAAAAAATTGTGACTAACGATTTCGGATTTTTTTTTATCACTTTAAGAACAACTCATAAGAAACCTCGCATTAAATTTTTAAGATTTTCTGGCCGGCCAAAAAAATTTTATCGTTATTTTAAAAAAAAATACTAAAAAAAATTAAAAATTTCAATTGTGTATAAATAGCTCAAAAACAGTCTAAATTCTTTGAAAATTTAACTGTGTATGGAGAACGCTAATATAAACATTTGGTGAAAATTTCAAGTGTTTACATCGATTAGTTTTTGAGTTATAGCAAAATAAAAAATTCGATTTTGCCGAAAACTGGTTTTGCTTAAAAATTCCCGTTTTTCTGTCATTTTTTTTTTGTTTTTCTCGATTTTTTTGAAAACTGTTGGAAAATGTTTACTTTTCACCTCTATAATGCACCACGGATATCCACTTTGCCATCGGAAACCACCCCCAAAGTTTGAAATTGAAGCATTATTTCGACTAGTTATGCTGTACACAGACACAAAAACAAAAAAAAAAAAAAAAAAAAAAAGTGAGTATCGCTCTGCTGTACATTAGGGGGTGGGATGGACCTCGGACTAGGGAAGGTTAAATTTGAATGCAATGATAGGTATCATTGTATACGAAAAACGATTCTGAACGGAGATGATTTGTCAGTCTAGGATATATAATACTTAAATATTGTAATATATTCTACTTTGAAACTAATTCAAACATTTAAGTAAAAGTTTCAAGATCTTACGTTTAGTAATTTTTTAAAAATAACAAAAATCGAAAATTATTTATTAGTAAAAAGTTATTTTACACGTGTATTTTTAATTTCAAATTAAAATTAAAACTTTAAACACTCGTAAAATTTTTTAAATTGAACAATCCTCAAACTTTTTTATAATTATTCTAAGCTTAACTTATGGACAGCATAGTATTAAATTTTCAATTCTTAGCTTTTGATAGAAAAATATTTATAAATTTTTAACTACCAAATAGTGAAAAATATTCATGATTTTGACGAATTTTTGTCAATATTTGAACTTCAAATGCTAATAAAAAAAAATTGTGCCTATGTATTTTTATAATTTTTGAATGAGAGTTAGACCAAGTTATGCAGACCCTTCAATTAAATTTTCAAGTAATTTGTCCCAGCTAAATTTTTTTTATCAACATTTATAAAAAAAAAATAAAAAAAAATTGAAAATTTCAATTGTCTATAAATAGCTCAAAAAAAGTCTAAATGTTTTGAAAATCAAATCGCGTAAAGAAAATGGCAATCTAAATAACTGGTAAAATTTTCAAGTATTTACGACTTATACTATTTGAATAACAACAAATATTAAAAATCGTTCGAGGCTAAACCGTTATTTAACGCGGTTTTGTAAAAATTTAAATTTCAATCACTCATAAAAATTTTTTGTTTTAGTCCGGTAGAGTTTTTTCTGCAGATAGTTGAAGAAAATTTTAAGGAGAACCTTGTACCAAATTTTCAAATCTTAGTTATAAAAGAAAAAATTTTTATGATTTTTTAACCACAAAATTACTTGCCAATTTTCGCAATTTTGACATATTTCGTATAAATTCGATCTTTAAGCACTTATAAAAAAAAATTGTGACTAACGATTTCGGATTTTTTTTTATAACTTTAAGAACAACTTATAAGAAACCTTGTATTAAATTTTCAAGATTTTCTGGCCGGCCAAAAAATTTTTATCGTTATTTTAAAAAAAAATACTTAAAAAAATTGAAAATTTCAACTGTCTATAAATAGCTCAAAAAAAGTCAAAATTCTTTGAAAATTTAACTGTGTATGGAGAACGCTAATATAAATGTTTTGTGAAAATTTCAAGTGAATACATCGATTAGTTTTTGAGTTATAGCAAAATAAATAATTCGATTTTGTCGAAAACTGGTTTTGCGTAAAAATTCCCGTTTTTCTGTAATTTTTTTTTTGTTTTTCTCGATTTTTTTGAAAACTGTTGGAAAATGTTTACTTTTCACCTCTATAATGCACCAAGGATATCCACTTTGCCATCGGAAACCACCCCCAAAGTTTGAAATCGAAGCATTATTTCGACTAGTTATGCTGTACACAGACACAAAAAAAAAAAAAAAAAAAAAAAAAAAAAACACACACATCATTGTATGTAAAATCAATACATTCATCACTCCGTTCAGAATCTAAAATATATACAAGTAATACTTAAAAAGCATTACGAATTCAAATCTCGCGAAACAGATTAACAATCGAAGGATATATTAAAAATGGAATTATTAGAAACTAAAAAAATTACTCAAATTTAATTTATGAGGAAATTATCGTTCAAATTTTTACCCGATTTAATATAGTTCGTATGAGTCATAATAAATAAATTAATAAAAATATACAATTTAAATAATAATAAATAATTTATACAAAATGTACCTATACTAAAAACTAATATTTTTAACCATACCCATATTACAACTGTAATATTAGAGGTCCTAAATTTGATAAAATTAAAAATAAATATTATAATTATTACTTATTATATTATAGTTGTAAATTTATAACAAACAAATTTTAATTTTAATATAAAAAAATACCCGAGACGCAATTTACATCCAAAAGGTACATTGGGAGTTGGGACGCAACTTACAGTCACCCCCCAAAAAAACTCAGGCCGCAATTCGGAAGAAAGTTTTACTTGGGGACGCAATTATAGTAGCCACCCGTAATGTCATAAAACCTAGGCGTAATTTTGTAAAATGCGCCTTACAAAGTCACAAATGACATTTTCATTTGATACTTAATCGGAATGTATACAGACGGGGATGACAAATTACCTGTGGAACATCTCACGCCAGCTTTTCGTCGGCGAACTATCCAAGTAACAACTATCATCGGTCTTATGTGATTTTATTGACGAGCAGAACGATGGCGAGGTGGTCTTCGTTTCATCAGTGACGGCTGTGAAGATGCTACCGTCTGGCTTGACATCTTTGGCAGCAATATTTTCATCGTATTCTACACGGAAAGAAATATGATATTATATAAATCTTAAAATCGACAAGATGATTAAGTGGCGTGTTTAGATCGAAACACTGGAAGAGTTGAGACAAAAATATGTAAAGTTACGTTTTATGTATGAAATTATAACCTTTTAGGTTACCTAACGGTCCTAATTATCAGTAAAGACTCTTTACTAAAGAGTGAGGACACTGACCAGTGATTTACAAGCTAAGTCTGCACCGATTATTATAAAGAACAATATAAACTAACATGGTCGATGTGCTACCGCACGGATAATATAGAAGTATTACATTTTATATAATATATTAGTATAAGTAAAAAGTATATCTATATTATATTTAGTTTGACCACGACGTGAAATAGATTATATACCTACTATTAAAAGACCTAAAATTCTGGAATATTACAACAAATAATACCATTAACAATTTAGAATACTAGTAGCTGTCCCCGTGCACTTCGTCACCCGTACAAAAAAATAATATTCCGTTTGCGCTAGTGTAATTATTTTTACCTAAATGCGAGGTAAAAACTGCAGTTGAATAATCATCGCCCAAACGGTATTTTTATTTGAATAAACGTATGTATGTGTTAAAGTTAAAAATAGGATTCAAAATTCAACTCATCCTCGCCAATATATTCATATATATATATTACTTATTCGGTATACCTTATTTAGATACTTTATTTAGTATCCTATAGAAACCAAAAATCTTTAATGATAAATATGTCAAATATATACACTTAAATTTGTCTATGTTTTTTGATGTGAAATATCTAATGGCATGGTACGGTAGTGAGACCGACTGTTGCGTGGCGACAGTTTTGTTATTCCAAAAAATAACAATTGTTTTTAATTAATTCTATTTAAAAAAAAAATACTCAATATTTAATAACACTCGAAAATGAAGTCTTAATAATAAACTTTCTTAATTTTCCGTAAAAAAAATTCTCTCAACAAATTCCAAATTTCCAAACCCATTTTAACAAAATAATGAACATAAAACTATAAAATAACTATAGAAACCATAGATTATACTGATTTTACATCGAGCTGATGTTTAGATGTCTACGTCTACCATAGAGTAAATAAAGACAACGGTATCGAGTTCAAATCCCAGACATCAACAAATAGATTTTGCACTTTTTCTACTTATTCGGTAAACTTTTTAAAAAATTTCTTTCGTAAAAACCTTCTCCAGACAATAACAAATACAACAAAAAAAGAATTAGAAAAATCGGCCGAGCCGTTCTCAATTGATGAACTATTATACATTTTTGGCTCCATTTTAGATTCTGAACGGAGTGATGAATGTATTGAATTTACAATGATGTGTGTTTTTTTTTTAGATTCTGAACGGAGTGATGAATGTATTGATTTTACAATGATGTGTGTTTTTTTTTTTTTGTTTTTTTGTTTTTGTGTCTGTGTACAGCATAACTAGTCGAAATAATGCTTCAATTTCAAACTTTGGGGGTGGTTTCCGATGGCAAATTGGATATCCTTGGTGCATTATAGAGATGAAAAGTAAACATTTTCCAACAGTTTTCAAAAAAATCGAATTTTTTATTTTGCTGTAACTCAAAAACTAATCGATGTAAACACTTGAAATGTTCACAAAATGTTAACATTAGCGTTCTCCAAACACAGTTAAATTTTCAAAGAATTTAGACTTTTTTTGAGCTATTTATAGACAATTGAAATTTTTAATTTTTTTTAGTATTTTTTTTTAAAATAACGATAAAATTTTTTTGGCTGGCCAGAAAATCTTGAAAATTTAATACAAGGTTTCTTATAAGTTGTTCTTAAAGTGATAAAAAAAAATCCGAAATCGTTAGTCACAATTTTTTTTTATAAGTACTTAAAGTTCGAATTTATACGAAATATGTCAAAATTGCGAAAATTGGCAAGTAATTTTGTGGTTAAAAAATCGTAAAATTTTTTTCTTTTATAACTAAGTTTTGAAAATTTGGTACAAGGTTCTCCATACATTTTTCTTCAAATATCTGTAAAAAAAACTCTACCGGATTCAGACAAAAAAATTTTATGAGTGTTTGAAATTTAAATTTTTACAAAACCGCGTTAAATAACGATTTAGCCTCAAACGATTTTTGATATTTTTGTTATTCAAAAAGTATAAGTCGTAAATACTTGAAAATTTTACCAGTTATTTAGATTGCCATTTTCTTTACGCGATTTGATTTTCAAAACATTTAGACTTTTTTTGAGCTATTTATAGACAATTGAAATTTTCAATTTTTTTTTATTTTTTTTTTATAAATGTTGATAAAAAAAATTTAGCTGGGACAAATTACTTGAAAATTTAATTGAAGGGTCTGCATAACTTGGTCTAACTCTCATTCAAAAATTATAAAAATACATAGGCACAATTTTTTTTTATTAGCATTTGAAGTTCAAATATTGACAAAAATTCGTCAAAATCATGAATATTTTTCACTATTTGGTAGTTAAAAATTTATAAATATTTTTCTATCAAAAGCTAAGAATTGAAAATTTAATACTATGTTGTCCTTAAGTTAAGCTTAAAATATTTATAAAAAAGTTTGAGGATTATACAATTTAAAAAATTTTACTAGTGTTTAAAGTTTTAATTTTAATTTGAAATCAAAAATACACGTGTAAAATAACGTTTTACTAATAAATAATTTTCGATTTTTGTTATTTTTAAAAAATTACCAAACGTAAGATCTTGAAACTTTTACTTAAATGTTTGAATTAGTTTCAAAATAGAATATATGACAATATTTAAATATAATATATCCCAGACTGACAAATCATCTCCGTTCAGAATCGTTTTTCGTATACAATGATACCTATCATTGCATTCAAATTTAACCTACCCTAGTCTGAGGTCCACCCCACCCCCTAATGTACAGCAGAACGATACTCACTTACCCGCTTTTTATATATATAGATTTATATTAACGCTCTAGTATTCTATAAATAATTAAAATTATTTAATGTTTATAAATTAACTTTAAATATGCCATAATATAAGATTTTTTTATTAAAATTAATTTTTTGAAATTTTCAACGTTAAAAAATTTAAATTTTGTGGTTTTCCACTTTGGTCCGTTAAAAGGCTGAAGATAGGATAAGGTTAGGTATAATAAATACCAGGCTTAAGGACGGCAATAGCTGCATTCACGGCATTGCTGACCAATGTGTCAAGTGTAAACATCCAATGCGGCTTAATGTTATGTAACCGCAACACGGACTTGGCCTAAAACAATGATACATGAAATGAGATGGGTTATTCATGATTAACACCTACTAATAAAATAATATTATAGACTATAATACATAATTTATAATATAACGTAATTAATTACTTTTGATGTGGGGTACTATTTTATAAAATTGTAATAAAATTTACAGAGGTGCATACCACGTCACCCCTTAATTATATTGAAACAACGATATACACACAGTGTAACTGTGTAAGTATGAGAAGTTTGAACCTGCAGTAGTAAACAATAAACATGTTGTGACATAGATACAGCGGTAACAAAACAATAAATGTTAAGACCGTAACTTGGGGAGGATCCAGGGGTCCGGACCCCCCCCCCCCCGAAATTATTTTTCAGTTACGGCCTTGAATGTTATTATCAGTGCCGTCCTTAGGGGGGGGCGAATAGGGCCCAGGCCCTGGGCCTCGCGCATTTTGCTTAAATTTGGGGCCTAGCGTTTGAAAAATATAATAAAATTAGTTTTAAAAATTGTTTAATTTTTGTAGCATAATAACCATGGTAATAATATACCAAAATAACGATGTAAGTTTAAAAAAAGGTATTACAAGTATTTTTGCCCTGGGCCTCGCAAAATTCTAAGGACAGCCCTGGTTATATAATGACAGTTTTGAACTGAACACCTACAGAGTACCGACTATCATCGATAAACACCGTGCAGAGGACGAGGATACTTTATAATTATAAATGTATAGTATATATATATATTATGTAAAAAATTTCTTGTCAGTTGACTTATTTTATAATACCTACAAGGCTACAGCTTCAATAACTTTAATTTTAGCATCCAGCCCTGCTCCATACTGCACAACTAACTCACCCTCGCCCACTAATCACAAATAATAATATACATACAATTGTAAAACAATCGATACACTCACAAGAACACAACATATATCCTATAGTTACCACTCATAAGAATAAAGACAAATCGAGTGTCAACTGTCAATATATTGCAATAGTAATGAATATGATAACGTAAAATTTCATTACCGCGTCCTTAAATAAGCACAGCGATATGTGCAGTTGATGCACAGCGACAGGATCGAAGTTCAATTGCTCTTTGAGGCTGTATATGGTCCGCTCAACAATATTCCTGTTTTGGTCCGTAATGTAATCCCGGAGACCCTTCATTAACACCTCAAGATGCTCACCAGTCAACTTGGGTTGCCCAAACTCACGACGAATAAATTGCAGCCAAACCTTGCCCAACGTTGCCTGGTCTTGTGCTAATACCCGGGCCAGCGTGGTCCTTCGCTGCGAGTCTTTTTTCAACCTGTAGAACCCATCGTGTTCTGCCTCTGCTGTGCTGCCTGCCGTGCCCATGTCTATTTCAGGCGAAGCCAATGCACCCGAGGATTGTCGCCTGTTATACCGTTGACCGTCAAGACTATATATGGGTTTAACCAGGAAAAAAAAGCAATCGCACAAGACGATATAATAATTGATTTATGTTGGTTGTCAAACACACTGCAGGTACTACATAGTACTTAGATTATAATTATTTAGTTAAATGCTCTGATGTTTAAAATATATTAAAGTATTAAATTTGTTTATTAAACGATTGAGTAAAATATACCTGTTGTAAGAGTACTGCATGTTTGGTAAGCTGATGGAAGAAAGGAACTGGTCTTGTTTGATCTTTGGTTGGGATATTGTTAACCAGCTGTATACAAACACACTCCAATGTAAGCGCCCTCACTAAGTAACACATTAGTAGCATAAATCTGAAGCATTTTTTTTTTTGCATTTATCATTAGCAACGTTATATAATGCAAATTTTAATAAACATATTATTTGCTAATGCTGGTCAATAAGGATTTAACTATTTAAAAATTGATAATTGCTTAACAATTGGTGCAAAGGCAAGATTAAAAATGTGACATAAACTAGCATAAAATAGAAAATATATTCACATTTAATTATATTGAATGTACCTGTAAATTTGTATAAGAGATTAATTCTCAAAAAACAAATTTTCATGTACTTAAAAAACTGTCAGTTATTTAATTTTCAAATGTTCAATCGACCAATAAAGAAACACAATACCTAAAACCACAAATATACATTTGAAATCACAAAACATTTAATTTTTAATAAATAAATATAAATCATGTACCTAGATAATATTCATTGGTAACAAATAATTGAACAACTTTATCCTAAATCTTTATTCATTGATTTTAAATTGTTGGCTTCTATATTACAAGTCATTATGAAAAATAATAGGCGTTTTTAGAACAATTTAATAGATCTAGTCAAAAATAATTTTTTAGAAAGTTTTTTGTATGTAAATAAAAAATAATTCTAAAACTAGTTATTGAGTCGAGTCAATTTTAATTTGCAAGTCTGCCCATTGCCAAAGTGGCCAGACACATGAACAGTATACATGCCTATGGAAAAATTATAAAAAAGACTAACTGATAATATGCAATGTAACTCTATATATTTAAGAAAATAAATAAAATAGTTTATACCTAGGAAAAATTAAATATACACAGGGTGATTTTTTTATCAAACAACACTCATTATTTCCAAAAGTATTCATGTTTTTGAAAATATTTTTTTACATAGTTTCAAATTGTTAAAAAAAACAACGTTTTTATAAAAAAAATATATTTTTAAATATTTTTTATCCTTATAATTTTAAGTTTTTTACTTTTTTGAAAGACAACATAGATTTTAAATTTCATATTCTAAAGCAGAATAATTTTCTGAGTATTTTGATACATAAAAATCAAATTTAGGGTGAGTAGTTTATGAGTTATACTTATTTAAAGTTTAGACAAACGGAGTAGTGGACAAACATTTTGCGGAGTAACCCCGTACCACTCCACTCCGCGCAACTTAACTTTAAATATGTATAACTCATAAACTACTCGCCCTATATTCGATTTTTATGTATCGAAATACTCAGAAAATTATTCTGCTTTGGAATATGAAATTTAAAATCTATGTTGTCATTCAAAAAAGTAAAAAACTTAAAAAAAACTATAAGGATAAAAAATATTTAAAAATATAATTTTTTTATAAAAACGTTGTTTTTTTAACAATTTGAAACTATGTAAAAAAATATTTTCAAAAACATGAATACTTTTGGAAATAATGAGTGTTGTTTGATAAAAAAATCACCCTGTATATTATATGAAAACATAATTTAAAGTACATTGTTTTTCAACAAAAATATAAATAAAAAAATAAATAAATATAAATATATTTTGAATAAATGTTTAAAAAAAATTAGCTTTACTCTACAATTTACAGAAAATATGTCATAAAAAAATATAATATCACAATTGATTTTAATAATTTAAATAAATATATAAGTATTTATATTTTATATGTAATTATATTTTCTAATAATTATTAAAATTCTTAAGTTAACACTAAATATTAAGGAATTAATTAACTAGGTATAAAAACAACCATAAAATTAAAGAAAACATGCTTAAAACCTCAACCTTCCAAATAATTTTAGAGTATTAATCATTTAGTTATAAAATTAAACAATATTTGAATTGGATTACAGAGCATTATAAACTAATAACTTAATTGTATTACCTGTCTTCTTTTAACACATGTTTACTAGGACTTTTGTTGATATTTTCTTGATTAACTGAAACTTGATTAGTTTTTATGCCTTTCTCTACTGGTACAGATACACTGCGATTAAACTCGAGAGGAGCTATTAATGCTTTAGATGTTTTCTTTTTCCTTAAACAAACATCATTATCATTAATATAACAATTTGGTACATTTCAATTTAATGAAATGAAGAATTAGTAATATTAATTTAAATTTAAAAGCAATAAATAAAATTATACATAATCTATATTTAAAATGTATTAAGCATACTCGTTCATAAATGAATCTTCTAATAAATCAGTAGCTGTAGCTCTCTTATCTGGATCAACAGTGAAACATCTAAGTATAAAATTGCTAGCTCGGTCACTGAGTTCAACAGGTATTTCTGGATGTGTTTTATAAAAACCAACTTTAAATACAGCTGCTACTGCTGATCCGAGTTCTGTAAATGGTGGTTCGCCAGTTGCCATTTCTACAACTGTACACCCTAATGACCATATATCAGCCTACATAAATTCAAAATGATTTAGATTTTTAATTTGATTAATATAACTAGTAATAATAGTTCTAACATACTGGGGCGCCATATTCTCTTTGACCTTTATCTATTACTTCAGGAGCCATGTACTGCAATGTGCCTGTGAAAGTTCCAGTACTAGGACACAATCCAGCAAGGCGTTTAGAAGTTCCAAAATCAGATATTTTTACTACACCACTATATGTATTAACCAAGACATTATCGCCTTTAATATCACGGTGTACAATTTTTTGATCATGTAAATATTTTAGTCCTTCAAGAATTTGTTTAGTATAAAATGAAATAGTGGGCTCGTTTCCTTTTAAAGGTCCCCATTTTGAACGTAACAAAGCAGAAAGACTTCCTAAAAACCAGTATTTTTTTAGCTAACATTTAAAACAATGTAATGAAAAATTAAATATTAGAACTAACCTCCAGGTACTTGTTCCATAATTATCTTAAAAAAACCATCCTCAGATATTGATCCTAAATACCGAACTATATTTCGATGATACAGTTGAGAATGAAGTTTTATTTCTTCATGCAGTGGTTGAACATAACTTGAAAAATAATATATTGATATTAAAAAATGTAATTATATATTTAACAAAAATTTAAATAAACTTAAGTAATAAATACCCTAAATTTCTTTCGGGTATCTCCTTAACTGCAATCCGTACTTGTGTATTGAGATCAAGAGCTGCATATACAATACCATAAGTTCCTTTACCAAGAATTTTTTTTGTTTGTAAATCATTCAGCTCATATTCAAACTAAAACAAAATGTATTAAAGAATTAATGTAAATATGTATGATGCTAATTAATAACCAATAGCCCAATAGCAGAAAATAAAGATCTACATTGATTTGTTCTTCAGTTGAATCCTCATCTAAGTTAGTCATCATCCCTTCTTCGCCCTCTGTCATTTTTTTTACGAGATCATAAAACCTTTGACGATATTGGGAAGATGGAAAATACATTTGAAAATCATCAGAATTTGCATGAACGTATAAAAATAAACACCGTTCATCTATTTTGCATAAACTATAAATAAATAAACATATAATTAACATTATAACATAATTAATTAACAATTAAATACATATACCTAACACTCCTTATCATACTAGCAACAAACAACCATTTATGCACTTGTTTACAAGCATTTCTAGTACATTTTATACACTGATTGCATAAGAAGATAGATTTTTCTTCAGCACCAAGGTTTACTACAACATAACTAGGCATATATACTTTTAACTGTTCTAAGACTAAAATCTAAAAATTAAAATTATTTTTAGTCAAAACTATTTATCATGGCATTGTTATAGATTTTATTTATTTACTTACAGGAAAACGAATCGTATCATCAATTTCTGTTTTTGTAGCCTCTACAAAATATTCCATCCAAAACTTAAAGATATCTTTTTCTAATGTATATTCAACTTCTTCACTATTTTTCCTAAACTTATCAATTAGTTCAATATTTCCTACTGTTGACTTTAAGTACCTAAAACATAATTTAAATTGAGACGTGCATTCAATCTACAGATAATTAACTTACCAAATTGAAGGTTTTAATTTAAACATACATTCAGCTGCTTGAATTGCTTTACCATAGTCTTCTGCTAGCACACTAATTTCAAAAAATGTTGCTACAGCCCAGTACTCATTGAGAGATGATAAGCTTCCTTTCTTTCCAATCAAATTGTTTAAAACCATACCTATTAATGATTATTTAACAAATTTAATATTATTTTATTTTTAGTTTACTAAATATAAACATTAATAATCCTAATGAATAAAGTATAAAATATCTATAAATTAAAACATGAAATTAACAAGTAATTTTAATACAACAAACTCAGTTTAATGATTTTAACTAGTGATTCTCAATGTGGACATTAAAAATGTTATCTTCTGTTACTTAAATTTAAATTGTTTATGACATAATATATTATAGTGAAGTGTATAACTGTGTACAATAAACTTTTTAATGAATAGGTACTTAGATTAAAAATTTAAAAATTGTAAATGTTTAGTAAATATACAGTAGGCTGATTGAAATATATATGTTACGGTTTATGATGTTAACGTGGTAAATGTTGTCATTCTCCGGTAAATGACATCATTTACCTAAAAATTGGTAAATGTTGTAAATGTAGACATCCCCCGGTTATTGACATCAATCCCCAGTTTAATTGGAGAATAATATTCAATACTTCAATACATTTATGGAAAGAATTGTATCGAATTTTAAAAAATAGTTTTGACTTAAAAAATAATGTTAAATAGATTTCAATAACAAAAATATATTTTTTTTTTTTTCAATTCAGTGTTTATAAGTGAATATTGTCCAATCTATTCATTATAAATTATATTAAAATTATAATATTATGTGATTTATTTAAGTAATAAATTGGATAACTTTTGTAGTAAAACTTAATAAAGGAACATTATACTCACAAAAAAAACTATTAATTAATACTTAATTATAATAAAATTAATATTATTATAAAAATTAGTACATTAATAAACTACTCTAAGCCAATAGCCAAGTTGCTGTGGCTTAAATAATAATAATAATTACGAATTCAACGTTTCAAATTTGAAATAATATTACCCACTAAAAATAGTATAAAACAAAATAATATATTACTATTTACTATAAAATATTTTGAATAAAAATATACATAGATTATAGGTGCTTATATGGTTATGTACAAATGCAAAAGCAATTTCTATGACAGAAGAAGTAATGAAATTATTTTTAGTGTGATTGGACGGAAAAAAAGTATTCCAAATACTGTATTAAGAATATTTGTAAAAAGTATTCAAAATACTGTAATGAATACTTTCAAAAAAAAGTATTCAAAAAGTATTCAGAATACTACCCAAGTCTGATATATTAAAACAATCAGTGTATTATTTGAAATTTATCTTCATTTACCACAAGTTTTGATAAATGACGTCAATGACCAGTGAAAGATGTACAATTGGGTTTTAAAAATGTGTTTTTACAAAATTTACTTATATAATTGAATCATTTTGGTTAAGGACGTCATTGACCGAGGAATGACGACATTTACCAATTTTCTTCTTTCACCGTAACATATATAACAATTAAACTATTCACATTTTATATTATATTAAAATGATGATATCTATATGCCCAGTACATATAACCAAAAAAAAGGCAATTAGTTTTTTTTTTAATTATGTAAGCAGTGAAATATTTAAAAATTTAAAAAAAACATATAATATAATAAAGTATATAAAAGTAAATTCATTTTTATTAAATATTTATTTACAACAAAATATGGCTTAGTTTGGGGGTTCTATACATCCTGCATTTGAATAAATCATCCCAGTGCCATTACAAAATATTTTAAACACCACTTTTGTTCCATATTTCATATATATATATATTCATAACATAAGTATATAAAACTATGATTTTGTATGTGTATTTACATGATTTGATCTACCACAAAAAGGTATTAACTTTAAGATTTTTAACATAAATAACTTAAATATTTTTTCCACTGAACAATAAAACATTGAATACCAGATGATTCTTTTATCATAAAATCTTATTTATTTTAAAAACTATTAACATTTTAGAAAATATTTCTATTATTTAATTTAAAGTCAAAATAAACAATTTTTTTTTAAATCATATTTATATCATTATGATTGAAATTACAATTATACCGCACAAGGTATTTATCTACTCTACTTCACCCGCTTAAATTTCAAATACTAGTCTTATAAACTACTTGACCAAATTTTAATTTTAATATGTGAAGATACTTCAAAAAGATAATTTAAAATTAAAAATCTATGTTGTTATTCAAAACAGTATAAAACTTAAAAAATTATAATAATACAAAATATAATAATTTTTTTTTTTAATGTTGTTTTATTTCAACTAAATTATATGAAAGAAATATTTTCAAAAATGCAAATAATAATTTTTGAAATAATGAGTCATTTGTGATAAAAGAATCACCCTCTATATGAAAGGTAGGAATGTGAAATTGTTAAGAAATTAATTGAATAACAATTTATATTGGAAATAATTTAAATGATAAATTTATTTACACATTTATATAAATGTAGTTACTGTTTGGTTTACATGACACAACTGTAAGTCAGAAGAAATTTTGTCAGAAATAAAAATGATATATTCAGCCCAAAAACATACATATACATATACATAATATATGATAAAAAATCGATGAAACTAAATATGTCTGAATTTTATGAGCTGGGTATTATTATTAAACTACCAACTACATAAATTAAAGATGGATAAAATTATTGTCATATTGCCTTGTTGTGTACAGTAGTTTGGTTTGAGCCGATACTGTCTGTTAGTCAAGTCAATTCTGGTTTGATTCCGGAATTTGACAATGTTTAAATTATTTTTTTGAGTTGGTACTTAAGGAATGTTCAAAACAAAAAAAAGTGACTCTAAAGTTTACTTATTTATTTACTTATCCAAAACATTGTTATAAAATAAAAGAGATTTATGTTAAACTTAATGAAGTTGCTGGTTCTTCACAACTGTCTAACAAATTACATATATCAACCAGCGATTACATTTTAATAAGAGTAATTAAAAATTGCTAAAGACATTATGCTTACATGGCTAAAAATATCTTAATTACTTAGTGTGTTCTTAATATTACAACCAAGGGTACCCAACAGCTTATTGGTCAAATAATAAAATCGATTAAATCTACATAAAAGATTGTCGTTGTTATCACAATAAAATATTCTAGTATAAAGCTATATTCAGTATGCTGGAAAAATATCTCGCAAGTTTTTAAAAGCAAAATATAAATAAAAATACTGATTTATACTAATCATTCATGGAACATATTGAAATATGATTTATTGGTGATATTTAATCCATGTGAATTTAATATTATAGTTTTATACTAATTTTATTTTAATAAAATATTAACTATGTTCTATTTTTATTTTAAACAATAGAATACATTTTGAATTACTATGGTTGCATGAACTCCGGTGGTAGAACATATACTGAACCATGACCATATACAGGTGTCCCGCGAGAATTCACCCATAGTGATATCTCCTGTAATAATGGAGATATCATAATTCTGGTTTTTTAATATGATTCACAGGAACAAGAACTACAAATATTTCATGTTTTAATTTATTTTATGTTTTAGTAAAAAAGATAAAAAATGTATTTTTTTATTTGATTATTTAAAAAAAAAATTGAAGATAGCCATTTTGTAGAGTTTTTTTTTCTAAAAATATTGATGTTTTAACATTTTTATTTCATCAATTTCCTGATTTTTAATATTTTTTCTAGTATCGAAAAAAACTGCAAATTATTTAATACAAAAGTGCCATACTGCGATAGTGGTATCATTGTATCAAACATGTGGCCCGCGTGCTCGTATGACTGGCGAACGAGTTTTTTTTTAAATTAGAAAAAATATTAAAAATCAGGAAATTGATAAAATAAAAATGTTAAAACGTCAATATTTTCAGAAAAAAAACTCTACAAAATGGCTATCTTCAATTTTTTTTTTTTTAAATAATCAAATAAAAAATACATTTTTTAACTTTTTTACCAAAACATTTAAATAAATTAAAACATGAAATATTTGTAGTTCTTATTTCTGTGAATCTTATTAAAAAACCAAAATTATGATATCTCCATTATATCAGGATATATCGCAATGGGTAAATCCTTGCAGGACACCCTGTATATTTGTAGTTAAAATTTTTTAATAATGTATTTATTCAACTTTTTATAAATATTAATTCTATCACTGTCATGATTTTGTCATTTTTTAGTGTTTTTCGTATGGGGATTTTCATTCCACAATTTATCATAACATACCAATATGTTGAAGTTCTTCAGACTTAGAAAACTCATTTCCAGCAACAAGTAATAGTGTGGCTAAATTAATTCCAGCATATTCATTTGGTTGCACTTCAAATCCTTTTCGATACCAATGTATAGCATTTTCAAGGGCAGTTTTGTCTTCAAATGATGACTCAACAAATTTATCTTTATAAATACGACCACATAGACAAACCATATCAGGTATATGATTTTCTTTCTTTTTCAATGCTAGTTCAATTACCTCCAATGCTTTTTTTCGATCTCCAGGTTTGTTACGTCTAAACATATAATAGTTAAAAACAAATATATAAAATAAAATAATTTTTTTTCCTTTAAATAGTTAATAATAATTTTTTTATTTACCTATTCAAAGCAAAAGGATATAAATATCGCAATGCTGGTGTTTGAATATAATTTTTTTTGTTTGGAATAGTTTGTATATCTTCAACAAGTTGAACCATTGCATCATAGTCCTAATATTAAATTAAATTTTACAATACTTGACAAGTTTTCTATAATTGACACTGTTAATTTATTTAACTACCTGTACATCTCTAAATGATATCAACATAGTATGAACTACATCACCAGAAAGAACATGCGGATCATCGAGTCTTTTTCTCATTATAAGTAATTTTTTACGTAATTCTTCACCTGAATAATTTTCTCTTGCTTTTCTCAAATCTGACAAAAATTTCTCTTTAATATGAACTCTATATTAAACCAAAATAACAACTTTTTGTTAATTATATATAATTTTAGAACTAAGTAAATAAAAATATGTTCATACTTAGTTTGAATTTCAACATCTTTTAACAAATTCCTTAATTTAACTGTTACTGGTACTCTAGGTTCAAAAGCAGATGCACCATTCTCATCCTGAAATGAAGTATTGGTAGTAAGGCAAGTTCCACAATCTTCTAATTTATATGAAAGAAATGTATATGAGCCACATGATAACTGGAAAAAAAACAAAAAATATTTTGTTTAATATTAATAAAAAAATATTCTACAAAAAATATTACAAACCTTTAATCGTAATGTAACTTCAGTATCTAGATCATTATATAACATGATGTTTTGTTTCATTCCAAAACTCTCACGTAAGCCCAAATGATAAAATAGTGAGCTTTGTTGAAACTGAATTGATAAATCTACTATGGCAACATCTGCATTATAAAATGTATCCAACTCTGCAGTTTCACCAAAATCTAATTTCTCAAACTAAAATTATTGTCCAAACAAAATTATGTAAATAAATAATTCCAAGAAGGTAAGTATAAGTTACTAATCATGAATAACATTGGATATTACCAAAACAATACATAAGTTAGCATTAACAATCATAGATGCTTGTTTCACTTCTTCCAAAGCTCTTTTACGGTGTGCCAAATTACTAGTTTGGACAACATCTATAATGCATACAATGTCCATTTTGGTACGATTTGAAATGTCACTACAAACACTTGCACTGTGTGCCAAATTGCCTATAATTCAATTTTACAAAATATACATTCTCAATAGATACAAAAATAAATTATTCATTTTAATAGTATGAAAATATAAACAAATAATACGCACAAATGGTCTATATTTATTTATTAAGCTAAGTAGATACGTACTTAATAATATAAAACTGGTTCATAAAATATCATATTTTAAACTTCAGTCACAAACATTTATTATTTCATCAGTTAATATATACTTATCTACTTATAAAAATAAATATCTTACCAGTAGATTCGACATCTAGCTTATTGCTAGAGCCAAACATGTTGTTCTTTCTTTCATAAACACATTCAATCATTTGGTAATACTTAGCTTCAAAACTATATAAAAGAAAATAACTGAAAAAAAGACTTTTAGATACATATATTTAAATTTATAAAAATAATAGCGATAAAATTTTTCGAATAAAACAATAAAATTTTTAATATTCAATAATTTTTGTTGATTACAATAAACAATAACAAAATAAAAATAGTAAAAACAAATTTACAAACTTCTGAGATAATTATTGTTAAAACTTAGAAATGTAAATTCAAGGTTTCCAATGTTGCCAAATGTTTATTTAAATAAGAATAATATCAATTTTTTTTTTTTAATTTTTGAGTTGCTTCATAAACAATATGTTCAACAACACCCATAATTTAAGATATTAAATTTTAATTGAATTTATGTAACCACAGACTAAGATACATCTCGTGTAAATGAGTTATCTAAAGTCGATTTATAATCTTTTTTTATTTTTGGGATACCCACGGTTTTAGATTATTATTATTAATATAATATGTGATATCAATATTGATTATGTCTTATCAAATTTCATAAAATTGTTGCATGATAATGATAAAATAAATAACAGTCTTGTTAATTAATTATACCACAGAATAGATACTTGTACTAAATAATTTATACTACCTATCTATTATTATGAATTATGATCTAAAGTAAATGTTAATATAGTGTGACCATAATTATTTTATCCTTTAGGGGGACACTTATAAAAAAAGATACATAAATACATCATAAATACTTTTCATTTTATTTTATTTTAAATGATTTTCTATTGTTACAATAATTGTAACAATAGAAATACAAATATTATTACAATTTCAATATTTATCCTTAGATACAATTTTTTTTAGTAACAAATTTTTGTTTTTTAATGATTCATAAAATTCTAAACATATATAATCAAAGTTTAACTTGGTTATTATGCTAATGATTTTAATATAGAGTATAGACACGTTCAACTGTGTTTTCCTTTGGTCCATATTTTTGTTATGTGACTGAATTTATTATTATCAATTCATGATTAGAATACTGATACAACGTCCTGTAGAATGATTAAATATAATATGTACACTTCAAATATCATAAATGTGGGACAAATGAGGGACTCTTAGATATGCGGGACGCAACTCTAAAAACCGGGACAATCCCCCTTAATGGGGGACGTCTGGTCACACTATGTTAATACTGTATTAGTATTATATTTTATATAATGTCTAAATGTTTTGATCATCGAGTACCAGCAACGAACTAATTTTTTTTTTAAGTATAATGGTATAAGTATTAAATCATTAAGCTTGCCTAAGTAATATTATTACTTCAATTCAACCTAAAACACAGTTATGATAATTTTAAAATATAAAGTTTCAAAAAGATCATAACTTACTTAAAAATAACAATATCAATAAAAGGCTATGTGGGGCAGTTGCTATTAAAAAAGGGTAATTTGGGAAAAATACAAAAAAAAAAGAAAAAAAGTTAGCCGCCCTTAAGACAACAATTTAAGACTATTATTAAATTCTAATTTATGAATAATAGTATAGACCAAAACCATAATATTAGAAAATAATAATTAAAAAAAACATTGAATTAAAATAAATTCTTGAATACTCTTTTATCATATCAAACTTATACTCAAAAAATTAAAAAACATTTTTTAATAAGGTAAGTTAATAAAAATCATTAAAAAAAAAATACATAGATTAATGTTTTCAAAAACTGTAACATAATTAAATGCTTTAAATTGCAGTTTCTTGATGATTATGACAATATATTTGTCTCACTTGGTAGTTTGTACTGGTGGTGCTACCTTGCTGAATCTTATTATAGATAATAATGAACAATAATCCTAATTAAAAAACAAATTAATTAATTTTTATCATGCAAAAATTGAATTACAATAAAAACTTTTAAAAATTAAAATAACAAAAATAATAATTTATCAATGTGCATATCGATACCATGCTAAACTCTCAATCAGAACTTTTATTTTAAAATTATAAGATCAGTAATGATATTGCATACTTTTTGTTTACAAAAAAATACTCTTTCCTACTGCATAAATTATAATAAAATCCTAAGCGGTGTTCACATTATAAAATAGTTACCATAAATATTAAATAATAGGATAATTATTTTATTAATTTTGATAAATCAATACTTAATACCATTTATATTTTTTAGAACTTAAAAAAGATAAACTTAAGTTTAGGGAAGTAACACAAATATATCTAATTCTACCTAAACTTAAAATATATAGGTATAACTGGTAATTAAACTTTTTAAAATATTTTATTTATGTTTTATGTTATCACTAAGGAATTTTTATAAAATATATTTAAATAAATAATAAATATACAATTTATAATACATAGGTAATCTAATATTTCACATAGGATATTAAAAAATGAATAATTATTCTCACCCGAAATCAGTATTATTATAGCTGACAAAAAAAAAACCATTACAAAATTACCATAATCTAAAAACAAATAATAATAATTATTAGAATGAATAAAAAAAAAATATGTAATCATACTTTGATCTGGTAATGTGCTTTGGAAAGTATTAACTTCATTAGTACCATTAATATATATTAATGGTGTCGTCACTGGGGTTGAAGATGATTGCATATAAAGTAGAATTTTTGATTCATTACAAGTTGTTCCACTAATTGTAGAATTATCATTATGTATTGCAGATGTAGTTTCAATAGTTTTGTAATAGGACACATTTAAATCAACAATTTGTGAAATATTACTTCTATAAATTCTCTTCAACATACTATTTTCGTTATAACAATCCACTATCATTGGCAGCACTATAACAAAATAACTTAAATAAGTTTTCATTTTTTCTTAGGTACCAAAATTTAACTGTGATAAGATGATAAACCAATAAATATTTTAAAACATTATTTAATACAAAATCCTCAGATATTTATTTTTGCTATTGTATTAATATTGCAAAAATGCAATACCCTAACAAAAATATTAAAAGAACATAAATACAATTATTATTATGTAATAAATAAATACTGAATAATGCCTACTTTTATTTCAAAATATTACAATTCCATCTTAAAACAAAATATGGTCGAACATTAATAAGTCATTTATACATCAAGTTATATTATGTATTGTATGCAGGGTTGAAAAAAACACATTTTTATAAAAATGTTTTTTATACCGGTTTAAAACGTATTTTTTTTTATTTAAAACAAAAAAAACATGTAAATAATACCTTTTAATTAATCCCTATAAATTATAATAGTTAATTAACATCCCTTATCACTCATCAGTCATCATGTAATTGTGTTATTATTATTAGTTTTATTTTTATAAATATATACCTTAGGTTTCCTTACGGGACCGGGGACACCTTTTTTTAAAACTTATTTATTATTTTTTATTCATACTTATGTACCAAGTTTTAGACGCTGAGGATGGTGGTGCAATCTAAATATGGGACGGGCCAAGGGGTCATGTCTATTTTTAGTTATGAAGTTTTGTTTACAGCAATTGGCCCAATTTTTTTGGATGCCATTGTTTTTAATTTTGAAATCATTAAAATATTTGATTTTCAAATAAAAAGATTTTCCTGCAGAGTAGAAAAAATCTATAGATAATTTTAATTTAAAATTTACTGAAAATATTGTTTTAAACACACGTTTTTTTATTGATGTATAAAATGTATATTTTAAATGTTTAAAACAAAATCAATATGTTTTTTTCTAATGTTTTAAACATAATATTCCGAACGCTACGAACTAAATAATGTAGCCAATACCGTTTCAATTCAATTGTTTTTAAGCTAATTATTCAAATAATTCAACTAGGTATACAATATTCAGATCACGGAGTGTCGGAGTCCGCATAGTACAACCAACCCACAAACAATGAGTAAAATTACAAAAGTATTAAGTTTAAGTAACAATCATATAATTAACGATTACCTATATTTGATTATGATAAAAAATATACCTATAAGTACATTAAAAAATAGTTTGGTATTTACGACCAACCCAAGTGAAAGTTATACTAAGAATAAAATAATTCAACTTACTAAGAAAAAAAAGTACAACGTTTATTAAAACGAAAGTCTTCATGATTGTCTTCAAGAAAAGTGAAAAGAAAATTGATTACCAATAAGACGTCCAAGACACCAAGAACTAACAAGTAACAATATTATGTAGGTATACCTACTTCCCTTTTTTCTTTACGTAAAATGGCCGTTTTAAAATAAAATAAAACATATGTCATTGCGATCATCGATCATCGATGTGTTTAATTGGAAAAAACAATGAAATGGAAATTTTGTAATTTATGGTGACCATCTGTGGTATATTAATGGTTACGTGTCTTGGATCTAAACACAATTATAGATATTATATAGAAGTTATTATATTATTTGTGTACTGACAGTTAGTAGGTAGCATGTTTTTTGATAAACAATCCATATTGATACTATTTTGGTATTATAATAACCAAATTGAACTATAATAAGTCTGTCCAGCGAGAGATCGCGCAGATTCTGCGCATCCCCCCGCGTCACCACGCTATCAAAACTGGTTCGCTTATGGCTGGGTATCATTGGGAAACGCGCAGAAAAATTGTTTTTTTTTTTTTTGTCAGTTTGCGGCACGTTTTCTCGCTGGACAGAGTATAGGCAAGAATTAGTCAAATGTGAGTTATTACAACATGTATTTGTTTCTATATTATCCATTTCAATCATAGTCAAAAATCAAAAGAGCGGATGTTTATGCATTTATCATATTTTTGAATACCATCTATATTAATGCGGAGTAAGTTAGAAATTTATTTCATCACACAAAAAATTTAAATTTATCAATTTAATTTTACATCTTTTTACATATTTGTTTGATTTTTACTTGTTTAATTATATTTCTATATTCATCATGCTTTTGTGCATATTTGAGATTTTTCGTATTATATTAACGAACTCAGCACAACTAATATTCATAAATAGATCAAAATGTCACGCTCACGCGTTCATAGTGGACTCCATTGCGGTAAGGAGTACGACTGCCGACTACGTTTTCCTAGTTATTCAGTTTTGATGCGCGGAGTGGAGTTGTACGAGGTTACCCCGCAAAATGTTTGTCCACTATTCCGCTTGTCTAAACCTTAAATCGAATAACTCATAAACTACTTTCCATAAATTCGATTTTTATGTATTAAAATAAGTACTCAAAAAATTATTCTGCTTTGGAATATGAAATTAAAATTCTATGTTGTCATTCAAAAAAGTAAAAAACTTAAAAAAAATTATAGGTTAAGCATAAAATATATTTGCGTTTGCATGTCGCAGAACTGACAAGAGGTATGGTTAATGCAACCTTTGGAAATACTTCTTTATTTAGAATTTTTTTTTTTATGTCATCTAACCTGTTTGTTAAATTGTTCTTTAATACATTTCTGTTATTAAGAACTCTGTGTTTGAATTTATTATGTCATAAAATCATAAAATAAACTACATTGTTAAAACTAGATATTTGAAATTACAAAGACGTGGAACTTAGGGGTGCTTAAAGTAAAGCTGGGGGTGCTGAAGCACCCCCTAGCACCCCCGTAGTTGTGCCACTGCTAATACCTTGAAGTTTGATAATAAGTAAATTTACTCTACGGGGTGATTCTTTTATCATAAAAAACTCTTCTTCTTCTTGAAGTTCATATCCGTTATTCCTATCCGTTTCTTTCTAACGATAAACGACATAGTTCAATTGATGTTGTACTAAACCAGTTCTGGAAATTTTTTAGCCACGTCTACCAGGACTTCTCTTGCCTTCAATTTTTCCTTGAAATATAAGTTGCAACAATCCATATCTATTGTTATTTCTCATTATGTGACCCAGGTATTTAAATGTCCGTGTTTTTATTTTATAGTCATTACTCTTTAGTAATTCTTACTAATAAAACGCTCATTATTTCAAAAAGTATTCATTTTTTTGAAAATATTTTTTTATATAGTTTCAAATTGTTAAAAAAAATGTTTTTATTAAAAAATTATATTTTAGATTCTGAACGGAGCTGAGTGATGAATGTATTGATTTTACAATGATGTGTTTTTTTTTGTGTGTGTCTGTCGACAACATTTGGAACAGTAAAAATGCTATTCGATTTTTGACTTCAGCCCCTCTTTGAAAAGGAAATTGAATCTAGTTGGTACTTTTGGGGGTCAAAAGTTAAAAATTTTCGATATTTTTTAAATGCGTCGGGAAAAATCCTAAAAAAATAAAGGAAAAACGGGATTTTTTACGCAAAACCAGTTTTCGACTAAATCTAATTTTTTATTTTGCTATAACTCAAAAACCAATCGATGTAAATACTTGAAATTTTCACCAAATGTCTATATCAGCGTTCTCTATACACAGTTAAATTTTCAAAGTATTTTGGCCTGCCAGAAAATTTTGAACATTTAATACAAGTTTTCTTATAAGTTGTTCTTAAAGTGATAAAAAAAAAATCCAAAATCAGTCACAATATTTTTTTATAAGTGCTTAAAGTTCGAATTTATAAGAAATATGTCAAAATTGCGAAAATTGGCAAGTCATTCTGTAGTTGAAAAATCGTAAAATTTTTTTCTTTTATAACTAAGTTTTGAAAATTTGGTACAAAGTTCTCCATACATTTTTCTTCAAATATCTGTAAAAAAAACTCTACAGGCGAAAATTTTTTATGAGTGTTTGAAATTTAAATTTTTACAAAACCGCGTTAAATAACGGTTTAGCCTCAAACGATTTTTGATATTTGTTGTTTTTCAAATAGTATAAGTCGTAAATACTTGAACATTTTACCAGTTATTGAGATTGCCATTTTCTTTTAGTGATTTGATTTTCAAAATATTTTGACTTTTTTTGAGCTATTTATAGTCAACTGAAATTTTCAATTTTCCTAAGAATTTTTTTTCGAATTGTCGATAAAATTATTTTGGCTGAGTCAAAATATTTGAAAAATTAATACAAAGTTCCTCATAAGTTATTCTTATGGCTATAAAAAAAATCATAAGAATACATAGGCACAATTTTTTTTATTAGCATTTGAAGTTCAAATATTGACAAAAATTCGTCAAAATCATGAATATTTTTCACTATTTGGTAGTTAAAGATTTATTAATATTTTACTATCAAAAGCTAAGAATTGAAAATTTAATACTATACTGTCTATAAATTAAGCTTAGAATAATTATAAAAAAAGCGGGTAAGTGAGTATCGCTCTGCTGTACATTAGGTGGTGGGATGGACCTCGGACTAGGGAAGGTTAAATTTGAATGCAATGATAGGTATCATTGTATACGAAAAACGATTCTGAACGGAGATGATTTGTCAGTCTAGGATATATTATGAAAAAATCGAAAAAAATTTATTAGTTAAACGTTATTTTACACGTGTATTTTTGATTTCAAATTAAAATTTAAACTTTAAACACACGTAACATTTTTTAAATTGAACAATCCTCAAACTTTTTTATAATTATTCTAAGCTTAACTTATGGACAGCATAGTATTAAATTTTCAATTCTTAGCTTTTGATAGAAAAATATTTATACATTTTTAACTACCAAATAGTGAAAAATATTCATGATTTTGACGAATTTTTGTCAATATTTGAACTTCAAATGCTAATAAAAAAAAATTGTGACTATGTATTTTTATAATTTTTGAATGAGAGTTAGAACAAGTTATGTGGACCCTTCTATTAAATTTTCAAGTAATTTGTCCCAGCTACATTTTTTTTATCAACATTTATAAAAAAAAAATAAAGAAAAATTGAAAATTTCAATTGTCTATAAATAGCTCAAAAAAAGTCAAAATATTTTGAAAATCAAATCATGTAAAGAAAATGGCAATCTAAATAACTGGTAAAATTTTTAAGTGTTTATGACTTATACTGTTTGAATAACAACAAATATCAAATATCGTTTGAGGCTAAACCGTTATTTAACGCGGTTTTGTAAAAATTTAAATTTCAAACACTCATAAAAATTTTTTGTCTGAATCCGGTCGAGTTTTTTTTACAGATAATTGAAAAAAAATTTATGGAGAACCTTGTACCAAATTTTCAAAACTTAGTTATAAAAGAAAAAAATTTTACGATTTTTCAACCACAAAATTACTTGCAAATTTTCCCAATTTTGACATATTTCGTATAAATTCGAACTTTTAGCACTTATAAAAAAAAATTGTGACTAACGATTTCGGATTTTTTTTTATCACTTTAAGAACAACTAATAAGAAACCTTGTATTAAATTTTCAAGATTTTCTGGCCGTCCAAAAATATTTTATCGTTATTTTAAAAAAAAATACTAAAAAAAATTAAAAATTTCAATTGTCTATAAATAGCTCAAAAAAAGTCAAAATTCTTTGAAAATTTAACTGTGTATGGATAACGCTTATGTTAACATTTGATAAAAATTTCAAGTGTTTACATCGATTAGTTTTTGAGTTATAGCAAAATAAAAAATTCGATTTTGTCGAAAACCGGTTATGCGTAAAAATTCCCGTTTTTCTGTCATTTTTTTTATGTTTTTCTCGATTTTTTTGTAAACTGTTGGAAAATGTTTACTTTTCACCTCTATAATGCACCAAGGATATCCACTTTGCCATCGGAAACCACCCCCAAAGTTTGAAATTGAAGCATTATTTCGACTAGTTATGCTGTACACAGACACAAAAACAAAAAAAAAAAAAAAAAAAAACACACATCATTGTAAAATCAATACATTCATCACTCCGTTCAGAATCTAAAAGTTTGAGGATTATTCAATTTAAAAAATTTTACGAGTGTTAAAAGTTTTAATTTTAATTTGAAATCAAAAATACACGTGTAAAATAACGTTTTACTACTAAATAATTTTCGATTTTTGTTATTTTTAGAAAATTACCAAACGTAGGATCTTGAAACTTTACTTAGATGTTTGAATTTGTTTCAAAATAGAATATATGACAATATTTAAATATAATATATCTTAGACTGACAAATCATCGCCCTAAATTCGAATTTTATGTATAAAAATACTTAGAAAATTATTCTGCTTTGAAATATTAAATTAAAACTATGTTTTCATTTAAAAAAGTAAAAACTTAAAAAAAATATTAAGGATAAAAAATATTTAAAAATATAATTTTTTCATAAAAACGTTGATTTTTTAAGAACTTGAAACTATGTAAAAAAATATTTTCAAAAACATAAATACTTTTTGAAATAATAAGTGTTTTATGATAAAAGAATCACCCTGTATATAATATTAAAGTTAACAGCATAAAATTAAATTTACTGAACGCAAAATTTTTATGTCTTCCTTTCGTAAAACAGAGACAACACATGCGGGTATTATGACGTCCTGTTAAGATATTATACTATATATTAAGTATATCTTAATTCGTGGACCGTGGTATATTAAGGCGAAGTGGAGTAACTGTGACGCAATTTTAAATAGTTCGACTTAAACTGCTAATTTCTTGTGAAATAATTAACTTAAAAATATGATGGTTATTGAAATATAATGATATGGAAGTGTTATATCTAAATCATTGTCAAAATTGTAAAAAATATTCTCAAAAAATGTTTATGATTAAAAATTTAAAAAAAATGTGACAAAGGTGAAAGGGTAAGTGCAAAATCGACTAGTTAAAAACACTAATACCACTGTTATTTAAACGCAAGGCTACTGCCTAAAGCCTTATATAATATTGAAATTTAAAAATTTAGGTTAAAAACCTAAGCAATTTTACTGCTCTTATAGGTAAAACAAAATATACAAATCAAAGTAAAATCAGTACATTTATTTCACTAAAAATCAGAATCTAACATGGCATAATAGAAGACCTAGAAAAACCAATCTGAATTACTTTGAAGTTTAAACTAACTAAAACTGTAGTTATTATCTATCTTACTTGATGGTGATTGAGGACAAAATTTGGGCCAAATTAATACTTTTACAGTTTGGTACTATTAAAAGTTAAAATTTCGGTCGGGAATTTTGATTAAATGCTTAATGTCCGTTCTTGTTTCATTTTAGTCATCTTGGTACCGCGAAAAAATAACCCCATATGAGATTTTGATGGATTTTGCAAATTATCTAAATATATTAGTATTATGTCATTCCGTATAATACAATTTATAACATACATACATACAATTTTTATATTCCCACAAATAATGTTAAATTTGGATTCAATGATAAATTATTGTTTACCTACCAAAAATTTACTATAGATAATCTATAAACCTTGGGTTTTCCCCCGTTAGTACGCCACTGATTATTGATATTTCAAACAAATTTACCATGATTTAAAATATTAATTATTTGTTTTATATTTATAAATTTTTTACATTGTATTATTATTACACATTTATAATTATATTAGGCAGAAACACTAGAAACACAATCATCTTAATCTTTATTGTACGATTATATTAATCTTTGGAGGCAAATCAGTCATTTTAGTATTTTACTATAGTTTAAAATTTAAATAGCAATATTAAGGATCTAATATCAGCAGTGTTATCACACCGTCTGATACGAATGCTGTTTAACACTTTAACTCCATTCAGTCGTGAGTTGTGTCCGTTCTATGAATAATAATATAGAATTAAGATTAATTATAGTGTATCGCCGTATCGGTGCATTATACATCATGTCTATAGGTGCAAATAATAATAGGAAAAAAATCCCCATCATAGGGAAAAAAGCCTTGTACCAACTAAATACATTATTCGTTATTTTATTATGATTTACATAAATAAATATAATCATTACATTTATCTATATAGCACTTCGTTTACATATTTAAAAGTAACATTGTCGATAATTGCAATTTGTAATTTGTATCTACATAATTAAAAAAATGTTAAAAGTTTAAAACAATTGTCATTTGTATATTGTATATAATTTAAATAATTTATTATTAATAATAATTTTTTAATTTTATAATACAAATGATAAATGACAATATAATTAAACATTTTTGTCCTCAAAATGTTTTTAACTTATATAGGTACTAGGTACAAGCCGTAAAAATGACAATTATCGAAAATGTTAAATGCAGATGCAGAATGCAGCTAACTATACTTTTAGATAATATGCTAGTTTAAAGAAATGTTATATAGATAAAAAAAATATAATGACTAATGATTATATTTAATTATGTAGGTAAATCATAATAAAATAACGAATAATGTATTTAGCTGGTACAGGGTTTTTTCTTTCGATGAATGTTGTTAGGGGATTTTTTTCTGGGATTTTTTTTCCTAGATTCGCGCAAATAGAGGATGCTAGGGGGCTTAGCCCCTCTAAAAACTAATAATGTTTTGTGATAATTTAATCAAACACTATTTGCGCCTATGATCATGTCATCATATTAAAATTATCCAATATCCATTATATTACATTATAGCCCTATAGGTATTGTTTCGTTTATTGATGTAGTGGGCGCGCTCGCACATCATAATTCATTCTGTTTTTCAGTTTATAATGTTTAGATTAAAGGTCGACCGTCGACCGACCTACGTGGCTTCGTGATAAGCTATAAGCATGTCTGATAAATGATAATTATTAATTTTAATTACACATTTTTGATGTAAGGCATTAAGCCATTAAGGCTTAGTGGAATTTGCTAACAAATATATCTGTATTACTGTATTATTGCAGTGTAAGTAGGTATTAAATTATATTATCAATTATGAAGTATTTGTTTTAAAAATGTGATAAATCTGTGGTTGGGTACACGATTAAAGATAGGTATATTATCTTTAATTGTGATTGGGTATAACATCTTAGTCCGTGGGTATAACATCTTAGTCCGTGGGTATAACGTAAACATATAAATAATTTATATATAACTTATTATTATTTAATAGTAGTTAATATTTAATAATTATTAATTAATAATTATCATTTATCACAATCACACTGTTGCAGTGGACGATTTTTATACTTATATCGATTCGTACAACAACAGTTACAATTTAATTATTTGATTTAAATAATTTAAAGAAAATCTTATTTTAAATTTATTATATTATTTAAGTATAGGAAACATTTTGTTGTAAAATTTCTGGTTTTTTTTAGTAGGTATATTTATTAAATTTACTTAAAAATGGCAAATCCAAATGTTGAAATTTTATATAATCAGGTATTTATGTATTAGAATTTAAAAATTAGTTAAATTAAAAATGAATATGTTTTAAACATTTTAAATTACATTACATTTTACAATAATATGTGAAAGTATTCACTTACTTATATAATAATACTGTATATTTTAGTACTTATATTTATTTTTAAAGTTTTTTTTTTATTTATTTGACACACTTATATTTATTTATTTTTCAATTTATAAATTATTAGCTATTACTTATTTACAAATTTACCAGTCAGTTTAACTAATAACAGCATTTTATAATAATTTTCCAATTATTTATTCAAGTTATTATTTACCTACATTTTTATTTTTTGTGGTAAATAGGTAACTAAAGTATTTGTATAACATCTTTATTAGTTGTTATCTACTTAATTTATATAATATAAGTGTTATGAATATAGAATAATACTTAATATGTAGGTTTATAAAAGTGTTTAAGATGATAATATTATTCTAAAAAGTAAAAATGTTTAAGCAATATTAATAAGAGTTTTAATGATTATATTATTTCAGATATTTATCAACAATAATTTTGTAAACTCAGTAAGTGGGAAAACATTTCAGACTATCAATCCTGCAAATAAAAACAAAATTATTGATGTTGCCGAAGCAGATAAAGTAAAATTATATAGTTTCATTTGATAAAATAACATGTTTCTTTTTAAGAATTTATTTATAATATACAGTTTTACAGCATACGCGTGCATATGGGGGCAGCAGAGGCAGCATATGCTACCCCTGTACTTTCTTTTGGGGCTACCGGGGCCGGCAAATGTTCAATAATGGGACTCGGTAAAATTATATTTCCACCAATGATTTTTTTTTTTTTTTTTGGTAAAATATAGATAAATATTTTATGATTATAGAATTTACCAGTATAAAATTAATAGACCTGTCTACTTTAAAAATAAATAGCCATAATTTTTAATCGTAAATATTTATCATATTATAAATTTATAAATAATAAATATTAACTATAGGCTTGTGAAAAAGTTCACCTTTAGTGGCTTACTGTACAACTTTTTATCCAAAAAAACAAATAACTAATACAATTTTAATTTTGATATCCAAACCCAATACTCAATAATAAAAAAAGTAGAGTTATAGGCTGATTTTAATAGTGAATTGAAGAATAGGTCGAATTAATCTTTTGCTGCCCCTGAAACCGGAGGCTGCACACACCTATGTTTTACAGTTTTTAATAAATACATTTGATGACATATTATAATATTTTATGAAGAATTTTGTTTGTGAAATACTAAGGAGAAGATATTATTTGTCAAAAGAGGTAGATTGTGTCATCTGAAGCATTTTAATATTAAATAACTTAGCAGAATCCTATTACTGAACACTGTATGTTTATAATGGTTATATTATTGATTTGTAAATGGATTTATGGCGGCTTATTGGATAAAAAAAAGTTTGAAAACAACATTAAAAATGAAATAACAAAATATTGGCAGACTTAGTTATGCATATTTATAAGTTATAAGGAGAAGTTAATATATGATAATGTCAGCACTTACAAATGATTAGATAATATTTTACAAAACTTTTCTATCTTGTTTTTTAATGATACTTGTATAATATATGTAATAAGAGTGTATCATGTAAATCAAAAATCTTATTAGTTATTAGTTTGATATTCTGATTACCTATCAGGACTCAAAAGTTAAATCACTAAAAAGTACATTTTATAAAAAGAAATTTTAATTTTTTTAATTATACAAATTATTCAATTGATTTTTATAAAATATGGTTTGTAGGAAATAAAGGTATTTAGTTAGGCTCTGGAATGTAAATAAGATAGATCCAATAACTGTTATACAATGTTTCTGACAAAAATTAATGGATTAAATTGTCTGATGTCAATGGCAATAATAACCAAAAATATACCTACTATTTGAAAATCAAAATGCTTGTTTTAATTTGCATATTTGTATACTTTATTGGAGTTATAATGTTAATTTAGTATATTATATAAAAATATGCCTATAAATATCACTTCAAAACTATATATTAGCTAAATTATTTTGCCTAAATAGCACTACAAACTGCAAATATGCATAAATTTCCTTATTCATTAGAAAAGTATGAAACTAGTTTATATCTTACAATCAATATTCTATAACTTAAAAAAAAAATTTGCATTTTACAGTTAAGAGGACGCTATACCCGCATGTGTTATCTCTGTCTTATACATGTGTAACATAGTTAAAAATTGTTTTGCGCGGGACAATTTTACTCCCTCAGTATTTATATTAAAATTACCAAAATTTCAAATCACTTTGAGAAGAACTTTACCTGTGACGTAGCGTTTTATTTTTTTTTTGATAGTGGTAACCAATAATTTTTAATAATTAAATGAAAAAAACCTAAAGTTCTCAAACCGATAACTTTAATTGCATTCATATTATTAAAAAAATTAAAAGGCTACGTCACAGGTAAAGTTCTTCTCAATGTGATTTGAAATTTTGGTAATTTTGATATAAATATTGAGGGGGTAAAATTGTCCCGCGCAAAACAGTTTTTAACTATGTTACGCGTGTATAAGACAGAGACAACACATGCAGGTTAAGCGTCCTCTTAAACATATAAACTAAAATTATTATACATCATACATTTATATATTATTATAATCTTTTATTCTCAAAATAACCATTTATGCTTGATCTTTGGTAACAAATTAGTTATTAAAACTAAAATAAGAAATATTAAAATTAAGAAATTTTTGTAAATTAAGCATTAGGGTGGTAGAGTGGTTAGACCTAAATGTTGGCATATAAAGTTTACAAATGATTATCAATTAATATAGCACAACAAATAAAAATGTAATACCTTTTATATAAGTAATATGCATAATATTTAATTTGTAAATATATAAATATTTTTAATTAATTACAAATAAAATATCTTAAAAATATTATATTTTTTTTTTGTAGGATGATGTTGATTTGGCAGTTAATGCAGCAAAAACTGCATTTCAGTCAGATTCTGAGTGGCGTAAAATGGACGCGTCTGCTCGAGGACAATTGATGTATAAATTATCAGAATTGATCGATAAACATAAAATTCATTTGGCTAATTTAGAGTCTTTGGACAATGGTAAACCATTTAGCGACTCACTATTGGATATACAAATGGCTGTTTCAACTCTTCAATATTATGCTGGATTTGCTGATAAAATTCATGGAAAGACTATTCCAGCGGGTAATAATTTTTTTTGTTAGTAGCCTCTAGGAATACCTTGTCATATATACAGCCTTTTATCCATCCCAATGAGTTGTTCGTGCTTTCTAATCTATTCTTCCGTCTAGCTCTTCTACATTATTCTTCACTACATCTTCCCCTCCCTCATTATTGGTCTTCCAATAGGGTTTTTTATCTTGTTGAGTTCTTCTCTAGTATTGTATGGGGTAATGGATTTTAGCTTTTCAAAGCCTGTTCTGTCCATTGTAGTCTCTTAATTACGATAGCTTCAATAATATTAGGTTTTTGATATAGTGATTCTAACTCCTTGTTTTTCCTAATCCTCCAATAATTGGATATTATACTATCCTTCATAAGTCCAGATCTTTTCAAAAATCAGAAATTTGCTCATGTTGGTTTTCCGGTTTGTACAGTTCTCTGCTCTATATGTAACTATTTACTATCAGTCTAATTAATGTAATATATAATTTTATTTTAGTGTATCTTGACAGGGATCAAGCTTCTAACAGTTTCGCTAGCCTAAACATATAAAAAACATATTTTTCTAAATAAATTACTCCTTGCTTATATATTTCCTTTACTAATTTGAATAGTTATTATTTATGAATTTTTTTTATGTTATTTTTATAGATGGGCCATATTTTGCATTTACTAAACGTCAACCTATTGGAGTCGTTGGACAAATTATACCTTGGAATTATCCAATTTTAATGCTGGCATGGAAATGGGGACCAGCTCTTGCTACTGGTTGTACAATTGTACTGAAACCAGCAGAACAAACTCCTCTCACTGCTCTACATGTAGCTGCACTATCAAAAGAAGTAAAATTAAATTTACAGATAAAGTATTATAATACATTTTATATACATATATGTATATAATATAATGTATTCACTTTCTTTATAGGCAGGATTTCCCGATGGAGTCATTAACGTTGTACCTGGATACGGTCCGACTGCGGGTAAAGCTATAGCTTGCCATCAAGACATAAATAAAGTGGCATTTACTGGATCAACAGAAGTAAATACTATATAAATTAATATGATTATTTTTTTAATGTAATATGATTTAAATAAATGTATTTCTAATATAAGGTTGGAAAATTAATTATGGAAGAAGCTGCCAAGTCAAATTTAAAACGTGTATCGTTAGAATTAGGTGGTAAAAGTCCATTAGTGATATTCGATGATTTTGATGGTAAACATTGAAAAATTGTTTGTTGAATTTTTAATTTTTAATTACACATTATAATAGTGTACCTTATATTATTATTATACATAGTTGATGAAGCTGCCAAGATTGCTCATGATGCTGTGTTTGCCAACATGGGTCAAAATTGTTGTGCTGGTTCTAGAACATTTGTTCAAGAAGGTATCTATGAACAATTTGTTGAAAAAGCTGCTTACTTGGCATCCCAAAAGAAAGTTGGAGACCAATTTGATATTGATACACAAATAGGACCTTTGGTAAGATTTTAAAATGCTACTTCATTATACAGAATTTCTTATTTATTTTTATTTTTATTTATAAATTAAGAATTTCTCATAAATATTATAACTTGGGCATAGAGTTTTATGCAAATGCACATTCTTCAGCACTTCACTAAAAATAATTATGATTAAATATATTTCATGATGCTTAAATTTTATAATTAATTGCATTTTGCCTATTTTTTGTATTAAAATAAAATTGAATATGTCACATATTTCTAAATATTTGCATAATAGTTGCAGTTGCATAGTATACAAACATTAAATAATATAATATAATATAAATTTTGCTCAAAGTTTGATTATATAATTGATTGTATAAGCTATTAAGTTATCTTGATCATTAAATAATCTAACACTTGCTCAAATAAATTTATCATATTCTGGCATTCTGCATATTTTATACTATACTACATTTTCTATCATTTCATATTAAGTTGAAAAAAAAATATTGAAAATACCTAACAATTTATACATACTAATTATATTAACTGTATGTCTATGCATATTTTACAAAATTATTCAGATAAAAATCCAGGTTCAAGTTATTATATCATACCAATTATCATATTATAATGCAATTATAAATTATGCTTTTAGGTGAACGAAGAGCAATACAACAAAGTTTTAAGTATGATTGAATCTGGTAAAGCGGAAGGAGCCAAAGTAGAAGCGGGTGGATCAAAAGTAGGTGATACAGGATATTTTGTGTATCCCACTGTTTTCTCAAATGTGACTGATAATATGAAAATTGCTACAGAAGAAGTAAATATACAATTCTATATATTAATTTGTAGATTGGATAATTTCAACGTTGTACTATTTTATTATTATTCATGCTTTAACATAAATTAAATTCTATTATTATATTAAATTATTAACTATTGTGTATAATGTAAATATTATGAAAAAGATAAATATTATATCAATATTTTTTTTAAAGATTTTTGGACCAGTCCAACAGATAATTAAATTTAAAACTTTGGATGAAGTGATAAAACGCGCAAATGACACTAAATATGGATTAGCTGCTGGAGTATTAACTAACAATTTAAATTCTGCAATGAAATTTATAGATAATGTTAATGCTGGTTCAGTATGGTATATAAATTAAAGTTTAATTTTTACTTCATATCATCACATTTTAAAATTTTATTATATATCAAGAAATATTGAAGGTTTTCATCAAATAATATAACCCATAATTATTGTTTGTTATTACTTATTAGGGTTAATTGTTATGATGCTGTTAATGTCCAATGTCCATTTGGAGGGTTTAAACAGTCCGGACAAGGAAGAGAATTGTAAGACATTTATATTATAATTAAAATATTTAACAATAGTTTATATTTAAGATTCTGAGAAAAATAATGTTGTATTGGATTTATAATGATATATTTTTTATTATTAGCATATAAGTCATAATATAAACATGTTTTATAGTTAAGTTATTGTTTTATGTTTAATAGAGGAGAAGAAGGTCTAAAGGAATACTTGGAATTAAAAGCCGTCACAATCAGAAAGAACAATTTTTAATACTATTAAAAAGAGTAATATTAAAATTATAAAATATTACTATTATGTATTATTGATTTAAATATATTTAAAATAATATTATAAATTTGATTAACAAAATAATGTTCAATTAATTGAGTATGATTACCTATGAAATACAAATTGACAAATTGTTATGTGGTTAATTTAAGCGTAGACATACACTTATACAAGTACACTTGTTGTTTCCATATTGCAAATACATAATAAATTAATAACTAATGTCAATGGTATAAAAATATAAATAGGCAATAGATTAAAATTAATTAAAATATTTTAAGAATGCTATTGTTGAGTATTATATATAATATGCAATTTAATAATGTACATAAAAGTTTCAAGTCTCCTCAATTACATTTACATTTTTATTTTTTGTTTAAAATTAAAATATCTAATTTAATTCTATATTGTAATAATAAAATATAATTAAAAAATAAACATCAAATACATATCATATTTTAAATCTTACTATTTTATTAAGGGGATTGGAAACGTTGATTTTCTGTCTTTGTCTTACACACGTGGAATATAGGAAAAATAGCAATACGCGCCTGGCAAAAATTAAGGTACTTCTAGTTGTTCGATTTAAAATATGTAAAGATGATTGAATTGGTACACAAGTTTACTTTGCATCGGTCGAAGTATATTTTTAATATTTTCAATATATATTTAATAAAAAAATTGACAAATTTATTAAATTTAAAATATTTATTCTCATCAAAATATTTATTTTAAACAATAAAACAATCGAAAAAGTGCTTCGACCGATGCAAAGTAAACTTGTATACTAATTCAATCATCTTTACATATTATTTTAAATCGAACAACTAGAAGTACCTTAATTTTTGTCAGGCGCGTACAGCTATTTTTCCTATATTCCACGTGTGTAAGACAAAGACAGAAAATCAACACTTCCAATCCCCTTAAAATTTTATCATATTTATCTATTTAATTTATTATTGAGAAATAATTAGTGAGTTTCATTTGTTTATTATTTTTATAAATTGTACTTTTTTTGTAAAATGTCTAGATTTCATTTACAAAAAGTTGTTTGTTATCAAATAGTTTATTCGTTATATAGAAACATCAGATTCTTTGTATAAAGATAAATTTACACATAATTAATAATGAAGGTCATGGTTCTCAAAAATAATTCGTTAAACAGAACATTTTGTAATATGGATGTTTTACTGTATTTTAAAAATATTGTGTATAGGAATTTATAGTATACATTTTTGTTGACAATTTTAAGTATATATGGTTATTCGTTTTTTAATTATAACAAAATATCAATAATTGTTTGTGGAGAAATAGTGTACAGGTAAATATACAATATCGTAAAAATTTGAACATTCATAAAAAGTTAATGTGATGAAAGAGATAAACATACGTCAAATTAATACTTTTACCCAGTGGTGGACTATACCAGCTGTTCATAAAAATAATGAAGACAATAATGCTTAAGCTTGTAGAAAAAGGGTATTGGATAATGTCATGATGATATGACTTATAATTAATATACATTTATTAGTTGATTTTTAAAAGACTAGTAATAGTTGCAGTATATAATATTTATATAACTATAAAACATTATTTCGATTAAAATATTATTAGAATTTTTCTGTAGGAACCGCACTGTTTTATAATAGATGATGATTGCACTTTGTCATTGAGGAATTGAAGATACATCACTTAATATAATATCTATACAATTTAAATTTAATAATTTCAATAATAAATCAATGGATATGACGAATAAAGATTCTGTGAGAAGACATTCAAACATTTTGGTAAATATGGTTATCAAACAGTTATAATAACAATTTTTGCCTATTGAAATGTATTTACCTATACAGGGCACATGTAGAGCACCCTCCCAATTTTTTTTTAATTTTTTAAACTTGAGCTAATCTTTTTATATATTAACTATCAACCATCCCTGGTGATTTTTGAATATATTCATTTATTTGTTATATTGTCAATAATTTTAGGGATAAGAATCTGTAGAGAAGACTTAAATGTCCTATACTTAATACTACTTATCTATCTAATTTTATTCTTTTGCTCTTTTAAAAGTTTTTTCATTTAGACATTTATGCTCTCATCCCAATATTTTTTAGTTCATTAAGTGGATGCTACATCCGCATGTGTTGTCTCCATCTTACAAATGTATAATATAACCAAAAACTTTTTTACACGGGATAGATCCACTGGGACTAATGATAGTTAAGACTCCAAATTAATATACTATAAAGTTTGAGAACATTATCTATAAAATGTCGTTTTTATTTTTATTGATATCACTAAGGTATACAAAAAAAGTTCTCATTGTTTTAAATCTATTATTTTTGTGTTTTTATTTCAATTACTTTGTTTGTAGTTTTGATATTGAAAAAATAAAAACAATTTTTCACAGTCAAAGTTCTCCTTTTTATGTTGAGGAAATTTCATATCTTAGTTATGACTTATGACTGTAACCTTCTCGGTTCTTTCTTGCACGGTGCAAAACAGTTTTTGCTATGATTTACATTAGTATGAACTATGAAGGGGACAACACATGCGGATGTATCGTCCTCTTAAATCATAAGTAAGTATTTTTATATACATTATTTATTGATCAGGTATCTTAGGGTGACATCCAAAAATAAAAATCGATCATTACAAAACAATAATAATTTATTATAAAAGAATTGTTAGTAAGATAGATTTAGAACTAAATAAATCGTAGATTATAATTACATGATTTATACTTATATTTTAATAATGATAAATTAAAAAAAGTATAACAATATATTAAAAAAAATATATAATGTTGTTAGCAATTTAAAAAAATGTTTTGATTTAAAAATATATAATAATTTTCAAAAAAGTGACACAATTTAATTATTTCATTACTAGTATAATAACAAAAGGCACCATTTTGATTGTTTAGCAACATGTTCTGACTAGATACCAGATATATAATAAATTCATATACTTATATAAGTTATACGAATAAAGTTAAATAATTAAAAAATATATACAACAATACTAACTTAATTTCAAATTTATGTGTGTATATTAAATTAAACTATATTTGATGTTTTTCTTCGAGTAAATGATTATTTAATGTAGGTCTGTCGTTTGTCAAACATTCATTATAATTCTAAAAATTAATTTCTAATTAATAATGAATAAATAGTTAGTTTTACAATTGAACATACAGTAGAAATTATATTGACATGTTAAAAAATTGTAACTGTAATATTGTGAGAAATTTTATCTTGCAGCATTTTTTTTTTTTTTTAGACTAAATATATTTGATAAGTCAACAGTTTTGTAATATTAAATGTGTGAATACATGTTTATTATCAAAACTGTAAATGAAATCAAATAAGTCCTAAAGATTGAAACTAATTGAGTGTTTAACATGATTTAAGCATGTTTGTCTGTTATTTATAATTATTTAAAATAAAAATAAAATTTATGTCAAATAATTGCATAGAACAGTTAATGAGTAAAGGTACAATATTTTCACCCGTATAATGAATAATAATCGAATGTTAAGACTGTGTATTGGGTATAAATGATGTATGGTAACAATTGACAACTTTTATATATACCTATGTATTTAAAACATCTACTTAAAATTTTTTTTTACTAAAGGCATTGGTTTGCCGTTGTCAACCAAGTCTTTTGCGGTACTAGAAGCAGTTGGTCTCATGAATCCTAATGATTTTCTGGAGGGTGACAATCCTGTTATACCGGATCTGCCTTGGTTCTCTTTGAAACTAGTGCTCAATGGTTTTGGCTTTGGTTTATTAACGGGAACTGCAATGCTACTACCACTGCTACTGCTTCTGCTAGCCAAAGGTGTATCACGGTTGTGCAGTTGCAATGTATTCAATGGTTTTTTTGACTTCAAATCTGTTGTCAAATCATTGATAGCTCGTGTATAGGTTGCAATACCGGGAATCTTTTTGACTGTGCTGACAGAGTTTGAGCTATTGAGCGAACTCCTAGAGCTACGCAAGCTACTTTTAGAACTTGACCTTTCTACAGGCTTTGGTACACTTGTGGTTCTAGCTATGGTTGGCTTTTGGACAGCTGTTGATTTCATTATAGGCTTGATTGATGGAATAACTTTCACCATTGGTTTCTGAATAGTTTGTGGAGTTCTAAAACTACTTGTTCGTTTTGGTAACTCAGTTTTTCTAACTACTATAGGTTTAATGGATGATTTGAGTGAATTTGTTTTTCTTAGGGTAGGGGCAACAGGTCCACTACTACTATTAGTATCGTTACTTCCACTACTATCAGCTCTTGCTATTGTCTTTGGGATTTGTTTTTCAGTTTCAAAATTACCCGAAGAAGTCTCCTGACTTAGTGACTCAGCCGACATCAAACTAACAGATTCTTCAAAACTAATAAAAATAAAAACAAAATAAATAATAAAACACTTAAAGTAAAAGAAAAAATAGGTACAAATTAATTATTTTATTTACCCTTCATCATTTAAGTCGTGTTCAGTTCTAATTTTTATTGGTGGTGTTAAAGCTTGTACTCTGATCTCTGGTATGAACTCACTTTTTAAATGTATTGGTGATTCATCATTATCATGAAGATTTATCTTAGTCACTCTATCTAGAGCTTTTGGCTCTATAATACTTTTTTCTGGAGAAAGCTGTCCATAAATTTTGACAGCTTTCATAATATCACCATGATCTACAACACTTTGGTTTCTGGTTGTCCTGGGCATAGACGAGTATAGACGGTTTCTAGAAAAGTCCTTATTATCATCATCAGATGTCTTATACATTAGTTTATCTTTCCATTTTTTTAATCGAACATCTGTGTCCTCGTTTGTTTTTGGTGATTCGTATCCTTCTAATTTTCGACCTAAATCATCTTCTGGAGTTTTTCTGTATCTTCGAGTACGCCTGGCTGCTGAAAATCTATCAAATTGACCATCTCCTAGATTTTCTTCTTCAACCGTTTGAATTTTTAATGGAGTTGATTGAGGTTTTACGATTTGCCTACGTGATGTCGGTGGTGTTTCTATATTATCTGAATCTATGTCAATTTTATCAGTTACATCTCCTGGATTAGTAGAATCTGAAGTTTTTCGTCGAGGAGCAAAGGGAGGTAATAGTTTTTCTTCCGGTGAATCGGGACAGGATAATTGTTTTCTAAATGAGGATGGACTTCTTACATTTGGTTTTATTTCTGGCTGATCTGTTCCCCGAATATAAACTGTTAAACGGTCTTGATTTGATACATTCTGTCCTAGTTTTTCAATAAAACCTTTTCTTTTGTCTTCTTCTTTGATAGCCTAAATATTTGTTAAAAACATTAACACTGAACTAAGTTTTTTTTATTTAAATAATAAATATTAAATCTATAAACTTACATGTAAGGGTGTGCTATGATTATCAAAATTTGATAGAGAAGTTGGTTTTTTAGTTCTTTTGAGATTGCTATCAGTTTCCTCTGATGTGTTTGGTACATTCAAATTAGATTTTCGCCATTGAGATTTATCTTTAACTGGTGGTTGAGCTTCTAAAAAAATGTAAAATTAATATATTAGTTTTTGACTTACTCATAGATTTTACTTACCAGCAATTGCTTCCATAACCCCAACGACATCAGTTTTATCAATAGTGGGTCTCCAATCAGCATATACTCTTTTATATCCATCGTTATTTGCATTAGCTAATTTTCCTTCAGGTAATGTATCCAAAATGCTACTACGACCATCACTCTCAGAATCATTTTCTAATGATCGTCTATTATTTTGTATTCTTTGAGTCTTACGTCGTAAATCGTCAGAATCTTTATCTTCTTTTTCGTTCTCTTGTAGCCATGCTTCAATTTTTTGCCTCCATGCTCTGTAAATAAATATAATAATAATAATAATAATTTATCTATTTATGCACATGACTTGTTTTTATATTAATTGTACTTTGGCTTTGATTCTTCTTCAGGTGTTGATGCTGCAGTAGATATAATTGACTTAGTTTCTATAACAGGAGATGGTGAATTTGCTCGTTCTCTATCAGCACTAAAATCAGCACTTAATAAGTCTGGTCTCTTTTTACCACTACCTCTAAATCTCCTTGCCCATGATCGGTCTACAAAATGAATAAATAAATTACAGGAAATATTTGAATCAACAACAGTTTAAAGATTTCAAAATTGATTGGTACAACCGAAAGACATTTAATTTATGAATATTGGGTCAAATAATTAACCTAATGATTTTCACCCAAATATTTCCATTATTACTTAATAAGCATTTGAAGTTCAAATTTTAACAAAATTTAATGCTCAAATGTGAAATAATGATTGTATTATTTTGTTGAAGTTAAAAAAATATTAATCATAGAGAGTATAGAGACAGGAAACTTTTAGCCTTTACGTATATTTTTATTGTCTATAGTAAGTATAATTTTCAAAATATTTAGAATTTAGATTAATTTATAGATATTTAAAAAATATTATAATTGATGCATGTTGATGACATTTTTGTTTCTTAGTCAAAAGCTTAATTTTTAGTTATTTTGTTGTTATTCAAAAGATATTGATTATAATAGCTTAAAACTTTTTACTGTTACATAGGTATTTAGTATACCTACCTATTATAATAGTTTCTATAAACAATGATATTTTAAAAATATTCAAATTTTAAGCTATTTATACCTTGAATCTATTAAATGTCATACCATTCTATGGTAACTAGGTACATTGAAATCTAATAATAATTTGTATGCTATGTTTTTGGCCAAAAATAGTTCAATCTACTAAATTCTGAAAATACTAAGAATTATATAAATTATCTTAAATACCTGTCTGATACTTAATTAAATAATAATTACTATAATTTTAAAGTATCCATTCCGAAAAATATGAATTAAATTAATTATTTTTGCTTAACAAAACAATTGATTCTTTAATATAATATATTTAATACTTAAAATTTTTTTTACTAGATATATTATAGTATTGAGTACATAGAATTTTAACAATATTGTCAGTAACAACTCTATTATTGAACATCACAAAAATTATTTGACTTTAAATTATTTTAAGGTACCTGTATGATTAATTTTTATAAATTTAATAAAATAATTTTTATTACCTAAACTACCCCATGATTTTCTTTGAATATTTGATACAGGTGGAGCATCTTGATTAGATGTTCTCAAGAAATCCATTAATGTTATTTCATCTTCTTCTGATGGCACTCTACTTCTTCTACGACGCAAACTTCCATTTGGAGTAATATCTTATAAATGATATAATATTAAAATTTACAAAATTAATTAATATATATAAATACACTGAATTTAATGAATACCTGGGGATAGATTATCTTCTTTATTAGGGTTATCAACAACACCAAGTCTTCGCCTAATCACTGCTGGTGAACCAGATACTGATATATTATCCTCTTCTGAAGTCACAATTGTCGCATTATGTGGTCTTTTACCCTGGAAATAAATAAAAATAGAATACTTGACATTTAGTTTATTTAATTAAACATACCTTATCAAAACTCTTTTTATGAGGAAATCCTGAACGAATGTCATATAAAATTGAATCAACTAAATTACTTTCAACATCAGAGCTATTGTTTTGTTGATCATTAGTCACTATGAAATGTATAAAACATATAAATAAGTTTTATAGTTTTAATTTAAAAACCATAATATTATATTATAAATTATTTATCTTACATAATCTTTTTTTCACAGCTAATTGTTCTTCTCTTTGTTTTCGTCGAACTAAAGCTTGTTCTTCTTGTACTTTTCTTCGTTCATTTTCAGCTACGGCTAATCTGAATTTCATACAAAAACTATGAACAATTCGGAAACATTCTTCTAATTTGAATGTGTTAATATCTTCACAAAAGAAATCAGCCAACGTTTTCCTCATAGATTCCAATTCTGCAATATCACTTTGTAATCCCCCAACTTGTCTTTCAGCAACCTATTAAATTTGTAATTATAATCATTTGTCATTTTAATATATTTATATGTGTTAACATTTAAACCTTCAAAAATTCTATCATTTGATTTTTAATATCTTGTTCAGTATTAGGCAACTCAATTTGTTTTCGTACAACTTTGAACCTTGAATCTAAAGCATTTATCTCATTTTGCAACTGTTCTACAGTAGTCCTAAAAAAGACAATTTATTTTCGATTAATTAACTTGATTAGCATTTAAAAATCAAACGTTGAATATTAATATTAAAAGTTGAAATGTTGAATAGTAGATAATACATTTTATATGAAGAAATATTTTTATTTAATTAATCTCCTACATTATGGATATCTATTAATATATATTATTAACTTTAAATTTATTAAGTTATTACATATTATAAATACTATAATAATAAAAATAAAAGTATGCAGGTATTGTATTTATGAAATAATACAATTACAATTTCTAAATATAAGTAGGCACAATAATGACAGTAAATGAGTATTATATTATCATTATGGAAAAGATTTAAATGCAATTTACATTTTTTTCTGAATGTCCGAAAACATTTCTTTCCAATTACAAAGTTCATTTCATACATCAAAGAAATAAAAAATGTAACTTTTATTTTGCATTTTTTATGTTTCTAAGTCATTTTTATATAGGAATTGATAAAATTTACATTTTTTAGTAAAACACAGTGCTATTATGAAACACAAGATAAAAGCAAAACGAATGTATCTAATTGTACATTCATTTTTTGGATATAATTTTCAGAGTAAAAAGAAGATAGGAGAACTAGATGATGAAAATAATACAAATAATTAATACCTAAGAATAAAAATGTAGATAATTAAACACATTTTGTCTATGACAAAAATAATTTTTAAGAGCAATTTTAGTACATTAAAAAAAAAAATTGTTATAAGTACATTAATTCGTGTTTTTTTAAGGCATTTTTCTTGTTTTTTAAATTTGTTCCCTGATTATCATATATCATAATATTTTTGTATAGATCATAAATATATTTTTTTGAAGTAATAGTTTATAATTTTATATTAAATTATTATACTTGGTAGCTTCTTCTAATACAGACATCTCTTCAGGAAATTTAAGCAAATCTTTTCTATTTTTTTCTGCTTGCTATAAAAAATGAACAACATTATTTCCTTATCTATATGACAATTAAACTGAATTTCATTTGCAGTACTCACCAGTGCTACATAATGGATAAGATTCATACCAGGTTTATTAGCTCTTATATCAGTGAGTTTTTGTAAGGAACTTAATTTCACCCCAGCCGCTTTTCCCGCATAGCCACCCTAAATGTTAAATAAAATTTCTCTATTTTTTCATTTTAATAGTTTATATATTTTCACTTACAAAATTCAAAAAATTTCCAGCACAAATCACCATATATAGTACTTCTTGGAACCGTTTGTTCGTCATTAAATCTAAATTAAATCATTTTATATACCATAAATTCTGTATTAAGAATTTCATTGAAAAATATCAAATGTTTTTTTTTTACCTTCACCTGCGACGATCATTGAATTAATGCTTGGTTCGAGGTAACTCATATTTGATGCGAATTCCTCTTTTAATAACATACTTTCAATGCGTAACTTGTAACTATGAATAAAAATTCACAAAAACATTTGTAGGTATTACAAACATAGTTATGGCTTAAGAGCGAAAAACATTATTAACATTATTATTAATCCGATTAATCGTGTATTTTTTTCTTACTTAGGAATATCAATCAGTTGTAACAGGAATTTCTCAGCATTTCCCAATTTGGTCTTATCTCCTTCAAAAGCCCTAAGCATTTCTAATTCATCTAACTCTGGTAAAATTTTTAGTAAACCACGCAGTTTTTCTGCCCCTATATCATCGTGATCGCCATCACGTATTAACTGTATAATATCCTCATTTGAACTGGAAATGAAAATACATACCATACGTTATATAGATATATATAAAATAGTTATTGTAAGTAACAAACACTACAAACCTTCGAAATTGTTTCAGAAATATGTTTACGTTTAAACTTCGTTTTCCGTCTAATAAAACAATCTAAAATTTAAAAGTAATTAAAAATATAATTTTAATAATAATTGAGAATATAACCTTGATATTTTTTTAAAATTAATTTTCATTTACTTCTGTTGGTTCTTTTCGTTTTTTATCACATTCACTATTCTCTTGGCCTAATCTGAAGTTTAATATTCCGCTTTGACTAATTGGAGCTGTGGGGGCTTGTTGACAAAACAAACCTTCCATTTCTGACCAATCAAGATCTGGCATGGGTGAATTTTGATGACTTCTGGCCACAAGTGACCAAATATTATGGCGTCCAACGACCTAAATTAAAAGATTGATTATTTAAAGAAATATATATATTTAGGCTTGAGTAAAATAATTTGAAGAATAAAAATAATTAATAATTATTTATATTTCAAAAGTCAAAATTCTTTGAAAATTTAACTGTGTATAGAGAACGCTAATATAAACATTTGGTGAAAATTTCAAGTTTTCACATCGATAAGTTTTTGAGTTATAGCAAAATAAAAAATTCGATTTTGTCGAAAACTTAATTTTTAATTAATAATTAATAAACAATAAATATTATTAATAATATAATTTTTTTTTAATAAGACATATTCCTGTATCTACAGGCCCGTAGCCAGACCGAATTTTCAGGAGGGGCAAAGCAAATTTTTGGGGGGGCATTATATATAAATGTATTAAATATTAATGCAATTTTTAATGTATTTACATTGACATCTCATTAAATTAACACAGCTATTTTAAACTTATTTTAATGTTATAAAACGAATAATACTAAATAATAAAAAATCGGGTAAGTGAGTATCGCTCTGCTGTACATTAGGGGGTGGGGTGGACCTCGGACTAGGGTAGGTTAAATTTGAATGCAATGATAGGTATCATTGTATACGAAAAACGATTCTGAACGGAGATGATTTGTCAGTCTAGGATATATTATATTTAAATATTGTCATATATTCTATTTTGAAACAAATAGTATAGTTACTATATTATGTTACTATAGTTACTTTATAATATCTGTTTATTAATAAAAAAAATATTTGGCAACATACACATAATGAGAGTATGAAATTTAATTTAAATTTTGACATATTTCGTATAAATTTGAACTTTAAGCCCTTATAAAAAAAAATTGTGACTAACGATTTTGGATTTTTTTTTATCACTATAAGAAAAACTTATAAGAAACCTTGTATTAAATTTTCAAGATTTTCTGGCCACCCAACAAATTTTTATCGTTATTTTAAAAAAAAATACTAAAAAAAATTAAATGTCTCCCCAACTAAAAACTTAAGCTTCGCCACTGTATATATGTATAATTATATTAAATGTTATTTTATTTCTGTTGGAAAATATGTAAGAAAAATATTTTAAAAAAAGCGGATAAGTGAGTATCGCTCTGCTGTACATTAGGGAGTGGGGTGGACCTCGGACTAGGGCAGGTTAAATTTGAATACAATGATAGGTATCATTGTATACGAAAAACGATTCTGAACGGAGATGATTTGTCAGTCTGGGATATATTATAGGTATTTAAATATTGTCATATATTCTACTTTGAAACAAATTCAAACATTTAAGTAAAAGTTTCAAGATCTTACGTCAAGTATTTTTTTAAAAATAACAAAAATCGAAAATTATCTATTAGTAAAACGTTATTTTACACGTGTATTTTTGATTTCAAATTAAAATTAAAACTTTAAACACTAGTAAAATTTTTTAAATTGTATAATCCTCAAACTTTTTTATAAATATTTTAAGCTTAACTTAAGGACAACATAGTATTAAATTTTCAATTCTTAGCTTTTTATAGTAAAATATTTATAAATTTTTAACTACCAAATAGTGAAAAATATTCATGATTTTGACGAATTTTTGTCAATATTTGAACTTCAAATGTTAATAAAAAAAAATTGTGCCTATGTATTTTTACATATAGTCGAAAACTGGTTTTGCGTAAAAATTCCCGTTTTTCTGTCACTTTTTTTTTGTTTTTCTCGATTTTTTTGAAAACTGTTGGAAAATGTTTACTTTTCACCTCTATAATATCAATACATTCATCACTCCGTTCAGAATCTAAAATAAAACTTATATTAAAGTTTACATAGATAATTTTAATATTCATCATATTCACTGATGTTACGTGTTTAAATTTTGATACATACCTATCTAAAAGTGTTTCAAATATTTTTAGGGGGGGGGGGGAAACGTCCCCCTTGCCCCCCGTGGCTACGGGCCTGTGTATCTAGTATCTATACTGTATAGTTTGGTAAATTAAAATATTATGTTAATATTTTAAATTTCGATATTAAATAATACAAACAGCTCTATCATAAGCATTAATATATTTATTATTACGTCTTGTGTTTTGTGCTTACGCAACGTAATTGATGATATTGATATAAGTATATAGATTTATAATATTACTATTTATTACTTAGTAACTAGTATAGTAGTATACTTAGGTACTCTTTAAGAGCAGTATTGAATATATTATACTTAAAATATTAATAGGTGCCACGAAAAAAGTTATTGTAATAATATTAGAGAAAAGTAAAAGTTAATAATAAATACATAAAAATGTATCATTATTTAAAATAGTTTTAAATTAAGTCAACATTATATTATTATTGTTATTATTATTATTATTATATAGGTACATCATTATATAACATAATTGGCGCGTATACAAAGTATTGTCTACGTAAATATTTTAATTAAAAACTATTGTTCTTATTTAAAACGCGATGGTTCTCCACACCAGTTCTTCTTCCACGGTTACCTAATATAGATTAATTTTATAAGCATTGTTATAATTTTTATATTTAAATTTTATATTGTTAATTTATACTTTTTCTGCAGAAAGTAACAAACTAAAAAGATATAAATACAAAAAAAAAACTCACTTTATTATCGGGGATTTTGTTCCAATTAATAGTTTTCATTTTGGCTTTAGGTGTAGGAGTTTCTTGTTGAGGTAAGAGTTTAGCAACCGCAGAGACCGTGGGTGGCGGTGGAGGCGCGTCCACGGTGATGGCCGACCCGCTGTTGCCCATCGAGAGGAACCGTTTGCCGGTGTGTTGTACTAATTCGACAGCCGTAGGCTGCTGATTTTGAGGAAAGAAAGGCGCTGGGGGTACCGGCGGTGGTGGTACGCCCATCAACGGTGGTGGAGGAGGTGGCGGCGGGGGTGGATTCCCTGAGGATTGTTGAGGAGGTGGTGGTGGCGGAGGTGGTGGCGACGGAGGGGTGGCTGACGTGGGTGAAGTCACGTTCGATGGGCCCAACGACTGTTTGCGTCCACAACAGCATACCCGCAAACCCACATCCCTGGGTTGACTTTGACCGAGAACGCTTGGAGTGCGTAACAGGCGTGACGCGTCCTGCCGGTTCTCGAGCAATGTCGAACGGTGTACCAGTGTTTCAGCCGTATCCCAGACGATATCACTGACAGCTTCTTTGGGATCGATCCTGAGCAGATGTTGAAGGACACTCAAGAATGGTATTTCTTGTGGCGTGTCTGCTACCTGCATTATACAACCAACGACAACGCGTTAAGTTTTAGTTTAAATTTAACATTTTTAATATTTGATATACAAAGATATCGACTACCTTCTAATGATGTTTAGTATTGACATAAGGGAAATTCGCAATTCGTACCAAAATAAAGTTATGTCATTTGCACCAAAATGAGTATATATATGTTATTATTCGAATATTTAATTATTTCGTGGAATTGACGTCGAGACTCAACGGAATCGACTACTCGACTATAAATAATAATTTATTTACTACTCGTTTCCTTACCTTTGTAATCATTACAAAGTTTGACATCCAAACTACCGTAATCGCTTTATTACACAGTATTATATTAATTATTGATTGTTGACAAAAATTATACATTTATTAAATATTATAATTTTTTTTATGTATTATTATTATTGCTTATTAGTAGAGTCCGGATTTATATTCTGTTAAAACAACTGAAATATGATGTTTATATACAGCTAAAATTGATGAAATATTCCCAAAAATATTCTTAATATTCACAAAATATTCTGAAAAATATTTATAATACTAACTAATAAGTAAAAAAAAAAATTCAATATGATTTATGATTATAAATTTATAATTTATCATTATTTATATAATTATATCTTATATTAGTATTAAATTATCAATAAATTAACATAAAAAAAATATTATACAATGTTTTAAAATGAATGTACAATAATATATTTTCCCAGGATGTAAAGTTAGTACGGTGGTCCGTGCGATTATTGTCATTTGTCTTATATATGTTGAATGATCTCTGAACATTGACAGCATTATAGGAGCATTTTTCAAGCCTGTGGCAATACTAGGAGATAAATCTTAAGGAAGTGTCACGCTCTTGTCCCCGATTAAAAATTTGTCAATTTATATCATTAATTTAAATCCTTTATTTTAGATTCTGAACGGAGTGATGAATGTATTGATTTTACAATGATGTGTGTTTTTTTTTTTTTTTTTTTTTTTTTTTTGTTTTTGTGTCTGTGTACAGCATAACTAGTCGAAATAATGTTTCAATTTCAAACTTTGGGGGTGGTTTCCGATGGCAAAGTGGATATCCTTGGTGCATTATAGAGGTCAAAAGTAAACATTTTCCAACAGTTTTCAAAAAAATCGAGAAAAACAAAAAAAAAGTGACAGAAAAACGGGAATTTTTACGCAAAACCAGTTTTCGACAAAATCGAATTTTTTATTTTGCTATAACTCAAAAACTAATCGATGTGAAAACTTGAAATTTTCACCAAATGTTTATATTAGCGTTCTCCATACACAGTTAAATTTTCAAAGAATTTTGACTTTTTTTTGAACTATTTATAGACAATTGAAATTTTTAATTTTTTTTAGTATTTTTTTTTAACATAACGATAACATTTTTTTGGCCGGCCAGAAAATCTTGAAAATTTAATACAAGGTTTCTTATAAGTTGTTCTTAAAGTGATAAAAAAAAATCCGAAATCGTTAGTCACAATTTTTTTTTATAAGTGCTTAAAGTTCAAATTTATACGAAATATGTCAAAATTGCGAAAATTTGCAAGTAATTTTGTGGTTGAAAAATCGTAAAATTTTTTTCTTTTATAACTAAGTTTTGAAAATTTGATACAAGGTTCTCCATACATTTTTCTTTAATTATCTGTAAAAAATCTCTACTGGATTCAGACAAAAATTTTTTATGAGTGTTTGAAATTTAAATTTTTACAAAACCGTGTTAAATAACGGTTTAGCCTCGAACGATTTTTAATATTTGTTGTTATTCAAATAGTATAAGTCGTAAATACTTGAAAATTTTACCAGTTATTTAGATTGCCATTTTCTTTACGTGATTTGATTTTCAAAATATTTTGACTTTTTTTAAGCTATTTATAGACAATTGAAATTTTCAATTTTTTTTTATTTTTTTTTTATAAATGTTGATAAAAAAAATTAAGCTGGGACAAATTACTTGAAAATTTAATTTAAGGGTCCACATAACTTGTTCTAACTCTCATTCAAAAATTATAAAAATACATAGGCACAATTTTTTTTTATTAGCATTTGAAGTTCAAATATTGACAAAAATTCGTCAAAATCATGAATATTTTTCACTATTTGGTAGTTAAAAATTTATAAATATTTTACTATCAAAAGCTAAGAATTGAAAATGTAACACTATGCTGTCCATAAGTTAAGCTTAGAATAATTATAAAAAAGTTTGAGGATTATTCAATTTAAAAAATTTTAAAAGTGTTTAAAGTTTTAATTTTAATTTGAAATCAAAAATACACGTGTTAAATAACGTTTTACTAATAGATAATTTTCGATTTTTGTAATTTTTAAAAATTACTAAACGTTAGATCTTGAAACTTTTAATTAAATGTTTGAATTTGTTTCAAAATAGAATATATGATAATATTTAAGTATAATATATCCTAGACTGACAAATCATCTCCGTTCAGAATCGTTTTTCGTATACAATGATACCTATCATTGCATTCAAATTTAACCTAGCCTAGTCCGAGGTCCACCCCACCCCCTAGTACAGCAGAGCGATACTCACTTACCCGCTTTTTTTTTTTGTTGAAGTTGTAGCATTTTATTTTTATTTTAGAACCTTTGATGCCAGTTATACTTTGCATACTTGAAATAATATTTTATACCATTTCAACCGACTCAATTAATTTAATTAATAAACTCAATCAAAAAAGTTATTAGGTAGCTTTAAAGTCTATATTGACGCAGTAACGCACCGTTAAATGGTGCTTTTATGTGAATAGAGTAGTGAAATAATCACTCAGCATCTAAAATTGAATATTCTATATTATTTTCTTCTAATATCTCATCTTAATACCTTATACTCTAGGTACTCTAAAGATACGAGGTGCGTAGTGTCAGAAGAATAAACGATTTTAATTTTTAGTGCAAATTACAAATGTTTTTAATATTTTGAGTCAAATTTGCAAATTGACTATAACTGACATAACACGCACTGGTAATTATATTATACTAACTTCATTGTTAAGAATATTATTATTAGCTGTTAGTCGGGCCCAATAGTGGCGGGCGTATACCAGTTGCTTTCAAAAATATCTTTTTTGTACCAATTCTCCCTAACTACCTATCTAGAACAAAATGCACCAGTTGCCCTCACATATTATTATTATTATTATTATTATTATATACATGATTATAATACCAATAACCAATCCATGAAATAAGGGAGGTAAATATGTAAATAATAATATTTATAATAAAAGGATAAATACAATAATTATAAAAGGCATATAATGTAATTTGTTAAAAAAGTAAAATAGTATAAAATAATAAAAATAAATAAATTGATATTTGCAATTATATATATATAAATACGTAGATAATATAATTTGTAATATAAAAAATGCAAATAATAAAAAAAATAGTATAAAATGGTAATTGATAGGTAAAATTTCTAAGTATGATATAAATTCAGAATAGGTACAATAAAAGAATAAATACAATAATTATAATTATTATACTATTAAGACGCGTCTAAAATTATGCACTCTGGTAAAATATTTTACGGATTGGTATGGTGTATAATAATCATGGATATAATAATATGTAAGAGCAACTGGTATATTTATAAAATGCCAAAAACAGCTGTTGAGGGCAACTGGCCGGTCGTATCCCGTTTCGCCGAGGTCCCATTTCACCGCATAATAATCTCAAATTATTTTTGTTTTAAAACATGGTTATGAATTTGCGATTTGAAAAGGGAAAAATAGACACAGTGAAATATTTATCATTTGAAACGATATTACTATAGTACTATACTATCTGAATTCTGAAGTTATCGAATGAGAAATCCCCAATAATTATATAATTAATATTAGGAATGAATTGAAAACTATGGAGTTCGTGTAATAATTTCAAATGTATTCACTGTACATTCCAATAAGTTTTGTAATCATAATTAAAGCCCTGGTTCAGTTAAAATTGAAGTAAAACGTTTTAAGACCAAACTTCGTTTGAGAACAAAAGAAAACCCTTTTGCATTGAATCTATTCCGAAGGTAATTATAAAAACAATTATTTTATTTTGTATGGTTTAAAAAAAACTTTTTTATATTATTTTTATTATTTTTATAATGAAATTATTAATTTTTTTATTTATACCTAATAATGGGGTATGCAATTGTACATAAATACATATTACATAAATATAATTAATTAGTATGTAATCTATAATCTTTAAGTTATTTTAAGTTACTTTAAAAATAAATTCAGCGATATGAGAATGGGAGCTGACTAGCTGGTCAACACCCGCGGTGGCTATTACGTACTTATCTAAATTTTAGATTTTAAAAAGGTGCTCAAGCACCCCTCTTCATAATTGGGATGAGTAGGTTATATCCGTTGGGTCTCGGGCTCCAGTATCAACTCATAAGATTTATTTTTTTTAACAAACTTATACTTAAAGCTTAGTACTATCTGCTTAAAAATCACAGTGCCATGTACATGTGGTATTTCAGCATTTGGCATGTCGTACAAGTGTAATTGTGTTATACTGTTATGTATTAAGGAATACTTATACTAATACTATAATATATAGTAGGTATATTTTGTATATAATATTATTATAGTAAATACACACGTTTTTTATGAAATAAATCATTTTTAGGGTTACTCGAAATATTGGTAGAGGGAGGGACTGAGGGAAGTACTAATTATTTGAAGTGAGCACCCGTTAAATTTTTCGAGATAGCCGCCACTAGCTGTTAACTTATAATAAATTATCTATAGTAACTAATAAGTATTTACCAAGAGTGACATTATATAAGTTATAAATGTATTTAATATTGCCTACTTAAACAATATTGTGTTTGTTGGTACCTATTATAGTACAGGTTATATTCTATATAGGTACAGTTTAATAATAATTAATAAGTGTGTAATTGTGAGTATATTCACGTTCTTGACATGCTTCCATTCATTAACGTTTTAACTCTAAAGTATATAATAATAATATGTCGTATAATATGAAAATAAATAATTACTATATTGTTGTAAGTTACTAAGATTGTATTTATTCTTATTGGTACATTTTTAGTCAGCATAAATTAATTATTTAATGCTTATTCTGTTATTACTACCTAATTAATATTTTATGGTTTTTATTAATTATTATATTATTTGTAAATTTATTATAGCTTAAAAACAATAAAACTTGTTTACATTAGTATAATATATAAACTTGAAATAAAGGCATTTACTATAAATTTTATTATTTTAGATTTAAATATTAAATATATAACTTCTCATTAACGTAAAATATAAAATTGAGGAGAAGAAGCTATAAAGAACTACGCATATTATTTCATTATTGCATATAATATAATACTTGCATGTATTTTTCATTTGTTTATTTATCACTACACTCAAAACTGCAGTTATTATCGGCTATAATGCTTATACATTGTAAAAAATAAAACATTTCTAATTTTTCAATAATAAAATTCAATTAAGAACAGTTCTATAAGCTATCTTAAACACGAACTTAAATTATTTCTTTTACTATACTCCATGTAGTTATAATATTAAATTAATGTGTAATAATATCATTATAGTCAGGGGCGCCAATTCAGTTTTAAAATAGGGCTGCCAAATTATTAAGCAGGCCAATTTTGCCCACCATATCAGAACATAATAAAAATATTGAAATATATTACTGTCTTAAAAGATAGGGCGCGCAACATTCTTTATATATTTTAGCCTATTTGTAGAAGTCTCACAACCAGCCTACACACTCTTTAAATCTTGATTATACTGCAGTCATTATCTATTAATATAATTCATACATTTAACTTAAGCACCTCAATTTATAATGAATAATTATGACTATTATCATTCAAATCAAATTTTGTATTAAGTATAAAAATAAAGCTGTAAGCAATAAATTATAAAAAAAATCAACGTAAACTATTAGCATGCAGTTATTTGTATCATTAAATTATTTGAGGTTTGAAATTAAGAGTTTATAAATAATTAGCAAAATGAATAACGTAAGATTGATTTTTACAAATTGTTAATGATTTATATTAATATCTCAATTTTAAGAAGCTAATAAAACAGATAAATATATTTTTTAATTTTGATCCATTGATTATAATCTTACAACTGTCAAGAAATGTTAATTACAATAAAGATTAAAACAATATACCTATTATTTATAAAATATTTTTCAAAAATTATTATAATAGTTTATTTATTTCATTTTAGCTATACCGGCGCAGTATAAAATTAAGGCAGGCCAATATGTCATAAGAAAAAATAGGGCCGCCAATGTATACCCTGCGATACCCCAAATGGCGCCCCTGATTATAGTAAAATGTTTGTATCGGTTAATAATCTCGTTGTTGATGCCAAAATAATAAGTAAATACATATCACATTATATTATTTAAACTGATAATTAAAATGTATTATTTTACTAACTATACATTTTTATGTATTCCTTACATTTGAAAATGCGCTTAATTTAATAACACTGTTATTTCTTTGAGACATTTAATAACAATTATTATTTATTATATATTTTAAATTCCAAGGATCAAATTAATTTTTACATGTACGAATTCTGTATATTAGGTACCGATTTGTTAAATTATTTTTAATTATTTATTTTACTTAGTATATATTATATAGTAATTTATTAATTAAAAATGTTTACTAACCTGTTTTAAGATAGCGTAAAAAACATCCACATGAGAATTTATATCAACTCCACGAAAAGGTACATCTAGGATTTGTGATTCGTCATTTTCTCGTTGCTCGTCAAAAACATCTAATTGTACCCCAAGATCTGCATAGTTTATTGATCCTTTCCTTAAATAAAAGAAACATACAACAATTTCCAAAAAACTATATTGTATTTAGAGACTATAGCAGTGTATAGCTTCAGTAATTGTTTAAGAACGACTGATGCTGGAAATAGCAATCGTTTTTATTCAGCGACTACGGAAGTTCATTTTTTTCTCACCGACGAGCTCGGTGTACTATTCTTGTATATTTAATTCTGGACTCCAGTGCCAGTGGCCCGCAGTTAGTTTATAACCATTATTTGGCACACAGCCCGTCTTTAGGTCGGAGACGTTAAAATAAAAAGATATCATAATGAATGTCAAGTCCAAATGATATAAGAATATACAAAAATTTTAATAAATTAGTTAATTATTAATAGTTTAAATGTAAAATTATTTTTTATATTTTCAAGTTTATATAATTTGAAACTTTATACATTTTAATTTTTATGAATAAGTTATACAAAGTATATTAGTCAGTCATATCTGTCAATTTTATATGCAGTATATCAATTGTATAAATAAATTATTAAATTATTTTTGCTAAAATTGTGCTCATTTTATGAATATATAGTTAATCGATTGATAAAAAAATAAATAAATAATTATTAAACATATACGACTTTAAATTAATTGATAGGTATTAATTAACATATAAAACATTAGGTTATATTACTATAGTAGTTGAAAATACATATTATTGACATTATTATATTCACGCGTGCATCTATAAATACAATCCTTCGGGTGGTTGTTTTTAGATGGTACTTGGAAACCGTTGAATATTTCGAAAAGACATCTAATAAATTTCATGAAAAATTCTGTACTTCGCTAACACAAGAAAGTAATTGAAACACCATTGGCATCATTCCTAAAGGTTTAAATTCTTATTTTCAGTTTAACTATGCTCTCTTAAGCTGTAAAATATACTTTTATTAGACAAAAACTTAATTCAAATTAATTATAAAAAAACCATTAACATTTTTTTTAAAGTTATTTGTACAGCAGTATAATATTTAAAATAATAAAATTAAAAAAAAACCAAAGTAGGTAACCGCTTTGCTGTATAGTAGGTATAATGCCTATAATGTAAATGTTAAATTTGAATTCAATGACAACTCATAATAATTGTACACGGAAAACGGTTCTAAGCGTAAATTTAATGGTCAATCAGCCTATAGCCTATATATATTACTAAATATAGTTTTTGATATAATATTTATATTGTTATTAAAGTAATTTATTTCATGCATTATTGATATGGTAGGCGTTATACCACAGAATAAGAGTGATTATACGGTATAAATTAAATTAAATGTTATTGGATAATGTAAAACATAATAGTATACGTACAATTTACACAAGTCCTCACGAATAATATTTTTGGATTGCAATAAAACAATTCAAATTTACGTAAAACTCTTTTTACTCAATTTATTTATTTGTTTATTTTGTATTGATCAAAGTATCAACTAGAGCCAATCTGCTACTAAAACCACTTCAAAATTGAAAACTGAATTATTTTTAATTCCCCAATAAAAGATGATTACAAATACAATTACAACAAAAAATACACATCATTGAAAAATGAATGCATTCGTCATTTCGCTCAGAATCTTATATTTGTTTATTTAAATTAAATTTTTTTTACTTAATTTTTAAAACATACTTTAATACTTTATAGAGTATAGGTATTATGTCTTGTATATAAACTATTGAACTGTATACTAATAAATTATAGAATAAATACAAATAATAATGTAAGTATACAGGGTGATTGATTAAGCGTAAAACACTCATTATTTCAAAAAGTATTCATGTTTTTGAAAACATTTTTTTACATAGTTTTAAGTCGTTAAAAATACTACGTTTTTATTAAAAAATTATATTTTTAAATACTTTTTATCCCTATATTTTTTTAAGTTTTTTACTTTTTTTAAAGACAACATAGAGTTTTAATTTCATATTCCAAAGCAGAATAATTTTCTGAGTATTTTGATACATAAAAATCGAATTTAGGGTGAGTAGTTTATGAGTTATACGTATTTAAAGTTTAGACAAGCGGAGTAGTGAACAAACATTTTGCGGGGTAACCCCGTACCACTCCACTCCGCTTGTCTAAACTTTAAATACGTATAACTCATAAACTACTCACCCTAAATTCGATTTTTATGTATCAAAATACTCAGAAAATTATTCTGCTTTGGAATATGAAATTAAAACTCTATGTTGTCATACAAAAAAGTAAAAAACTTAAAAAAATATTTAAAAATATAATTTTTTAATAAAAACGTAGTATTTTTAACGACTTAAAACTATGTAAAAAAATGTTTTCAAAAACATGAATACTTTTTGAAATAATAATGTGTGTTTCACGCTTAATCAATCACCCCGTATAATATACTAAAATATAAATACTAATATTATATATTTAGTACATATTACTATATTTTTATTAAAAACCAAAATTTTTATTTGTTGTCATGGACCTATACAAGAAACCGAAATAATGGTATTGTTGGCATCATTTGGTGAAGTCCTTAATTTAATTGCAATATTTTTTATAAAATGAATAATAGACAAAAATAGAACTATTTTTAAAAATTATTAAAAATCTCCAGAATAACATGGTAGGAATACACCAAATAAATCGCGGTAAATTATTGTAAGCCAGGCGTGTCAAACTCAAAGTATCAGATGGGCCAAATATATTGAAAAGTTTACTATTTGGGCCGCACATAAAAATTTAGCGAATTTTTAACTATTAAATTTACAGAGGAATACACGTAACAAAATTTCACACGGTGTTTATCGAACGACTAACACGCGTGTCGCAAACTGACGATACAAATTATTAATCTTTATTCTATAATCTATATAGATATAAACATATATAAAACCATCAATAATCCTTATTCGATTATGGTTTATCAGAAGATAAGACAGTATAATAATGTATACCAAATAAACCACTCTCTAAGAATCTAAAATAGTCGTTACACGACATTAATTTTTTTTTTTTTTGTCCATTAATATTGGTAGCCGCGGGCCACAAAAAAATGAGCCATGGGCCGCATGCGGCCCGCGGGCCGCGTGTTTGACATGCCTGTTGTAAGCTGTTAGGTTAAAGGGTTTTAATTTATACGAATCAAAGATAAATTAAATTAATTACCTTAGTTCATTTAATATCGGTAGAAGTTTGAGACCTGAAAAAATATTATTTAATTTTAATTATTTCATTCATGTATGTAATTATTTAATTGTTTAATGTTAATAACCAAATGTAAAATCAGCATCTCCTAATTTAACTAATAGTTAAACTGTTAACATGTTCATAAATAATATTATTTTTTTTTAATACATGCATAAATAGTAATATAATAAATTATTAATAATATTATTTTTAAACTTATACCTAGTACTATAGCTAACCTTGTAGAATTAATTACAATAATAGATTTTACTTATATTTGTTACATTTTTATAAAATAACTTAATAAATTTAATTAAATAAACAATAATTCATAAACATATCTTTATTTTTAAATAGTTTAATGGTTAAATGCTTTCTACTTACCAATAAATTCATTCCTAATTCTTATCCGGTCTCGAAGCTGTGGCGTAGATATGATGAGGCAGTTGATAAATGCAACAATAGCTGTTTGATAGTCTGCTGTTTCTTGGCCTTTAGAGAGAGCCCATTGCAATTCACGAACAACGATTTGTAATCTGTACCTTTCATTTTTCTGGTCCTGTAAAATTTAATTTATTTTTAAATATTTTCAACAATAAAATACCTAATAAAAATAATATAAATTAATCTTGTCTATAATTATTAAGTATAAATATATAGTATATAGTTCTTGCAAACAACAAAAAACAAAAGAAATAACAAATGAATACAAGCTGCAAACTCCCCTATAAGCGTAATGCTTGTGGTGGGTATTAATAATTTGAGTTCATTTTATAGAGTAGGTATAGTTAATTAAAATAAAAAATAAAAATATAAAATACATTAGAGATAATAAATATTTTTTTAAATAGAGAATAAAACAAAATATAAATAAATAAATAGAATTATAGAATTATAGTGACTGAAATTTAGAAAAATCTATGTATAACTCTATAACTTATACATATAATAATAAAGATTAATGGTAGTAGGTACATAAAATTAAAATGTGATTTTATGTGATTTTTTTAAAGTCAATAAATTCTAAAATATAGGTACCTACAAAAAGAAATAATGGTAGAAGATAATTATTTTACATACGTAAATTATTACAAAACGATTAAATAGGTACTTTGATAAAACCATCAAGGTAATGGTTTCAATAATTATAACAGCTTCTAGTTTATTATTTTTAACAGTGTTATTTGTTACATCGCAAGTACCCAAGTAGATTTGCATAATCCTACTATTATATTATTTATAATCATGATAATTTTTTTTTACAGGCATCCGAATACCGGAGTACACAATCCGCGCCACAAGGAACTATAATACAACTACCATACATTCAAATAATAGAATTTTCCCCCACCATGCAGTCGTTGCCATTAGGCTGGTGGTTAGTACCTAATGCCGGACTATGACATGTTTTGGTCGTCGGCTCGTTGCCGGATTGTAGTTTCTCGTGGAACGGAGTGTAGAATTATTAATTAAACTATAACAAAAACAAATTCAATATAATTTGTAATAAGTATTTTTATATTTCAATAGGTAATTTAGTTAATATTTTAAATGAGTCTAAATTTTTAATTAACGTTTATAAATTATAACAAAGTATTAGATATACTGTAAACGAATTAACGGGTACACTCATTGACCATTGCCCATTTAAATAATGCTTTTTATATTAAATAGTATTTAAAAACACTAGAAAAAATTAATTTAGTAAAAATAACGTACCTACATAAAAGTACTTATTTATAGACTATAACCTAGTATATTTACTTGTCACTTATAAAGGTATACATTTAACATTTTGTATACTTACAAATTACAATAAAAAAAATATTTATAAACATTAAATATTACTATACATATTAGTAGATACAAGTATTTGTAATATTTAAAAAATCGATACCAAAAAAACTTTTATTAGATCAAAAGGATACAATGCATTTATAATAAAGGTACCATTTATTTAAATTAAATATATGATGTAAACATGCAATGTATCTAAAATTACACAGTAATAAGATGCATTTTGTTTACGTCATGTCATATAATGGACAAACAGTAGTAAAACTAAGCGAAGCAAGTGAGGGGGGGACTTGACATTTATGTTGCTAAGTGCCAGAGGCGCAGTCTCCAAGTAATATACCTACATATTACACATAAACCAAATGTACCAAATTAATACATAAAACACATTATTATATTAATTACGTCTAAATTAAATATATGTAGGACGTAGGTATAACAAACTACTCTAAAAACATTGTACATTATATATAATATAGGTATTAGGTAGTACTTATATGATATAATATTATATTATTATGCCCATATAGGTGTAAAAGTTATAAAAAGTGAAATATTAGTATTACCCTACCCATGAATACATATACATAAATCATAATTACATAAATAATCATGTATAATATTATATTTACAGTGTGAATAAATGGCTAATATTATTGTGAATTGTGATATGCATAGGCGCATCGCATTTTCAGATTATTTTAATGCGATTGATTAATAAATACATTTTCATTAATAAATTAACCATTAGGAATAAAACCGTCTATACTTTATTAGGGTAAGGATAACAATTATTATGGTTTACTTGCCTTGTAATGTTGAAGGGTATCAAGTGCTCTGGCATGACCTTCTAAATTATAAACACATAATGCAGACAACAACTCCAATACTTGCTTTTTCACAGTAACATTGTTAGTGTCAAGAGCTGTAAAAGAAATTATTACATAGCACAAATTAAATAATTATACTTGAAATTTGATAATTTAAATTTTTTATACATGTTTGTTAAATAAGTACCAATAAAGATAATTTTGTACCAACATTGTAGGTAATATATTTAGTTGTGATCTCTATTAATTAAAGATTAATGGTGATTTTAATTATGTAGGATGACTCCGAGTAATCTTTAAATAACTTATAAGCCTTATATATTTCACTAGGTAATAATAAACAACTAAACACTTCAAATTGGTAGTTACATTCCTATGTTATTTGTAAACATGATATTTTGTTTTGGTTTTAATTGCTTATACCACAATGGAATAAACCAACAATAAGTGTCAGATTTACATTATTTTAATACGCATAAAATATGCATAACCAATAGGTCTTTATCATTAATGTAGAAGATTTGTTAAAGCTAATTACTAATTAGACAAAGATAAATTTAAAACCTTATAGAAATATGTTCCTAACTTTCTAAATGACTATAAATTATAAATAAGCAATATAAACATTTTGAAATGTTCTGACAGTAACAGTTATTTTTGTCAGTTTTTTGGATTGTTTAGATATTATATTCAGGGATGTATTGGTAAATAATGTCATAAGTATACGCCTTATTTTTTAAAATGTAGGTATCTCAAAAAAAATTTTCTCCACTCGACATAATCAATATTTACCAAAATTTTTTTTCGCTCCGCTCGAAAAATTATATTATAAATAACACATACTGTTGTACCTACAATATAAATAATACTATCAATAACAGCCGTAAATATTATATTATACTCCATTATACTACGATCTTAGATTATACGAATATACCGATGTCCTGATAAGTAATATTCAACCTATATATTATTTTTAATTTTATAAAATAGAATTTAAAAAAGCGGGTAAGTAAGTATCGCTCTGCTGTACATTAGGGAGTGGGGTGGACCTCGCATTAGCATAGGTAAAATATGAATGCAATGATAGGTATCATTGTATACGAATACGAAAAACGATTCCGAACAGAGATGATTTGTCAGTCTAGGATATATTATATTTAAATATTGTCATATATTCTATTTTGAAACAAATTCAAACATTTAAGTAAAAGTTTCAAGATCTTACGTTTAGTAATTTTTTAAAAATAACAAAAATCGAAAATTATTTGTTAGTAAAACGTTATTTTACACGTGTATTTTTGATTTAAAATTAAAATTAAAACTTTAAACACTCGTAAATTTTTTTAAATTGAATAATCCTCAAACTTTTTTATAATTATTCTAAGCTTAACTTATGGACAGCATAGTATTAAATTTTCAATTCTTAGCTTTTGATAGTAAAATATTTATAAATTTTTAACTACCAAATAGTGAAAAATATTCATGATTTTGACGAATTTTTGTCAATATTTGAACTTCAAATGCTAATAAAAAAAAATTGTGCCTATGTATTTTTATAATTTTTGAATGAGAATTAGAACAAGTTATGTGCACCTTTCTATTAAATTTTCAAGTAATTTGTATCAGCTAAATTTTTTTTATCAACATTTACAACATAAAAAAATAAAAATTTCAGTTGACTATAAATAGCTCAAAAAAAGTCAAAATATTTTGAAAATCAAATCACTAAAAGAAAATGGCAATCTCAATAACTGGTAAAATTTTCAAGTATTTACGACTTATACTGTTTGAATAACAACAAATATCAAAAACCGTTTGAGGCGTTATTAAACGCGGTTTTATAAAAATTTTAATTTCAAACACCCATAAAATTTTTTTCTGAATCCGGTAGAGTTTTTTTACAGATATTTGAAGAAAAATATATGGAGAACCTTGTACCAAATTTTCAAAACTTAGTTATAAAATAAAAAATTTTTACGATTTTTCAACCACAAAATTACTTGCAAATTTTCGCAATTTTGACATATTTTGTATAAATTCGAACTTTAAGCACTTATAAAAAAAAATTGTGACAAACGATTTCGGATTTTTTTTCATTAATTTAAAAACAACTTATAAGAAACCTTGTATTAAATTTTCAAGATTTTCTGGCCGGCCAAAAATTTTTTATCGTTATTTAAAAAAAAAAATACTAAAAAAAATTAAAAATTTCAATTGTCTATAAATAGCTCAAAAAAATTCAAAATTCTTTGAAAATTTAACTATGTATGGAGAACGCTAATATAAACATTTGGTGAAAATTTCAAGTATTTATATCGATTAGTTTTTGAGTTATAGCAAAATAAAAAATTCGATTTTTTTGAAAACTGTTGGAAAATGTTTACTTTTCACCTCTATAATGCACCAAGGATATCCACTTTGCCATCGGAAACCACCCCCAAAGTTTGAAATTGAAGCATTATTTCGACTAGTTATGCTGTACACAGACACAAAAAAAAAAAAACAACACACATCATTGTAAAATCAATACATCACTCCGTTCAGAATCTAAAATATGCAAAAAATCGATTAACATTTTTTTTTTTTTTTATTATTTTTATATTATGTTTAAATAAATTATACTATATTTACAAACACGATTAATGTATGATTCACTAAAATTTACTCAATAACAGATTACTATACTTGTCCCGATATGTCTCAGATAAAATAAGAAAACGACTTCGTCAAATTACATGGATTATAAATATAACTATAAATACGTTATTTTAATAAAAACAACCAAAATATTACATATTATGCATTTAAAAACCGTATATATGCAAAAAAAGAATCGTAAAATACAGAAATATGCAGTACATGTCAAAAAATGACAAAATATGCAAAATATGCAAAATAAAATTTCATATTTCGGACCTATTGATTACAAATCAAACTTGTAGCTTACCTAGTTATTTTTTGGACTATTCAGAAAAAACATGCAAATGCATATAAATCCGGACCCTAGTAATAATTCAGTATAATGATCGTACAAAGAAAATATATTGCGCTAGGTATACGTAGTTAGTTATTCAATAAGAAGTATTACGTATTATTTTTTCTTCAACCTAATAAGTAATAGCATACTTGTGGTTTTTGACATTATTTTTAGAAGGCACAATTCATATTTAATAAATTAAACATTGATTCCCTAAAAAGTTGCGCATTAAATAGTTTTATGTAGTCATATAAATATACATTATATTTTATAATTAATATAAAATCTGATATTAATTAAAAATATGATTATTAATACTAGTTATATTAATGAAAAGTATAAGAAATGGCTACTATATTGTTAGTATTTAAAATTTAAATTAACTCTAATATTAACATATTAGACACTGAAATACGCCAATAAAAATAGTTTATTTTATGATAAACGCAAATTTATAGTGTACCTTCTATGAATAAACAGCATTTTTTTTTAAAATCATAATGAATAATTTTTTTATTATTTTTTGATATTAAATGAAAAATAAATGAAGAGTGTATATAATTTATATTATCTATTTTATTTTATCTTATATACCTATGTCCTAAACATATAATATGAACCTAAGTAAATTCAAACTTGTTCAGATACTTTTGATGATGTATAGCTGGTATGGTTCATTACTTAATATTTAACATTAATAACATTCAAACTTAAAAAAGTATAAAATATACCTTTATTGGAGTTAACTATTTAATAATCAACACATTTATTCTGGTCGTGATGATCAACTGGAGCCAAACGAAGGCCAACTAACCTTATATGTTTACTTAATTAGTACGTAGTGCATGTATGATTTGCTTGTACTTTCTTACTATATATACCTACTGTGTCTATCATGAATCATAACTAATTTAACATTTACAAATTAAAAATAAATGCATATCCTTTTAAGCACCTTATAGAAAATCATGACTATCATTTTATTTATACTATTACCTAAGGAGGTAAAAACTATGTTGGAAATTTGAAATTGTTTTGTGATTTATTGTTTGAAGGATAAACATTTTCCATATATTTATATACATATACTTATATGTAGACTTATTGGCTATTTTATATATAAGCACCTAGTACCTACCTATGTATAATCAAATTTCTAAAATAAACTATTTACCAATATTATGTACAAATACAAAATATAATTACAATATCATTTAATTTAATATAGGTATTATTAATATTTTCTTAACATTATGTAAGATAATTTAAAATTTTAATAAATCATAGATATGAATAATATGATAGATACCTACCAATAATATTATAGCTAAAAATTAAAACAAACAATTAAAAAATTTATTAATATTAATCTAGGAAGCCGTATTACTTGAAGTACGAAATCATGTTTTTATGTCATAATTTTTGTTACTATTGCGCCCACTTAATAAAAATAAACAGTATTAATAATAACTTACTAACAGCTAGGTACTTTTTACTAACCCATATTATGTATGTGTACAGTTAATCATATTAATTACATTTTGTATAATATTCCTCGCGATAATTACTTAAGTTATCGCAAAATTGAAAATAGGTACTATATTTCATATTATTAATTGAAGATATATGTTCGCGCGAATTCGCAATAAAACAAAATTAAATGTTAATGTATATTGTATAATTAAAACTTATACATCTAATCTATCAGTAATAATTTTCAAATTATATAATTATTCATATTATGCATTCAAATCGCAAACAATTGTATGTTATATATATTACTAAAAAAAAAGAAAACA